>CM055125.1:50910789-51130789 GCA_029206835.1 Rana muscosa
ATATCACCTAACCTGTCACTATATCACCTAACCTGTCACTATATCACCTAACCTGGCTCTATATCACCTAACCTGTCTCTATATCACCTAACCTGGCTCTATATCACCTAACCTGGCTCTATATCACCTAACCTGGCTCTATATCACCTAACCTGGCACTATATCACCTAACCTGGCTCTATATCACCTAACCTGGCTCTATATCACCTAACCTGGCTCTATATCACCTAACCTGGCTCTATATCACCTAACCTGGCACTATATCACCTAACCTGGCTCTATATCACCTAACCTGGCTCTATATCACCTAACCTGGCACTATATCACCTAACCTGTCTCTATATCACCTAACCTGTCTCTATATCACCTAACCTGGCTCTATATCACCTAACCTGGCACTATATCACCTAACCTGTCTCTATATCACCTAACCTGGCTCTATATCACCTAACCTGGCTCTATATCACCTAACCTGTCTCTATATCACCTAACCTGTCTCTATGTCACCTAACCTGGCTCTATGTCACCTAACCTGTCACTATATCACCTAACCTGGCACTATATCACCTAACCTGGCACTATATCACCTAACCTGTCTCTATATCACCTAACCTGGCTCTATATCACCTAACCTGGCACTATATCACCTAATCTGGCACTATATCACCTAACCTGGCTCTATATCACCTAACCTGTCACTATATCACCTAACCTGGCTCTATATCACCTAACCTGTCACTATATCACCTAACCTGGCACTATATCACCTAACCTGGCTCTATATCACCTAACCTGGCTCTATATAACCTAACCTGGCTCTATATCACCTAACCTGGCACTATATCACCTAACCTGGCTCTATATCACCTAACCTGGCTCTATATCACCTAACCTGGCTCTATATCACCTAACCTGGCTCTATATCACCTAACCTGGCACTATATCACCTAACCTGGCTCTATATCACCTAACCTGTCTCTATATCACCTAACCTGTCTCTATATCACCTAACCTGGCTCTATATCAACTAACCTGGCTCTATATCACCTAACCTGGCACTATATCACCTAACCTGGCACTATATCACCTAACCTGGCACTATATCACCTAACCTGGCACTATATCACCTAACCTGTCACTATATCACCTAACCTGGCACTATATCACCTAACCTGGCTCTATATCACCTAACCTGGCACTATATCACCTAACCTGGCTCTATATCACCTAACCTGGCTCTATATCACCTAACCTGGCACTATATCACCTAACCTGGCACTATATCACCTAACCTGGCTCTATATCACCTAACCTGGCACTATATCACCTAACCTGGCTCTATATCACCTAACCTGTCTCTATATCACCTAACCTGGCACTATATCACCTAACCTGTCTCTATATCACCTAACCTGTCTCTATATCACCTAACCTGTCTCTATATCACCTAACCTGTCACTATATCACCTAACCTGTCACTATATCACCTAACCTGGCTCTATATCACCTAACCTGGCTCTATATCACCTAACCTGGCACTATATCACCTAACCTGGCTCTATATCACCTAACCTGGCTCTATATCACCTAACCTGTCTCTATATCACCTAACCTGGCTCTATATCACCTAACCTGGCACTATATCACCTAACCTGTCTCTATATCACCTAACCTGGCTCTATATCACCTAACCTGGCTCTATATCACCTAACCTGGCTCTATATCACCTAACCTGTCTCTATGTCACCTAACCTGGCTCTATGTCACCTAACCTGTCACTATATCACCTAACCTGGCACTATATCACCTAACCTGTCTCTATATCACCTAACCTGGCTCTATATCACCTAACCTGGCACTATATCACCTAACCTGGCACTATATCACCTAACCTGGCTCTATATCACCTAACCTGTCACTATATCACCTAACCTGGCACTATATCACCTAACCTGGCTCTATATCACCTAACCTGTCACTATATCACCTAACCTGGCTCTATATCACCTAACCTGTCACTATATCACCTAACCTGGCTCTATATCACCTAACCTGGCACTATATCACCTAACCTGGCTCTATATCACCTAACCTGGCTCTATATCACCTAACCTGGCTCTATATCACCTAACCTGGCTCTATATCACCTAACCTGGCACTATATCACCTAACCTGGCACTATATCACCTAACCTGGCTCTATATCACCTAACCTGGCTCTATATCACCTAACCTGGCACTATGTCACCTAACCTGTCTCTATGTCACCTAACCTGGCACTATGTCACCTAACCTGGCTCTATATCACCTAACCTGGCACCATATCACCTAACCTGGCTCTATATCACCTAACCTGGCTCTATATCACCTAACCTGGCACTATATCACCTAACCTGGCTCTATATCACCTAACCTGGCTCTATATCACCTAACCTGGCTCTATATCACCTAACCTGGCTCTATATCACCTAACCTGGCTCTATATCACCTAACCTGGCACTATATCACCTAACCTGGCTCTATATCACCTAACCTGGCTCTATATCACCTAACCTGGCACTATGTCACCTAACCTGTCTCTATGTCACCTAACCTGGCACTATGTCACCTAACCTGGCTCTATGTCACCTAACCTGGCACCATATCACCTAACCTGGCTCTATATCACCTAACCTGTCTCTATATCACCTAACCTGTCTCTATATCACCTAACCTGGCTCTATATCACCTAACCTGGCTCTATATCACCTAACCTGGCACTATATCACCTAACCTGGCACTATATCACCTAACCTGGCTCTATATCACCTAACCTGGCTCTATATCACCTAACCTGGCTCTATATCACCTAACCTGGCTCTATATCACCTAACCTGGCTCTATATCACCTAACCTGTCTCTATATCACCTAACCTGGCTCTATATCACCTAACCTGGCACTATATCACCTAACCTGTCTCTATATCACCTAACCTGGCTCTATATCACCTAACCTGGCTCTATATCACCTAACCTGGCTCTATATCACCTAACCTGTCTCTATGTCACCTAACCTGGCTCTATGTCACCTAACCTGCCACTATGTCACCTAACCTGCCACTATATCACCTAACCTGGCACTATATCACCTAACCTGGCTCTATATCACCTAACCTGGCTCTATATCACCTAACCTGGCTCTATATCACCTAACCTGGCTCTATATCACCTAACCTGGCTCTATATC
Organism: Rana muscosa; assembly: GCA_029206835.1. NCBI lineage: Eukaryota > Metazoa > Chordata > Amphibia > Anura > Ranidae > Rana > Rana muscosa. The sequence goes on from CM055125.1 coordinate 50,914,015, forward strand.
ACCTAACCTGGCTCTATATCACCTAACCTGGCTCTATATCACCTAACCTGTCTCTATATCACCTAACCTGGCTCTATATCACCTAACCTGGCTCTATATCACCTAACCTGGCTCTATATCACCTAACCTGGCACTATATCACCTAACCTGGCTCTATATCACCTAACCTGGCTCTATATCACCTAACCTGGCACTATGTCACCTAACCTGTCTCTATGTCACCTAACCTGGCACTATGTCACCTAACCTGGCTCTATATCACCTAACCTGGCACCATATCACCTAACCTGGCTCTATATCACCTAACCTGGCTCTATATCACCTAACCTGGCTCTATATCACCTAACCTGTCACTATATCACCTAACCTGGCACTATATCACCTAACCTGGCTCTATATCACCTAACCTGGCACTATATCACCTAACCTGGCTCTATATCACCTAACCTGGCTCTATATCACCTAACCTGGCTCTATATCACCTAACCTGGCACTATGTCACCTAACCTGTCTCTATGTCACCTAACCTGGCACTATGTCACCTAACCTGGCTCTATATCACCTAACCTGGCACCATATCACCTAACCTGGCTCTATATCACCTAACCTGGCTCTATATCACCTAACCTGGCACTATGTCACCTAACCTGTCTCTATGTCACCTAACCTGGCACTATATCACCTAACCTGGCTCTATATCACCTAACCTGGCTCTATATCACCTAACCTGGCTCTATATCACCTAACCTGGCACTATATCACCTAACCTGGCACTATATCACCTAACCTGGCACCATATCACCTAACCTGGCACTATGTCACCTAACCTGTCTCTATGTCACCTAACCTGGCACTATATCACCTAACCTGGCTCTATATCACCTAACCTGGCTCTATATCACCTTACCTGGCACCATATCACCTAACCTGGCACTATGTCACCTAACCTGGCTCTATATCACCTAACCTGGCTCTATATCACCTTACCTGGCACCATATCACCTAACCTGGCACCATGTCACCTAACCTGGCTCTATATCACCTAACCTGGCTCTATATCACCTAACCTGTCTCTATATCACCTAACCTGGCACTATATCACCTAACCTGTCTCTATATCACCTAACCTGGCTCTATATCACCTAACCTGTCTCTATATCACCTAACCTGGCACTATATCACCTAACCTGGCACTATATCACCTAACCTGGCTCTATTTCACCTAACCTGGCTCTATTTCACCTAACCTGGCACTATATCACCTAACCTGGCACTATATCACCTAACCTGGCACTATATCACCTAACCTGGCACTATATCACCTAACCTGGCTCTATATCACCTAACCTGGCACTATATCACCTAACCTGGCTCTATATCACCTAACCTGTCACTATATCACCTAACCTGGCTCTATATCACCTAACCTGGCTCTATATCACCTAACCTGGCTCTATATCACCTAACCTGGCTCTATATCACCTAACCTGGCACTATATCACCTAACCTGGCACTATATCACCTAACCTGGCTCTATATCACCTAACCTGGCTCTATATCACCTAACCTGGCTCTATATCACCTAACCTGGCTCTATATCACCTAACCTGGCACTATATCACCTAACCTGGCTCTATATCACCTAACCTGGCACTATATCACCTAACCTGGCACTATATCACCTAACCTGGCACTATATCACCTAACCTGGCTCTATATCACCTAACCTGGCTCTATATCACCAGTTGAGTGCCCGTGCTCAGCGTCATATCCAGAGGTTGTCTTTGGGAAATAGACGTGTGAGTGCTGCCAGCATTGCTGCAGAGGTTGAAGGGGTGGGGGGTCAGCCTGTCAGTGCTCAGACCATACGCCGCACGCTGCACCAAATTGGTCTACATGGCTGTCGTCCCAGAAGGAAGCCTCTTCTAAAGATGATGCACAAGAAAGCCCGCAAACAGTTTGCTGAAGACAATCAGACTAAGGACATGGATTACTGGAACCATGTCCTGGGGTCTGAGGAGATCAAGATAAACGTATTTGATTCAGATGGTGTCAAGCGTGTGTGGCGGCAACCAAGTGAGGAGTACAAAGACAAATGTGTGGGGTGGGGGAGCGCAAGGTCTCTAACATCCACCAGCTCCGTGATGTCATCATGGAGGAGTGGAAGAGGACTCCAGTGGCAACCTGTGAAGCTCTGGTGAACTCCATGCCCAAGAGGGTTAAGGCAGTGCTGGAAGATAATGGTGACCACACAAAGTATTGACACTTTGGGCCATATTTGGACATTTTCACTTAGGGGTGTACTCACTTTTGTTGCCAGCAGTTTAGATATTAATGGTTGTGTGTTGAGTTATTTTTAGGGGACAGAAATTTTACACTGTTATACAAGCTGTACACTCACTACTTTATATTGTAGCAAAGTGTAATTTCTTCAGTGTTGTCACATGAAAAGATCTAATAAAATATTTACAAAAATGTGAGGGGTGTACTCACTTTTGTGAGATACTGTAAGTAAATTTAATAATAAACATACTATGCTGTGAAAAAGTATTTGGCCCCTTTCTGATTTTTTTTTTTTTTTGCATATTTGTGACACTGTCATGACTCAGATCATAAAACAAATATTATTACACAAAGAATACCCGAGTAATAACAAAATGCAGTTTTTAAATGATGGTTTCATTTATTAAAGCAAAAAAGCTGTCCAATCCTGCCTGGCCCTATGTGAAAAAATAATTGCCCCCTAAACCTAATAACTGGTTGTGCCATCCTTGGCTGCAACAACTGCAATCAAGTGTTTGGGATAACTGGCAATGAGTCTTTCACATTGCTGTGGAGCAATTTTGGCCCACTCTTTGCAGAATTGTTTTAATTCAGCCACATTAATCTAAGCAGGGCAATAACTTCTCCGCAGGATGTGGAAACCTTGCAAGTAGATCTGAACACATTAATGGGGTTGGCAACTACACGGAAGATGAGGTTTAATGTGGAAAAATGTAAAATAATGCATTTGGGTGGCAAAAATACGAATGCAATCTACTCACTGGGGGGAGAACCTCTGGGGGAATCTAGGATGGAAAAGGACCTGGGGGTCCTAGTAGATGATAGGCTCAGCAATGGCATGCAATACCAAGCTGCTGCTAACAAAGCAAACAGAATATTAGCATGCATTAAAAAGGGGATTAACTCAAGAGATAAAGCGATAATTCTCCCGCTTTACAAGACTCTGGTCCGGCCGCACCTGAAGTATGCTGTGCAGTTCTGGGCACCAGTCCTCAGGAAGGATGTACTGGATATGGAGCGAGTACAAAGAAGGGCAACAAAGCTAATAAAGGGTCTGGAGGATATTAGTTATGAGGAGAGGTTACGAGCACTGAACTTATTCTCTCTGGAGAAGAGATGCTTGAGAGGGGATTTCAATTTACATATACCGTACTGGTGACCCCACAATAGGGATAAAACTTTTCAGGGGAAGTAAGTTTAATAAGACACATGACCACTCATTAAAATTAGAAGAAAAGAGATTTAACCTTAAACTGTGTAGAAGGTTCTTTACTGCAAGGCAGTGGTCTCAGCGGGGAGCATCAGTAGTTTCAAGAAACTGTTAGATAAGCACCTGAATGACCACAACATACAGGGATATACAATGTAATACTGACCTATAATCACACACATAGGTTGGACTTTATGTCTTTTTTCAACCTCACCTACTATGTATCTATGTAACATTGGAGGGTTTTCCTGCATGAACGGCCTGTGTAAGGTCCTGCCACAGCATCACAATTGGATTTAAGTCCAGGCTTTGACTAGGCCACTCCAAAACCTAAATTTTGCTTTGTTTGAACCATTTGGAGGTGGACTTGCTGTTGTGTTTTCGGATCATTGTCCTGCTGCATAACCCAAGTTCACTTGAGCTTGAGGTCACAAACTGATGGCTGGACATTCTCTTTTAGGATTTTCTGGTAGAACTCAGAATTCATTCTTCCATCAATTATGGTAAGTCGTCCAGGTCCTGAAGATGCAAAGCAGCCCCAGACATTAACGCTACCACCACCACGTCTGACTGTTGGTATGATGTTCTTGTTATGAAATGCTGTGTTCGTTTTATGCCAGATGTAACGGGACGCACATCTTCCAAAAAGTTAAATTGTTGTCTCATCAGTCCACAGAATATTTGCCTAAAAGTCTTGGGGATATTCAAGATTTTTTTGGTAAATGTGAGACGAGCCTTTGTGTTCTTTTTGGTCAGCAGTGGCTTTGGTCTTGGAACTCTCCCATGGACGCCATTTTTGCCCAGTCTCTTTCTTATTGCTGAATCATAAACACTGATCTTACCTGAGGGAAGTGAGGCCTGCAGTTCTTTAGATGTAGGGATGAGCTTCGTGTTCGAGTCGAACATACGTTCGACTCGAACATCGGCTGTTCGATCGTTCGTCGAAGATCGAACGATTTGGGCCGTTCGCGCCAAATTCGAGTGACGCGAACGGCCCACAATGCACTACGCCATCGCAGTGTCCTCCAGGTGCTGTGATTGGCCAAGCATGCACTGTGACCCCGCATGCTTGGCCAATCACAGCGCCGGCAGCGAGGAGAGCAATGATTGGCCACAGGCAGGATGCCTGTGGCCAATTATTGCTGAGGGGGTTTAGTACACGCCCCACACTATAAAAGGCCGCCAGCACGGCGGCCTTGTGTAGTGTGTTCCGGAGCAGGGAAAGAGAAGCATAGGCAGGGACAGTGTCATTATTTTTCCTTTACTAATCCTGGATTCCTTGTGTTTAGGGACAAATAAGGATAGGTAGGGAGAGTGTCAGTGACAGTGTGCTATTCTGTGCTAATCCTTGTTTGTAGGGACAGAGAGGTACAGTGAGGGAAAGTGTCAGTGTGCTATTCTGTTCTAAACCAATCTTGCTGAACCATATTTTCAATCCTTGAGTTTAGGGACAGAGAGGTACAGTGAGGGAAAGTGTCAGTGTGCTATTCTGTTCTAAAACTATTTTGCTGAACCATATTTTCAATCCTTGAGTTGAGGGACAGAGAGGTACAGTGAGTGAAACTGACAGTGTGCTATTCTGTTCTAAACCAATTTTGCTGTTCCATATTTTCAATCCTTGAGTTTAGGGACAGAGAAGGACACTCGTAGAAATTATCAGTGTGCTATTCTGTGCTAAATCTTGTTTGTAGGGAGGGACAGAGTAGGACAGTGAGGGAAAGTGTCAGTGTGCTATTCTGTTCTAAAACTATTTTGCTGAACCATATTTTCAATCCTTGAGTTGAGGGACAGAGAGGTACAGTGAGTGAAACTGACAGTGTGCTATTCTGTTCTAAACCAATTTTGCTGTTCCATATTTTCAATCCTTGAGTTTAGGGACAGAGAAGGACACTCGTAGAAATTATCAGTGTGCTATTCTGTGCTAAATCTTGTTTGTAGGGAGGGACAGAGTAGGACAGTGAGGGAAAGTGTCAGTGTGCTATTCTGTTCTAAAACAATTTTGCTGAACCATATTTTCAATCCTTGAGTTGAGGGACAGAGAGGTACAGTGAGTGAAACTGACAGTGTGCTATTCTGTTCTAAACCAATTTTGCTGTTCCATATTTTCAATCCTTGAGTTTAGGGACAGAGAAGGACACTCGTAGAAATTATCAGTGTGCTATTCTGTGCTAAATCTTGTTTGTAGGGAGGGACAGAGTAGGACAGTGAGGGAAAGTGTCAGTGTGCTATTCTGTTCTAAAACTATTTTGCTGAACCATATTTTCAATCCTTGAGTTGAGGGACAGAGAAGGATAGGCAGGGGACAGTGTCAGTGTCATTGTTGCTAAGCCTCCTGCACCGTATACACCTGAAGGTAGCCCTTATTGCTCTTTTTCCCATCTCCCTGCAGGCCATCCATTAAAATGTCTGGAAGGCAACCAAGGAGAGGCAGACAGTCAGGAGGCAAAAAAAGAGGGCAAGCAGGCTCTGTGTCTGGGGGCAACAGTGCTGGTCGTGGACGCGGTGCATTGTCATCAGCACATGGCCATGGGACACGCTTGACCTTGTTTTCGGCAGCTGGACATGTTGAGCCACATCATGCCGAAGACTTGGTAGAGTGGATGACCAAGCCCACCTCATCCTCCTCATCCTCTCTCACCCAGGCTCAGGGTACTGGCAAAGCAGCTGCCAAAGCGTCCTCTTCTCTGGTATCATTATCTTCATTAGTCAATCCTTCCCTAGACCCACCATGTCCTCCTCCTGAGGAGTCCCCCGAACTGTTTGAGCACAGTGTTGGGTACATGCTCCAGGAGGATGCCCAGCGTTTGGAAGGATCTGATGATGATACCCAGCTAGAGGAAGGCAGCAGCGTGAGAGCAGAGAGAGGGGATGCTCAAGAAGGACACCAATCTGGCAGTCATGCTCCAGCAGCTGCAGCATACTGCCAGATTGGCTCCAGTGATGAGGAGGGAGGGGATGATGAGGTCACTGACTCCACGTGGGTGCCTAATAGGAGAGAGGAGGAGGAGGAGGATGAGGAGGAGGCACATCTCCAACGAGGCAGGATGCCCTTGAGTGGCCAGCGTATGGGCAGCACACCGACGGAATCACACCGCAGAGCTCCGCCTGTGCAGGGCGCTGCCTCTGCCCGTCATTCAAAAAGTTCTTTGGTGTGGGCCTTTTTTGAGGCGAGTGCATCAGATCGCACAGCTGCTGTTTGCAACATATGTCTCAAGCGTATATCGCGTGGCCAAAACATCAGCCGCTTGGGCACCACATGCTTGATCAGACATATGTTGACCTGCCATGCAGCTCGTTGGCAAGCCTACCTTAAAGACCCACACCAAAGAACAAAGCTGACCTCTTCTTGCACCGCATCAGCTGGGATCTCCAACCCCACTATACCTTCACTCCTCTCTGAAACCTGCTCTGAGAGGAATGAAGGTGTAGAATTAGGTGTGTCACAGGCAAGTACTTGCGGGCACTCTGCTAGCAGTACACCAACGTCCAATTCTAGCAGGTAAATTTCCCTGCCCCAGCTGCTGGACCGTCAAAAGAAGTTCACTCCCAGCCATCCACATGCCCAGCGGTTGAATGCTAGCTTGGCTAAATTGCTAGCGCTTCAACTGCTGCCTTTTCAGTTGGTAGACTCGGCCCCCTTCCGTGAGTTTGTGCAATGTGCGGTTCCTCAGTGGCAGGTTCCCAAACGCCACTTTTTCGCACGGAAGGCGATTCCGGCTCTCTACAGGCATGTGGAAGGCAATGTCTTGGCCTCGCTGGACAGGGCGGTCAGCGGTAAGGTGCATATTACCGCTGACTCATGGTCCAGCAGGCATGGACAGGGACGTTACCTTTCTTTCACGGCCCATTGGGTCACTCTTTTGGCAGCTGGGAAGGATGCAGGACAAGGTGCAGTAGTGTTGGAGGTTGTTCCACCGCCACGCCTCCAAAATGCTACTACTGGTTGTGACACACCTCTCTCCTCCACCCCCTCCTCTTCTTCTTCCTCCATGGCCTCTTCCTGTGGTTTGTCCTCGGAACCAGCGGTGCTCCGTAGGCGTTCAAGGGGCTACGCAAGTACGCAGGCAAAAAGATGCCATGCCGTGCTTGCGCTGGTGTGTTTGGGGGACAGGAGCCACACTGGGGCAGATGTCCTGTCTGCTCTGCAGGGGCAGGCCGAGAGGTGGTTGACGCCACGCCAGCTTAAGCCAGGAATGGTGGTTTGCGACAATGGCACCAACCTCCTCTCCGCCCTCCGACAGGGACAACTGACCCATGTACCCTGTATGGCTCACGTCCTTAACCTGGTGGTGCAGCGGTTCTTGGGCAGGTACCCGGGCTTACAGGATGTCCTGAGGCAGGCCAGGAAAGTCTGTGTGCATTTCCGCAGATCTTATAATGCCAGTGCTCGCCTGGCTGAGCTTCAAAAGGAGTTGAACCTGCCCAAGAACCGCCTTATATGTGACATGCCCACCAGGTAGAACTCAACGTTGGCCATGCTGCAGCGGCTGCACACGCAGCAGAGGGCCATCAATGAGTACCTGTGCGACTACGGCACCAGGACAGGGTCAGGGGAGCTCGGGTTTTTTTCACCACGCCAGTGGGGCATGATCAGGGATGCATGCACTGTCCTGGCACCATTTGAGGAGGCCACGAGGATGGTGAGCAGTGACAGTGCATGCATCAGTGACACTGTACCTCTTGTCCACCTGTTGGAGCACACGCTGCGTGGAATAATGGACAGGGCACTTGAGGCAGAACAGAGGCAGGAAGAGGAGGACTTCCTTGCCTCTCAAGGCCCCCTTTACCCAGACAGTGTTCCTTCTGTCCCACCCATCGCACAGGAAGAGGAGGAGGAAGAGGAGGAGGAGGAGGAGGATTGTGTCAGCATGGAGGTGGAGGCTGGCACTCAGCATCATCAGCAGCAGTCTTTTAGGGATGATTTACAGTCCCAAGAAACCAGTGGACTTGTACGTGGCTGGGAGGAGGTGGCTGAGGATCATGTCGTCCTTAGTGACCCAGAGGACTCCGGACTGAATGCCTCAGCTAACCTACGCTGCATGGCCTCCCTGATCCTGCAAAGTCTGCGGAAGGATCCTCGTATTCTTCGGATCAAGGAGAGGGACCATTACTGGCTGGCCACTCTCCTTGATCCACGGTACAAGGGTAAGGTTGCGGACCTTATCGTACCGTCGCAGAGGGAGCAGAGGATGAGACAACTCCGGGAGGCCTTGCAGAAAGGTCTGTGCAACGCGTTCCCAGAGACTGGGAGGTTACAAACTCCTGGTCCTGGACAACGAGTTGCTGAGGCTTCGGGCAGTCAAAGAAGGAGCGGTGGGGAAGGTGGCCGTCTGACCGATGCGTTCAGACAATTCTTTAGTCCGCAGCCCCAAAGTATGATCGGTTCCAGCAACCATCGCCAGCGTCTGATATACATGGTGCAGGAATACCTAGGGGCAAGGTCAGACTTGGACACCTTCCCCACCGAAAATCCTCTGGCTTACTGGGTCTTGAGGATGGATCACTGGCCAGAGCTTGCACAGTATGCAATTGAGCTACTGGCCTGTCCTGCATCCAGCGTTCTTTCAGAACGCACATTCAGTGCTGCTGGAGGATTTGTCACGGATCATAGGGTGTGCCTGTCCACCGACTCGGTTGATCGACTGACTTTCATCAAGATGAACCAGTCTTGGATCACCACCAGCTACCACACACCAGATGCTGATATAACAGACTAATTGATTTTAAAATGTCACATCCCTTCAAGACTGATGCTGATGCTGAGTGCCTGTGCTGTTATGTTGACTGGCTATCCTCCTCCTCCTCCTCAATGATACGATTAACGATGATAGCTTGGAAGATCATTTTGGTTTATGGGTGACGCCACCAGTGGCTAAGGCCCAATTTTTCAGCCCCTGTTTAACAGGGGCGTGTAATTACAATTTTTGATGCAATACTTTGCAACAGGCCTCATTGCTGTGCTCCAAGTACAGTATCAGTGAGGGGTTGCAGTGTTGTGCCACCAGTGCCTAAGGCCCAATTTTTCAGCCCCTGTTCAACAGGGGCATGCAATTATAATTATTGATCTAATAATTCACAGCAGGGCCCATTGCTGCGCCCACCAAGAGTAACTGTCAGGCCTTACAGTGTTGTGGCACCAGCACCACCATCACCACCACCACCAAAGGCCCAATTTTTAAGCCCCTGTTCAACAGGGGCATGCAATTATAATTATTGATCTAATAATTCACAGCAGGGCCCATTGCTGCGCCCACCAAGAGTAACTGTCAGGCCTTACAGTGTTGTGGCACCAGCACCACCATCACCACCACCACCACCACCAAAGGCCCAATTTTTCAGCCCCTGTTCAACAGGGGCATGCAATTATAATTATTGATCTAATAATTCACAGCAGGGCCCATTGCTGCGCCCACCAAGAGTAACTGTCAGGCCTTACAGTGTTGTGGCACCAGCACCACCATCACCACCACCACCACCACCAAAGGCCCAATTTTTAAGCCCCTGTTCAACAGGGGCATGCAATTATAATTATTGATCTAATAATTCACAGCAGGGCCCATTGCTGCGCCCACCAAGAGTAACTGTCAGGCCTTACAGTGTTGTGGCACCAGCACCACCATCACCACCACCACCACCACCAAAGGCCCAATTTTTCAGCCCCTGTTCAACAGGGGCATGCAATTATAATTATTGATCTAATAATTCACAGCAGGGCCCATTGCTGCGCCCACCAAGAGTAACTGTCAGGCCTTACAGTGTTGTGGCACCAGCACCACCATCACCACCACCACCACCACCAAAGGCCCAATTTTTCAGCCCCTGTTCAACAGGGGCATGCAATTATAATTATTGATCTAATAATTCACAGCAGGGACCATTGCTGCGCCCACCAAGAGTAACTGTCAGGCCTTACAGTGTTGTGGCACCAGCACCACCATCACCACCACCACCACCACCAAAGGCCCAATTTTTCAGCCCCTGTTCAACAGGGGCATGCAATTATAATTATTGATCTAATAATTCACAGCAGGGACCATTGCTGCGCCCACCAAGAGTAACTGTCAGGCCTTACAGTGTTGTGGCACCAGCACCACCATCAAAGGCCCAATTTTTACTACCACTGATCAACAATTATATGTTATTACAATTCCTGATATTATACTTGACAGCAGGGCGTTCCAGCACCCACCAAGAATAACTGTGAGTGCTTTCAGTGTTGTGCCAACACCAACACCTAAGGGGCCAATTTCTGCAGAGTATATACGGAAGGTCCCTACTTTCAAACATCCAACTTACAAACTACTACTACTTGCAAACGGAAGACGACAACAGGAAGTGAGAGGAAATCTACCCCTTGGAAGGAAAATTCTCTCCTGTAAGAATTAATATGGGAGAAAGGTGTCTCCTCTCTACTGATGCTTTATCACCAATCCTTGTTTCAATAAAAACACCACATTTCAAAAACAGTTGTCATTGGGACGCAAAGTGAGGTGAAATGTTCTGAACAGGGGCACAGACAGCAAAAAAAATGTGACAGGGGTGATAACCGTTCCCTATGTTTTACAAAAAGCTAAAAAAAAGGAATTTGCCATGGAGCTCCACTTAAACAATGCAGCTGTTCAAAATTACAAACAGATTCTACATAAGAACAAACCTACAGTCCCTGTCTTGTATGCACCGCCTGTATACGGCTGTTCAGAGTATATAGGTCCTTTTTTATTTTGTGTGCGGGGTTCCCCTTAATATCCATACAAGACCCAAAGGGGCTGGTAATGGGCTGGGGTAGGGGGGGGGGGGGTTGATGGGGTAGCTATGCCATTTTTCCTAAAGATTTTCATCCATATTACCGGGACCAGACATTGCATTAAAGCCGCAAGCAGTTTTAAATGGCTTTTTTCCCTTTAGAAGTGTCATTTTGTGCAGGGACAGTTCTAAACACGGGAAACACAAGGCACTTCACAGGCATACTTTAGACACCCCCCAGGTACAATATTTAAAGGAATATTTGACTTTTTTTTTTCACTTTATGCATCATTAAAATGACTGCTCCCGGAAAACGTCCGTTTTTAAAACTTCTTTTTGCATTGATACATGTCCCCTGGTGCAGAAGCCGGGTTCCCAAACTCTGTTTCGGACAATAACATGGATAATAGTCGTTATAATTAGCACTTTAGAATCCGAACGTTCGCATCCATTGTATTTAATAGGGTTCTAATGTTCGTGCGAATTTTCGGTCCGTTCGCGGGTTCTGGTGCGAACCGAACCCGGGGGTGTTCGGCTCATCACTATTTAGATGTTGTTCTGGGTTCTTTTATGACCTCCTGGATGAGTCGTCATCATGCTCTTGGAGTAATTTTTGTAGGCCGGCCACTCCTGGGAACGTTCACCACTGTTCCAAGTTTTCTCCATTTGTGGAGAATGGCTCTCCTTGTGGTTCACTGGAGTTCCAAAGCCTTAAGCCTTGTACACATGACCGGTTTTCTCGGCAAGAAACGACAAGAAAACTGTTGGGAGAGCTTTCTTGCTGAGAAAACCGTTTGTGTGTATGGTTTCTCGTAGAGAAAACTGCCGGGAATCTCGACGAGACAAATAGGAGAACCTGCTCTCTATTTTCTCGTCAGGATTCTCGTTTTTTCTCGCCGGTATTCTCGGCGGCCTGTTTCCCCGACGAGAAAACCGTTCGTGTGTATGCTTTTCCGAGTCTTAAAAAATCGCTCATGTTTAGAATCAAGTATGAGACGGGAGCGCTCCTTCTGGTAAAACTAGCGTTCGTAATGGAGATGGCACATTCGTCACGCTAAAAAGAACTGAAAGCACGAAGACTGAAAAGCGCGAATCGTCTCTCCCCAAACTTTTACTAACACACAGTAACACGAGATCAGCAAAGGCAGCCCAAGGGGTGGCGCCATTGGAATCAAACTTCCCCTTTATACTGCCGTCGTACGTGTTGTACGTCACCGCGCTTTACAACAACGAGATTTGGAATTGACAGTGTGTATGCAAGGAAAGCTCGTCAAGCTTGACAAGAATCTTGTCGAGAAAAACTGTTGTTTTTTTTTACGACGAGATTCTCGGTCGTGTGTACTAGGCTTTAGAAATGGCTTTAAAACCCTTCCTAGATCGATACATGTACATTACTTTGTTTGTAATATGTTCTTTTTTTTTTTTAGATTGTGGCATGATGTGTGGCTTTTTGTGGGTTGTCAGCGTCTTTTACTAGCGTTTATTAGCGTTTTTCAGTGTTAGCGTTTTTTTTTTTTTTTTTTTGGTTTTCTTTTTTTTTTTTTTTTTATGGATCAAAAAACGCAAAAAAAATGCTGGCAACCTGCGTTTTAGAGCGTTTGAGCGTTTATTATCGTTTTGCGTTTTTTCCCACCGGAAAACGTCACTTTGAACGCAAATTTCTTGCGTTCAGAAAAAAGCCCATTAACTCCACTGCTCATTAACGCTAAAAAACGTCCATGTGTACATAGGCTAACATAGAGTGCAGTTAATGGGCTTTTTAAAAAAAAACGCCAAAACACCAATAAACTGCAGTTTATCAGCTTCAGTGTACATGGAGCCTAATGCGGCGTACACGCGATCGTTTTTCATGCCATTTTTTTAACCAACGTTTTTCTCGACGTTTTTTTTCATGTTTCCTCTCAAGCCTGTCTTGCATCCACACGATCATTAAAAAAAAACGCTCAAGCAAAGCGCAGTGACGTACAACACGTACGACAGCACTATAAAGGGGAAGTTCCATTCGAATGGCGCCACCCTTCATGTTAGTAAACTTTGTTGAGCGGCGATTCGCGCTTTTCAGCCTCTTGCTTTTCAGTCCGTTACAGCGTGACGAATGTGCTATCTCCATTACGAACGCTAGTTTTACCAGAACAAGCGCTCCTATCTCATACTTGATTCTGAGCATGCGCGTTTTTTTTCCCCTCGTAAAAGCGTACACGCGACCGTTTTTCACGTCGTTAAAAAAAACGACATGAAAAACGACGTGAAAAAATAGAGCATGTTCGAAATTTTTAATGGCCGTTTTTCACGCCGTTAAAAATGCTCTGGAGCATATACACGATCGGTTTTAATGGCCATTTTAAAAAATGGCATTTTTAACGGCATGAAAAACGATCGTGTGTACGCCGCATAAGTGTTACTAAACACACAACAGTATAATCAGTCTGTATATGCAGTAAAGCATGCTTATTATACGCACTGTGGAACATAAGCAGTTAATCATCCGCATTGTGTAAAAAGGCCTCGGGGGCACTCTGCACATGTTCAGTTAGGTGTGTATTGCTAGAGAGTTTTTTTTTTGGGGGGAGGGTGCATGTGATTGGCACAGGGCCAATCATCACTGTCCAGTCAGAGGGGGAGGGGTCCTGCAGCCGCATAGGACAGTCAGAGTGGAATGAAAGCTCCTTCTACAAGCTTTAACCAGGCACTGATAGTAGTCATAAGACTGCTATATACTGCTGATGAGAACGTGTATTTAGCAGTTTATATTTATTTAGTAAAAACAATTGCATTTCCATGTCCTGGGGACTGTGGGAAACCAGATATAGTGAATGCAGGGTCCTGGGTTTAGAAACACTTCAAAGCCCAACTCTGCTTTTCCCCCACCCTCTGTTCTTCTCCCCCCTCTTCTTGAAGCTCACCACCCCTACCCACACCTTTAAAAAAAAATTATTCCATTATATTTTTTTTCTGCAGCTTTCCACCTGTTGACTGACGACACGGGTAATTGTTGTTCTTCTCCAATGGTGTAATGATGTGTGTCCTGCACTGTCCAGGAGTGCTGTGAGTCCAGGCCAAAGGGATGACGCACCCCTACTGGGTGTTCCCATAATGACCTGGGCTCACAGGAAGTGGATGCTGAATTGGGGGGGGGGGGGGGTAGTGAGTTTTCCGGAAACAGTGCTGATCCACTGACTTTTGTAAATGTGGAATTACGCTTTAATAAAGGACTCAAATATCATCTATACTGGTGGTGCTAAAACTACTTTGCTGCATGTTTCAACTCATTAAACAGCTATCAGAAGTGGATACCAGACACCTACAGGTTTCTGCACATATCTCTAGCTAGCTGGTCGTGCACCCTTGAAAAATACAAACTCCAAGGTGCTCTGTTGTGGAAAACTTGACAGAAAGCCAAGCTCCAACCTGCCCCTATTTCCTCACACAACTGAAAATGTGCTAGTGATGAGACCTCGAGAAGACAAGATTTTTATCATTAATGCCTAGACATGTGCACTGCCGAAAAATTCGTTTTTTTTCATTTTCGTTTTTTTCATTTTTTTGCTTTTTTTGGAAATTAGGAATTCCGAATTTTCGAATTTCCAAATTTCCAAAAAATCAAATAAAACTAAAACAAATTTTTGGAATTTCTAAAAAAAAACAAAAAACAAAAAAAAAAAAACGAATTTCCGATTTTCGGAAATTCGGAAAACACGGAATTTGGAAATTCAACTTTCCAAAATTTCCCATTTTCGAATTTTAGAATTTTGCAATTTCGAATCTCGAATTTTCAAAATTTCCAATTTTCGAAATTCCGAATTTCAAAAATTCCGAATTTTGGAAATTCAGAAATTCAGAAAATCCGAATATCCGAAATTCGGAAATTTCGAAAATCCGAAAATTCGGAAATGGAAAAATTCGGAATTAAACGAATTTCTCTAAATTCGTGAAAAACTAATTAGAAACTAAACAAATTGCACGTGTACACACGACCGGTTTTCCTGACATGCCAAAAACCAACGTTTTCCCCGACCTGATTCCTCTCAAGCCTGCCTTGCATACACACGTTCAGGCAAAAAAAAACGCTCGACCAAAGCGCGGTGACGTACAACACGTATGACGGCACTATAAAGGGGAAGTTCCATTCAAATGGTGCCACCCTTTGGGCTACTTTTGCTGATCCTCGTGTTCGTAAAAGTTTGGTGAGAGACGATTTGCGCTTTTCAGCCTCATGCTTTTCAGTCCGTTACAGCGTGACGAATGTGATATCTCCATTACGAACGCTAGTTTTACTAGAACAAGCGCTCCCGTCTCATCACTTGATTCTGAGCATGCACGTTTTTTTCCCCCTCGGAAAAGCATACACACGAGCGGTTTTTGCGACAAGAAAAAGACAGATGGAAAACACAACGGGAAAAAATAGAGCAGGTTCTAGTTTCTTTGCGGGCAGTTTTCTCGTCGGGAAAACTGCTATGGAGCATACACAAGACCGGTTTTCCCGATCAATCTAAAAAATGGCAGTTTTCTCGTAGGGAAAATCGGTCGTGTGTACGAGGCAAAAGTGTTCTAAAGATCATGGAGGGCACAAATAACTACGTTATTTAGTCAAATATTTGTACATCTGACCTTCAAACCTAAATGAACTTGTTGGATGCCCCATTTCAGAAACCATATAAAGAAAAAGGGAAAGGTCTGGTGTCCCCAGTGACACACTTCCATCCCTGTAACATGTAATAAAACAAAGAATTCGCTCTGGGACTTTAAATGAAGTGGGTAACGTTTCCGCCAGTAAACATAAACAGTAGTAAATACAGTATATGGTTTATTCAAGTAAAATTGTTTACATGCATAGATAACACCAACAGTTGCCAATTAAAAAAGATACATAAACAAGGAATATTGGTACATAAATGTAGTAACAGTCAGAGTACACGGGCATCATACTACCCGACTAGTTTCGCGAGATCCAGCTCGCTCTTCAGGGGTGGATGTGTGTAACAATGTACCTAAGATGAAAAAATATATATGTTTGACAATATGGCACAGTATTGGTTATAAAGGCACAGGGTGGGAGGGGGTGTGTGAATCCCCATACTCACCACTGAGCTTGACCATGGCTACAGATGTGCGGCCCCAAGACCGCGGCAGCAGGTGCCTCACCAGGGAGCTGAGGGGGCGGAGTCAGATGGGACCCCACCAGGAGCCAAACGGAGAGCAGGCATGGTATAGGTGTAGTGATGTATCCATAAAGACCTCGTTAGTCCATAAAAAGTATAGGCTGTGAACATAAGTATGTTTGTCAGGCATCTAAAGTAGAGTCAATAAGTATTGGCATAAGAATATGTATGCATTAATGAAAGGCCTGGGCCAAAGATGGTAGGGACATGGAGATAATTAGAAACATAGTATGGCAGAGGGATACTAATCATGACGAGATAGGAAAGAGAGGACAGAGGTGAACTGCAATTCTGTGAATGTGTGTGTAGTGGTGTATCCCTTTGAAACATCGTTAGTCCCTAAAGAGTATAAACTATAAACATGAATATGTTTATCAGGTGTCTGAAGTAGTAAAGTAAAATCAATGAGTATTGACATATGGGTGTATATATCTCAATAAAAGGCCTGGGTCAAGGATGGTAGAGACCTGAAGATGATGGAAAAACATAGGATAGCAAAGGGATAATAGCAAGTGACAAGATGAGAAGGAGAAAGAGGTGAACTTTGGTTGTGTGGAGGAATCTGTGATAGCAAAAAACAGACACTAAAATAAAAAAAATTAAAAAAAGGAGTTCTCACGAAATGAACTATGTGTAAAAAATGCAAGTGTGCCTAAATATAGTGAGTATCAAGGTGGATATAGTAAGTACCTGAGTATGGTGAATATCCCAGCTGTGTATGTCTTCAGTGAAGAGTGAAATGAAATCCAAGCCATGCCTGACCTCCAATTTAACCCCGGAAGAGCCCAGGAGGCTCCGCCCCCAACACCATGTGTGGATGGCTGACATGTGAGCGCAGGAGGCGCCCACTGTCATAGGGAGGCACGCAATTGCGGACGCACCCCCATGCCATCAGATGGTATAATGCGTCCAGCTGCGCCAACATCTGCGGGAACGCAGACGCCACGCCTCTGGCGCCTAAACACGGCGCCGATGTGTAGGTGTCCCCATCTGCCCAAAAGCAGATGGGGACAGCAGGAGACACAGAAAAGCCTCCCTTTATACACATCGCAGCTCCCAATGCGAGACAGAGACGCTAAAGTCAACCAAGGAAATCGCACAAGGAGCCAGGGTATACAGCAATACTGGGATAAAAATTGTGTTGGAGGATAAGTAGCTAGTATAATATCAAAATATGATTGTTTATACATGTAAATACTGGTGGGGGTGACAACAGACCAGGTTTGGACTAATGGGTGTCTTCCACCCGGGTTCAATATAAAGAAAAAGGGAAAGGTCTGGTGTCCCCAGTGACACACTTCCATCCCTGTAACATATAATAAAACGAAGGATTCGCCCTGGGACTTTAAATGAAGTGGGTAACGTTTCCGCCAGTAAACATAAACAGTAGTAAATACAGTATATGGTTTATTCAAGTAAAATTGTTTACATGCATAGATAACACCAACAGTTGCCAATTAAAAGAGATACATAAACAAGGAATCAGGCCGCAGTAAATTCACACGCAGCGTAAGTTTTGTGAGTATGTTCAGATTAGAGCAGTCCAGCCGTATCAGAGAGTGGACTGAGAAATCAGGATCCAAATCCAAATGGAAGGAGATCCCAGGATAACATCATAAGTCCAGCAGGAAATGTAGAGAATCACCTCAAAAATCTGATCGGTGTTGGTAACAACGTGCTCTCTCCCCACCGGTAGGGATGAGCTTCGTGTTCGAGTCGAACATCGGCTGTTCGATCGTTCGACGAAGATCGAACGATTTGGGCCGTTCGCGCCAAATTCGAGTGACGCGAACGGCCCACAATGCACTACGCCATCGCAGTGTCATCCAGGCGCTGTGATTGGCCAAGCATGCACTGTGACCCCGCATGCTTGGCCAATCACAGCGCCGGCAGCGAGGAGAGCAATGATTGGCCACAGGCAGGATGCCTGTGGCCAATTATTGCTGAGGGTGTTTAGTACACGCCCCACACTATAAAAGGCCGCCAGCACGGCGGCCTAGTGTAGTGTGTTCCGGAGCAGGGATAGAGCAGCATAGGCAGGGACAGTGACTTTTATTTCTTTCTTGCTTAACCTGGATTCCTTTAGTTTAGGGAAAGAGAAGGATAGGTAGGGAGAGTGTCAGTGTGTTTTGTGCTTGTGCTATAGTGTGCTTAAAAAAAACATTTTTTCTAGGGACAGAAAACTGTAGGTAGGGAGAGTGTCAGTTTCTTTCACTGTGCAAGTCCTTGTTTCCAGGGACCTGGAAGGACAGTGAGTGAATTCTCCTTGTGCTATATTGTGCTTAAAAAAAACATTTTTTCTAGGGACAGAAAACTGTAGGTAGGGAGAGTGTCAGTTTCTTTCACTGTGCAAGTCCTTGTTTCCAGGGACCTGGAAGGACAGTGAGTGAATTCTCCTTGTGCTATATTGTGCTTAAAAAAAAACATTTTTTCTAGGGACAGAAAACTGTAGGTAGGGAGAGTGTCAGTTTCTTTCACTGTGCAAGTCCTTGTTTCCAGGGACCTGGAAGGACAGTGAGTGAATTCTCCTTGTGCTATATTGTGCTTAAAAAAAAACATTTTTTCTAGGGACAGAAAACTGTAGGTAGGGAGAGTGTCAGTTTCTTTCACTGTGCAAGTCCTTGTTTCCAGGGACCTGGAAGGACAGTGAGTGAATGCTCCTTGTGCTATAGTGTGCTTAAAAAAAACATTTTTTCTAGGGACAGAAAACTCTAGGTAGGGAGAGTGTCAGTTTCTTTCACTGTGCAAGTCCTTGTTTCCAGGGACCTGGAAGGACAGTGAGTGAATTCTCCTTGTGCTATAGTGTGCTTAAAAAAAACATTTTTTCTAGGGACAGAAAACTGTAGGTAGGGAGAGTGTCAGTTTCTTTCACTGTGCAAGTCCTTGTTTCCAGGGACCTGGAAGGACAGTGAGTGAATTCTCCTTGTGCTATATTGTGCTTAAAAAAAACATTTTTTCTAGGGACAGAAAACTGTAGGTAGGGAGAGTGTCAGTTTCTTTCACTGTGCAAGTCCTTGTTTCTAGGGACTGGGAAGGACAGTGAGTGAATTCTCCTTGTGCTATAGTGTGCTTAAAAAAAACATTTTTTCTAGGGACAGAAAACTGTAGGTAGGGAGAGTGTCAGTTTCTTTCACTGTGCAAGTCCTTGTTTCTAGGGACTGGGAAGGACAGTGAGTGAATTCTCCTTGTGCTATAGTGTACTTAAAAAAAACATTTTTTCTAGGGACAGAAAACTGTAGGTAGGGAGAGTGTCAGTTTCTTTCACTGTGCAAGTCCTTGTTTCTAGGGACCTGGAAGGACAGTGAGTGAATTCTCCTTGTGCTATATTGTGCTTAAAAAAAACATTTTTTCTAGGGACAGAAAACTGTAGGTAGGGAGAGTGTCAGTTTCTTTCACTGTGCAAGTCCTTGTTTCCAGGGACCTGGAAGGACAGTGAGTGAATTCTCCTTGTGCTATATTGTGCTTAAAAAAAACATTTTTTCTAGGGACAGAAAACTGTAGGTAGGGAGAGTGTCAGTTTCTTTCACTGTGCAAGTCCTTGTTTCTAAGGACCTGGAAGGACAGTGAGTGAATTCTCCTTGTGCTATATTGTGCTTAAAAAAAACATTTTTTCTAGGGACAGAAAACTGTAGGTAGGGAGAGTGTCAGTTTCTTTCACTGTGCAAGTCCTTGTTTCTAGGGACCTGGAAGGACAGTGAGTGAATTCTCCTTGTGCTATATTGTGCTTAAAAAAAAACATTTTTTCTAGGGACAGAAAACTGTAGGTAGGGAGAGTGTCAGTTTCTTTCACTGTGCAAGTCCTTGTTTCCAGGGACCTGGAAGGACAGTGAGTGAATTCTCCTTGTGCTATATTGTGCTTAAAAAAAACATTTTTTCTAGGGACAGAAAACTGTAGGTAGGGAGAGTGTCAGTTTCTTTCACTGTGCAAGTCCTTGTTTCTAGGGACCTGGAAGGACAGTGAGTGAATTCTCCTTGTGCTATATTGTGCTTAAAAAAAACATTTTTTCTAGGGACAGAAAACTGTAGGTAGGGAGAGTGTCAGTTTCTTTCACTGTGCAAGTCCTTGTTTCCAGGGACCTGGAAGGACAGTGAGTGAATGCTCCTTGTGCTATAGTGTGCTTAAAAAAAACATTTTTTCTAGGGACAGAAAACTCTAGGTAGGGAGAGTGTCAGTTTCTTTCACTGTGCAAGTCCTTGTTTCCAGGGACCTGGAAGGACAGTGAGTGAATTCTCCTTGTGCTATATTGTGCTTAAAAAAAACATTTTTTCTAGGGACAGAAAACTCTAGGTAGGGAGAGTGTCAGTTTCTTTCACTGTGCAAGTCCTTGTTTCCAGGGACCTGGAAGGACAGTGAGTGAATTCTCCTTGTGCTATAGTGTGCTTAAAAAAAACATTTTTTCTAGGGACAGAAAACTGTAGGTAGGGAGAGTGTCAGTTTCTTTCACTGTGCAAGTCCTTGTTTCCAGGGACCTGGAAGGACAGTGAGTGAATGCTCCTTGTGCTATAGTGTGCTTAAAAAAAACATTTTTTCTAGGGACAGAAAACTGTAGGTAGGGAGAGTGTCAGTTTCTTTCACTGTGCAAGTCCTTGTTTCCAGGGACCTGGAAGGACAGTGAGTGAATTCTCCTTGTGCTATAGTGTGCTTAAAAAAAACATTTTTTCTAGGGTCAGAAAACTGTAGGTAGGGAGAGTGTCAGTTTCTTTCACTGTGCAAGTCCTTGTTTCTAGGGACTGGGAAGGACAGTGAGTGAATTCTCCTTGTGCTATAGTGTGCTTAAAAAAAAATTTTTTCTAGGGACAGAAAACTGTAGGTAGGGAGAGTGTCAGTTTCTTTCACTGTGCAAGTCCTTGTTTCTAGGGACTGGGAAGGACAGTGAGTGAATTCTCCTTGTGCTATAGTGTGCTTAAAAAAAAAATTTTTTCTAGGGACAGAAAACTGTAGGTAGGGAGAGTGTCAGTTTCTTTCACTGTGCAAGTCCTTGTTTCCAGGGACCTGGAAGGACAGTGAGTGAATTCTCCTTGTGCTATAGTGTGCTTAAAAAAAACATTTTTTCTAGGGACAGAAAACTGTAGGTAGGGAGAGTGTCAGTTTCTTTCACTGTGCAAGTCCTTGTTTCTAGGGACTGGGAAGGACAGTGAGTGAATTCTCCTTGTGCTATAGTGTGCTTAAAAAAAACATTTTTTCTAGGGACAGAAAACTGTAGGTAGGGAGAGTGTCAGTTTCTTTCACTGTGCAAGTCCTTGTTTCTAGGGACTGGGAAGGACAGTGAGTGAATTCTCCTTGTGCTATAGTGTGCTTAAAAAAAACATTTTTTCTAGGGACAGAAAACTGTAGGTAGGGAGAGTGTCAGTTTCTTTCACTGTGCAAGTCCTTGTTTCTAGGGACCTGGAAGGACAGTGAGTGAATTCTCCTTGTGCTATATTGTGCTTAAAAAAAACATTTTTTCTAGGGACAGAAAACTGTAGGTAGGGAGAGTGTCAGTTTCTTTCACTGTGCAAGTCCTTGTTTCTAGGGACCTGGAAGGACAGTGAGTGAATTCTCCTTGTGCTATATTGTGCTTAAAAAAAACATTTTCTTTCTCGTACATCACGGGACACAGAGCGACATAGTCATTACTAATGGGTTATATAGATACCGTCAGGTGCTGGCACTGGCAACTTCCAAAACCGGAAGTACCCTCCCCTATATAAGCCCCTCCCATCCGGGAGCACCTCAGTTTTTTGCCAGTGTCTAAGGTGTTGGCCAAGAAGAAACATGTGTTTTTCACTGAGCTTGCGTACAGGTTCTTTTGGGCCTCAGTAAGCTATTCCGGATCCGACCAAAAAAGCTTCATAGCTAAACGGTCGGTACCCGGGCCTTGCAGAGAAGAGCAAGGTTTTGCCTGTAATGCTTCTCTTAGGAGAGCTGGACCCTGGGATCCAGAGCTCTGGTCATACCCACGACCAAGATGTTTTCTGTGCAGGGTGCTATACAGGTCCAGGGGAGTGGAATCCTTGGGAACCCGGTCCCTGAAGGTTTGATTACAATGCCTGCCGTGATAGGTGAAGTTTGGGCTTCTGTGGACCAAACAAAGTCCTGCGGCGAGGAAAAGGTAAGTGGGGGCCCTCAGGAACTTGGTTCTATTGAGGGACCCCCAAGCCTATTTTGTCTTTCTGCCTGTTACCTAAGGTATTCCCGCTAATATTCTGTGTATGCCTGTTACTACTGAGAAAATGTAAAAATTTTAATAGTAGGCAAGAAAAAAAAAAAAAAAAAAAAAATGTAAGACCGCGGTACCTGTGTTAGACACTAGAGGCCGCTATGGTTCTTTTTCTTGTAATGTGGATTTTTTTTTTTCTTCCAGAATCAAATCCAGGCAGTTGGTATGTTCTCTGCTGGGAAGCTGTCTCCTCTGCCCTGTTGCTGCGCTCATCCATCCCCGGGCCCTGCGGCAAAGGGGGCCCTGGCTCCCGTCTAGCTCCTTATTGTTTTTAAAAAAGGGCGCCGAAGGCGCACGTGCCCGCGCGCGTGCGCGTGCACGCGCCTCTATTCATAGAGGCGATCTGAAAAAAGGGGCGGAGCGGGTGGATGACGCTCAGGTGTGCGCCGCGGCGCTGCTGCGCATGTGCGGGCGTCCAGCGTGTTTTAAAGCACATTATAGCTGGCTATTGAATGCACAGACAGAGCTAGCAACAGATAAAGGCACACAGAGGCGGTTGATGTAGGCATCCCCTAGAAAGGCACTTTAGTAGACACCAACTGTGATATAGCAGCAATTGTGCTAGACTATTCTCAGTAAAAGTGGTGTATTACGGCTGGAATACCTCAGCTTTAGGCTTAAGAATATGCCGTCCAGAAGCTCCGGAACTGAATCTTCCAGGAAGCGAAGGGGGTCTCATCGGGCTCTGAGGTGGGCATGCTTCTGCTGCACCAGTCTCCCCTGAAGTTCAGAGGTAAGTGACCATAGAGACCCCGCAGGGGTACTTGGTACTGTGGCTGTCCTCAGTCACCTGCTCCTGTGTATGTAACAGAGGAGGTTTTTTCCTCAGCTCTGGGAGGATTAGAGAGAGATTGTCAACATTGATCGCTGCCTCCCTGTCAGGGAAAGCACGCCCGATCTCCGTCTCCTCCTTCAGAGTGCCTGTTAGCAGAGCAACAGTCCCATACAGGGATTGACCTGCCTGAAGGGGATCAGGATGAGGTTGATTCTGTTATAGAGGAATCAACAGTGGAGGAACCTTTCTCAGCAGCTCAAGCTGAAAGATTATGGGTTCAGTCTCTGACTAACATGGTCCGATCGGCATTAAAAATGCACCTTGCGGAACCATCAACCACTACTGTATCCTCGTTGGGGTCGCTAGAAGCCCCCAGACTGTCTGTTCTTTTCCACTTCACCCTTTTACTGAAAGGGCTTATTTACCAGGATTGGGAACGTCCTGAGAAAATATTATTCCCCCAAGAGATTTCCGGTGGTCTATCCCATGGAGGATAAGTTCATCAAAAAAAAAAAAAATGGAAGGTCCCTACAGTGGACGCAGCCATCTCTTGTATGTATAAATCACTGACATGTCCAGTGGATAATGTCCAAATGTTCAAGAACCCAATAGATAAAAGATTGGAGTCCTTATGAAAGTCTGCTTCTTTCTACAGCAAGCTTGGTGACACAACCAGCAGTAGCAGCTATTGGGGTCTGCTAAGCAGTGAAGGATCAGTTAAAACAGGTCTTGAGGGACTTGACAGATCAGCAGGCCTTGCCCTAGCTGATCTACCTAGAGCCTTAGGCTTTGCGGTTGACGCCATAAAGGATTCAGTCCATCAGGCCTCCCGCCTTACGCTGTCTAGAGTACATATGCGTAGGCTTCTATGGCTCAAAAACTGGTCTGCTGAAGCTCCCTGTAAGGAATGGCTGGTTAGCGTCCCATTTCATGGTGAACGCTTATTCAGGGAAAACCTGGACAAATATATCCAGAAAATTTCCAGCGGTAAAAATACGCTCTTGCCGGTTAAAAACAGAGTTAGAGGTCCCTCTTTAAGAGGCCTGCTTCTCCAGTCCCTGGGGCATCGGCTGTGTAACAGTTCCGACGGCCTCCTCGGTCAATTCCCGGGGGTAAAAAACAGGGACAATAGCAGGGTAATGAGAAACCCTGGGTCAGGGGAGGTACAAAACCTCCCCCAAAGTTAAATTCATTGAAGGGTTGCCCCCACTCAGTCGGGTGGGGGGAGGACTCCAGTTGTTCACAAGAGACCTGGCGGGACGCGATCAAGACAGATAGGTGCTCTCCGCAGTATGTTGGGGATACAGATTGGAGTTAAGAGACTCTCCTCCTTCCCATTTTTGAGGTCAAACGTGCCAAGGGATCCCCGGAAGAGAGGATCCCTCCTGTTGGCACTAGAACAACTATTGCTCCAAGGAGTAATTATGGAGGTTCCCCTGGAAGAATGAGGGTTCGGGTTTTACTCAAACCTCTCTACAGTCCCGAAGCAAACGCGGACGGGAGGCCCATATTAATTCTAAAAGGGCTATACAAATTCCTGTATATCAGGACTTTCCGATGAAGTCGATCCGATCGGTGGCCACTGCCCTACAAGGGGAGGATTGGTTAGCCGCGATCGACATCAAAGATGCTTATCTGCACATTCCCATCTTTCCAGTCTACCAAAAGTTTCTACGCTTTGCAGTAGAAGGGCGCCATTTTCAGTTCAGAGCCTTACCCTTCGGTTTGGCCACAGCACCACGAGTGTTTACAAAAATTCTGGCCCTTTATTGGCCAATCTAAGAACACAAGGTGTAATGATAATGGCATATCTAGATGACTTGTTGCTGATAGACCACTCAGTGAAAAAACTAGAAGTGGTCGTTCACAAGACAATCAAGTATCTGGAATCTCACGGTTGGATTATCAACCGAGAAAAGTCAGCCCTAAAAACCAGTCAAAAGTCTGGAATACTTGGGGCTAAGGTTGGATTCAGGCCAGAGAAAAATATTCTTGCCTCGAGGAAAGGTGTTGTCTTTGAAAGATTTGATACACTTAGTGGGTACAAAAAAGACAGCCGTCCATACGCCTGTGCATAAGGCTGCTGGGAAAAATGGTGGCATCATTCGAAGCAGTACCCTACGGTCAATTCCATTCAAGGAATTTGCAGGGGGCCATACTGTCAGCCTGGAACAAAAAAGTTCAGGCCCTAGACTTACAATGTCCTTGTCCCCTTCCGTTCGCAAGAGCCTCCGTTAGTGGTTGGTTCCCCAGAATCTGGAAAAAGGGAAATCCTTCAGTCTGATTTCTTGGAAGGTGGTCACTACAGATGCCAGCCTTATAGGCTGGGGAGCAGTACTGGAGCAATAGTCTCTCCAGGGCAGATGGTCGGATGCAGAAAAGGCCCTGCCCATCAATCTCTTAGAGATACGAGCAGCCCGGTATGCCCTAGTAGCATGGACATCCAAACTCCAAGGGTCCCCTGTCAGAATTCAATCAGACAATGCCACAGCAGTGGCATATATCAATCATCAGGGGGGCACCAGGAGTCGTGCAGCCCAGAGGGAAGTAAATTACATCCTGAAATGGGCAGAAAAATATGTCCCAGCCATATCTGCGGTATTCATTCCAGGAGTGGAGAATTGGAAGGCGGACTTTCTAAGTCGCCAGCAATTAGGCCCAGAGGAAGGGTCCCTTCACCCCGAGGTTTTCTGGACAATATGTCAGCGGTGGGGAACATCGGATGTAGATCTTCTAGCATCCAGATTCAACGCAAAGGGGGACAGGTTTGTCTCTCGGACAAGGGATCCCCTAGCTTGCGGCTCGGATGCCCTAGTGTTCCCTTGGGATCAGTTCAAGCTGATATATGCATTCACACCGCCACAATGGTTACCTCGATTACTCCGCAGAATCAGGGTAGAAAAGAAACCAGTGATTCCGGTGGCTCCAGCGTGGCCCCGAAGAGCGTGGTACGCGGAGATTGTAAAATTTCAGTGGGGAGTCCTTGGACTCTCCCACGTCGTCCGGACCTGCTTTCGCAAGGACCGATATACCACCCTTCCTTACCAGCCCTAGGTTTGACGACCTGGCTATGGAAGCCCACATTCTAAAAAAGAGAGGGCTCTCTAATCCTGTGGTATCTACCATGATCAATGCCAGGAAGCCGGTATCCAGGCAGATCTAATATAGAATCTGGAAGGCGTACATCGCGTGGTGTGAGGCCAAGAAATGGCATCCACATAAGTACGTAATAGGTAGGATTCTGGACTTCCTACAATGGGCTGTAGATAGGAAGCTTGCCTTGAGTACTATCAAGGGTCAGATTTCGGCCTTGTCAATATTTTTTCAAAGGCCCTTGGCTTCGCATTCACTAGTCAAAGCCTTTATACAAGGAGTGATGCGTATTAGTCCTCCGGTTAATATTCCCATATGTCCATGGGATCTAAACTTGGTTCTGTCGGTTCTACAGAAACAACCATTTGAACCATTACAGCATATTTCTTTGGTGCTTCTCACCAGGAAATTGATTTTTCTAGTAGCCATTTGTTCGGCTAAAAGAGTGTCGGAATTAGCAGCTATGTCCTGTAAGGAGCCATATCTGGTTATCCATAAGGATAGAGTAGTGTTACGTCCTCATCCAGCCTTTCTTCCTAGGGTGGTATCGAGGTTTCATTTGAACCAAGATGTGGTTCTTCCTTCTTTTTTCCCCAAACCTACTTCGGTAGAGGAAAAGTTATTGCATTCTTTGGATGTAGTAAGAGCAGTTAAAGCTTATCTAAAGGCCACTGCTCAGATTCGCAGAACGGATACTTTGGTTATTCTGCCGGAAGGCCCCAGAAAGGGTCAGGCAGCGTCAAAATCTACTTTAGCCAAGTGGATTCGACAGGTCATAATACAAGCCTATGGCTTGAGAAGGAGACCGCCTCCGTTCAAAGTTAGAGCGCACTCCACGAGAGCAGTTGGAACTTCATGGGCAGTGCATCACCAGGCCTCCCTGGCTCAAATCTGTAAGGCCGCAACATGGTCTTCAGTACACACGTTTACTAGGTTCTACCAGGTGGACGTTAGAAGTCAGGAGGATGTCGCCTTTGGGCGCAGTGTGTTGCAGGCCGCAAAAGATCCTCATGTCTGATAGCGCTCAGCTTATATATGGTGTATCCCCCCCATCATTGGGCATTGCTTTAGGACATCCCATTAGTAATGACTATGTCGCTCTGTGTCCCGTGATGTACGAGAAAGAAAATAGGATTTTTATAACAGCTTACCTGTAAAATCCTTTTCTTGGAGTACATCACGGGACACAGAGCTCCCGCCCCTCTTTGGGGACACTTATTGCTTTGCTACAAAACTGAGGTGCTCCCGGATGGGAGGGGCTTATATAGGGGAGGGTACTTCCGGTTTTGGAAGTTGCCAGTGCCAGCACCTGACGGTATCTATATAACCCATTAGTAATGACTATGTCGCTCTGTGTCCCGTGATGTACTCCAAGAAAAGGATTTTACAGGTAAGCTGTTATAAAAATCCTATTTTTTCTAGGGACAGAAAACTGTAGGTAGGGAGAGTGTCAGTTTCTTTCACTGTGCAAGTCCTTTTTTCTAGGGACCTGGAAGGACAGTGAGTGAATTCTCCTTGTGCTATATTGTGCTTAAAAAAACATTTTTTCTAGGGACAGAAAACTGTAGGTAGGGAGAGTGTCAGTTTCTTTCACTGTGCAAGTCCTTGTTTCAAGGGACAGAGAAGGACACCTGAAGGTAGCCCTTATTGCTTTTTTCCCATCTCCCTGCAGGCCATCTATTAGAATGTCTGGAAGGCAAACAAGGAGAGGCAGACAGTCAGGAGGCAATAAAAGAGGGCAAGCAGGCTCTGTGTCTGGGGGCAACAGTGCTGGTCGTGGACGCGGTGCATTGTCATCAGCACATGGCCATGGGACACGCTTATCCTTCTTTTCCGCAGCTGGACATGTTGAGCCACATCATGCCGAAGACTTGGTCGAGTGGATGACCAAGCCCTCCTCCTCCTCCTCATCCTCTCTCACCCAGGCTCAGGGTACTGGCAAAGCAGCTGCCAAAGCGTCCTCTTCCCTGGTATCAATGTCAGACTCATCATCAGTCACTCCTTCCCTAGACCCACCATGTCCTCCTCCTGAGGAGTCCCCCGAACTGTTTGAGCACAGTGTTGGGTACATGCTCCAGGAGGATGCCCAGCGTTTCGAAGGGTCTGATGATGAAACCCAGCTACAGGAAGGCAGTAGGGTGAGAGCAGACAGAGGGGATGCTCAAGAAGGACACCAATCTGGCAGTCATGTTCCAGCAGCTGCAGCATACTGCCAGATTGGCTCCAGTGATGAGGAGGGAGGGGATGATGAGGTCACTGACTCCACGTGGGTGCCTAATAGGAGAGAGGAGGAGGAGGATGAGGAGGAGGCACATCTCCAACGAGACAGGATGCCCTTTGGTGGCCAGCGTAAGGGCAGTACACCGACGGAATCACACCGCAGAGCTCCGCCTGTGCAGGGCGCTGCCTCTGCCCGTCATTCAAAAAGTTCCTTGGTGTGGGCCTTTTTTGAGGCTAGTGCATCAGATCGCACAGCTGCTGTTTGCAACATATGTCTCAAGCGTATATCGCGTGGCCAAAACATCAGCCGCTTGGGTACCACATGCCTGACCAGACATATGTTGACCTGCCATGCAGCTCGTTGGCAAGCCTACCTCAAAGACCCACACCAAAGAACAAAGCGGACCTCTCCTTGCACCGCATCAGCTGGGATCTCCAACCCCACTATAACTTCAGTCCTCTCTGAAACATGCACTGAGAGGAATGAAGGTGTAGAATTAGGTGTGTCACAGCCAAGTACTTGCGGCCACTCTGCTAGCAGTACACCGACGTCCGATTCTAGCAGGCAAATTTCCCTGCCCCAGCTGCTGGACCGTCGAAAGAAGTTCACTCCCAGCCATCCACATGCCCAGCGGTTGAATGCTAGCTTGGCTAAATTGCTAGCGCTTCAACTGCTGCCTTTTCAGTTGGTAGACTCGGCCCCCTTCCGTGAGTTTGTGCAATGTGCGGTTCCTCAGTGGCAGGTTCCCAAACGCCACTTTTTCTCACGGAAGGCTATTCCGGCTCTCTACCGGCATGTGGAAGGCAATGTCTTGGCCTCGCTGCACAGGGCGGTCAGCGGTAAGGTGCATATTACCGCTGACTCATGGTCCAGCAGGCATGGACAGGGACGTTACCTTTCTTTCACGGCCCATTGGGTCACTCTTTTGGCAGCTGGGAAGGATGCAGGACAAGGTGCAGTAGTGTTGGAGGTTGTCCCACCGCCACGCCTCCAAAATGCTACTACTGGTTGTGACACACCTCTCTCCTCCACCCCCTCCTCTTCTTCTTCCTCCATGGCCTCTTCCTGTGGTTTGTCCTATGAACCAGCGGTGCTCCGTAGCCGTTCACGGGGCTACGCAAGTACGCAGGCAAAAAGATGCCATGCCGTGCTTGCGCTGGTGTGTTTGGGGGACAGAAGCCACACTGGGGCAGAGGTCCTGTCTGCTCTGCAGGGCCAGGCCGAGAGGTGGTTGACGCCACGCCAGCTTAAGCCAGGAATGGTGGTTTGCGACAATGGCACCAACCTCCTCTCCGCCCTCCGACAGGGACAACTGACCCATGTGCCCTGTGTGGCTCACGTCCTTAACCTGGTGGTGCAGCGGTTCTTGGGCAGGTACCCGGGCTTACAGGATGTCCTGAGGCAGGCCAGGAAAGTCTGTGTGCATTTCCGCAGATCTTATAATGCCAGTGCTCGCCTGGCTGAGCTGCAAAAGGAGTTGAACCTGCCCAAGAACCGCCTTATATGTGACATGCCCACCAGGTGGAACTCAACGTTGGCCATGCTGCAGCGGCTGCACACGCAGCAGAGGGCCATCAATGAGTACCTGTGCGACTACGGCACCAGGACAGGGTCAGGGGAGCTTGGTTTTTTTTCTCCACGCCAGTGGGGCATGATCAGGGATGCATGCACTGTCCTGGCACCATTTGAGGAGGCCACGAGGATGGTGAGCAGTGACAGTGCATGCATCAGTGACACTGTACCTCTTGTCCACCTGTTGGAGCACACGCTGCGTGGAATAATGGACAGGGCACTTGAGGCAGAACAGAGGCAGGAAGAGGAGGACTTCCTTGCCTCTCAAGGCCCCCTTTACCCAGACAGTGTTCCTTCTGTCCCACCCATCGCACAGGAAGAGGAAGAGGAGGAGGAGGAGGAGGAGGAGGAGGAGGATTGTGTCAGCATGGAGGTGGAGGCTGGCACTCAGCATCATCAGCAGCAGTCTTTTAGGGATGATTTACAGTCCCAAGAAACCAGTGGACTTGTACGTGGCTGGGAGGAGGTGACTGCGGATCATGTCGTCCTTAGTGACCCAGAGGACTCCGGAGCGAATGCCTCAGCAAACCTACGCTGCATGGCCTCCCTGATCCTGCAAAGTCTGCGGAAGGATCCTCGTATTCTTCGGATCAAGGAGAGGGACCATTACTGGCTGGCCACTCTCCTTGATCCACGGTACAAGGGTAAGGTTGCGGACCTTATGTTACCGTCGCAGAGGGAGCAGAGGATGAGACAACTCCGGGAGGCCTTGCAGAAAGGTCTGTGCAACGCGTTCCCAGAGACTGGGAGGTTACAAACTCCTGGTCCAGGACAACGAGTTGCTGAGGCTTCGGCCAGTCAAAGAAGGAGCGGTGGGTAAGGTGGCCGTCTGACCGATGCGTTCAGACAATTCTTTAGTCCGCAGCCCCAAAGTATGATCGGTTCCAGCAACCATCGCCAGCGTCTGATAAACATGGTGCAGGAATATCTAGGGGCAAGGTCAGACTTGGACACCTTCCCCACCGAAAATCCTCTGGCTTACTGGGTCTTGAGGATGGATCACTGGCCAGAGCTTGCACAGTATGCAATTGAGCTACTGGCCTGTCCTGCATCCAGCGTTCTTTCGGAACGCACATTCAGTGCTGCTGGAGGATTTGTCACGGATCACAGGGTGCGCCTGTCCACCGACTCGGTTGATCGACTGACTTTCATCAAGATGAACCAGTCTTGGATCACCACCAGCTACCACACACCTGATGCTGATATAACAGACTAATTGATTTTAACATGTCACGTCCCTTCAAGACTGATGCTGATGCTGAGTGCCTGTGCTGTTATGTTGACTGGCTATCCTCCTCCTCCGAGTCCTCAATGATACGATTGATGATGATAGCTTGGAAGATCATTTTTGTTTATGGGTGCCGCCACCAGTGGCTAAGGCCCAATTTTTCAGCCCCTGTTTTACAGGGGCGTGTACTTACAATTTTTTTAGCAATAATTTGCCATAGGGCTCATTGCTGTGCTCCAAGTACAGTATCTGTGAGGGGTTGTAGTGTTGTGCCACCAGTGCCTAAGGCCCAATTTTTCAGCCCCTGTTTAACAGGGGCGTGTCATTACAATTTTTGAAGCAATACTTTGCAACAGGGCTCATTGCTGTGCTCCAAGTACAGTATCTGTGAGGGGTTGTAGTGTTGTGCCACCAGTGCCTAAGGCCCAATTTTTCAGCCCCTGTTCAACAGGGGCATGCAATTACAATTCTTGATGTAATAATTCACAGCAGGGCCCATTCCTGCACCCACCAAGAGTAAGTCTGAGGGCTTACAGTGTTGTGGCAACGCCACCACCACCACCACCACCACGAAAGGCCCAATTTTTCAGCCACTGTTCAAAAGGGGCATGTAATTACAATTCTTGATCTAATAATTCACAGCAGGGCCCATTGCTGCACCCACCAAGAGTAACTGTCAGGGCTTACAGTGTTGTGGCACCAGCACCACCATCAAAGCCCCAATTTTTACTACCACTGTTCAACAATTATATGTAATTAAAATTCCTGATATAATAGTTGACAGCAGGGCGTTCCAGCACCAACCAAGAGTAACTGTGAGTGCTTACAGTGTTGTGCCAACACCAACAACTAAGGGGCCTATTTCTGCAGAGTATATACGGCAGGTCCCTACTTTCAAACATCCAACTTACAAACGACTCCTACTTGCAAACGAAAGAAGACAACAGGAAGTGAGAGGAAATCTACCCCTAGGAAGGAAAATTCTCTCCTGTAAGAATAAATATGGGAGAAAGGTGTCTCCTCTGTACTGATGCTTTATCAGCAATCCTTGTTTCAAGAAAAACACCACATTTCAAAAACAGTTGTCATTGGGACGGAAAGTGAGGTGAAATGTTCTGAACAGGGGCACAGACAGCAAAACAAATGTTACAGGGGTGATAACCCTTACCTATGTTTCCCAAAAAGTTTAAAAATAGATTTTTGGGCTGGAGCTACACTTAAACAATGTACCTGTTCAAAATTACAAACACATTCTACATAAGAACAAACCTACAGTCCCTGTCTTGTATGCACCGCCTGTATACGGCTGTTCAGAGTATATAGGGCCTTTTTTATTTTATGTGCGGGGTTCCCCTTAATATCCATACAAGACCCAAAGGGGCTGGTAATGGGCTGGGGTAGGGGGGGGGGGGGGTCATGGGGTAGCTATGCCATTTTTCTTAAAGATTTTCATCCATATTACCGGGACCAGACATTACATTAAAGCCGCAAGAAGTTTTAAATGGCTTTTTTTTCCTTTAGAAGTGTCATTTTGTGCAGGGACAGTTCTAAACACGGGAAACACGTGGCACTTCACAGGCATACTTTAGACACCCCCCAGGTACGATATTTAAAGGAATATTTGACTTTTTTTTTTCACTTTATGCATCATTAAAATGACTGCTCCCGAAAAACGACCGTTTTTAAAACTTCTTTTTGCATTGATACATGTCCCCTGGTGCAGAACCCGGGTTCCCAAACCCTTTTTAGGACAATAACATGCATAATAGTTGTTATAATTAGCACTTTAGAATTCGAACGTTCGCATCCATTGTATTTAATAGGGTTCTAATGTTCGTACGAACTTTCGGTCCGTTCGCGGGTTCTGGTGCGAACCGAACCCGGGGGTGTTCGGCTCATCACTACCCACCGGCCACAGCAGTGCTGCGTGTGAATACTGCGTGTGAATTTACTGCACATGTAACATTCCACACTCTGCTCAATCCTCTCCTCCCCCCAAAGATACACAGCACCTTTTGTGAGACGCACGCGGTCCTGGACTGTCCCTCGGACACCTTCGTGCGTTGGGCTCCTCAACCATCCATCAATGGGCCTGGTTTCTATTGCTTTTTTCTTTATGGCTTTCATACACCAATTCTTTACCCACGTGACTTGTTGGGTTCAATATATCCAAGTCCCAAGCCTGATATATGTATGTCTATGTAAGTACACCACCACCCAACTCTCTACTTCTATTACTGGACCTACCATTCATTTGTCTGATGGGTCACCTGTTCTGTCCCCTATAATAAATGCTGTTGTGTAAAGATCTGCTTTTCTGTTTTAGACGACAATCGTAATCATATATTGGAACTTCCCTGAAGAAGGAGTCTTCTCCGTAACGCGTAGCATCTAATATATATATTGTGAGGGGGTTAACTCGGTAGCGGGTGTGTGTGACCCCCTGGTTGGGCTCCCCACACAAAAACAGGGCCAGCAGACGGAGGTTGTGGTTTTCAAAATCAAAAGGTGCGGTTTATTTCTCTATGTACAGTGACAAAAACACAGCAAAGCCAAAAAGAAACAAACAAAATAAATCCTGGTCAGTTTGACCTCTGACTAAACATGCAGGTTTCCTAAACTAACAACTGGGATCAGCCTGGTGCTGTCCTAGTCCCTAAGTCCCTGGTTTAGTAAAAGTCCAAACAAATAGCCACACAGGCTTTGCCTCACCGCACAGGGGTTCACTCTCCCTAGACAGTCCACACAGGTCTGGTTCCAGGCATGAGCCAACATCTAATGAAGCTGGGAGTTCTTATAGAGGCCTAAATGAGCTGACAAGCTTCAGCTGGTCTCATCAACTCCCTGTCTCACGACGCCCAGCACTCTCCCTAGAGGTATGAGTCATTCATGAGCCCACTAGCCTCAGCTGGGCTTCATCAACTCCCTAGTTTTATAAGTCGGCATAAAGCCTGAATCTGGGAGAAATATATCTACCCCCCTGGATGCAACCAGGTGACTTTACCTTCCTGCTGTCACATACCCCCCCCTCTTGTTTTAACCTTGGGGTTGGAACACCAGCAATCAGGCATTCATGTACTCGAGACAAAGCATCCACATTCCCCATTTGAACGCCAGGGCGATGCTTTACTGTGAAGTTGAATTCCTGTAGGGCCAGGAACCACCTATTCACTCTTCTATTTGTTTCCTTGTTTTGAGCCATCCACTTTAACGGAGCGTGATCCGTAACCATGTCAAAGTGCCTACCTAGCAGATAGTACCGAAGGGAATCTAGAGCCCACTTCACCGCTAAACACTCCTTTTCAACGGTGGCGTAATTTACCTCATGGGACTTCAACTTCCTGCTGAGGTAAATGACTGGGTGCTCTTCCCCGTTCCAGACCTGGGACAATACTGCTCCTAACCCCACATCTGACGCATCACTTTGTACGACAAAGTCTTTAGAGAAGTCGGGTGAGTACAACACTGGCTGGCTACATAAGGCTTGTTTCAAGAATTGGAATGCTGCCTCAGCCTCGGGGGTCCATTTAATCATGACCGACCCTTTCCCCTTCGTCAGGTTGGTTAGGGGCACAGCCTTAGAAGCAAAGTGGGGAATGAAGCGCCGATAATAACCCGCGATTCCCAGAAAGGCTCGTACCTGCTTCTTGCTGTTGGGACGTGGCCAACTCTGGATGGCCTCGACTTTGTTGAGTTGGGGTTTTATTACTCCCCTGCCAATGGTGTACCCAAGATATTTGGCCTCCTCCTGCCCAATGGTACACTTCTTGGGGTTAGCCGTAAACCCCGCTTCCCGGATAGAGTCTAGGACTGCTTGCACTTTTGGCAGATGTGAGGCCCAATCTGTGCTATGGACAATTACGTCACCCAGGTAAGCCGCAGCATACTTCCGATGGGGCCTCAGTATCTGGTCCATTTTCCGCTGGAATGTGGCCGGCGCATTCTGTAACCCGAACGGCATTCTCTTATATTGGAACGCCCCGTCTGGGGTTACAAATGCGGTTTTCTCTTTGGCCGACTTGGCCAGGGGAATTTGCCAATACCCTTTTGTGAGGTCAAGAGTCGTCATGTATCGGGCTGTTCCCAGCCGGTCGATCAACTCATCTATACGTGGCATGGGGTAGGTGTCAAATTTTGTAACTTTGTTCAACTGACGAAAATCGTTACAAAATCGCCAGCTCCCATCCGGTTTAGGCACCAACACAATGGGACTAGACCAATCACTTTGGGACTCCTCTATCACCCCTAAGTTCAGCATTTTCTGTACTTCCTCCCGTATTGCCTCCCGTCGGGCCTCTGGGATCCGATAGGGTTTTAACTTCACCCTTTCACCGGGCGGGGTAATAATATCATGCTCTACCCCAGATGTTTGTCCCGGCAGCTCAGAGAACACCTCCTTGTTGCGAAGCACAAACTCCTTAACCTCCTGTTGTTGGGGTTGTGACAAGGTGGCTGCTATTCCAACCTCCGGAATCACGCAACCAGTTTGAGCTGGTGACCAAGTTTCTGCGACTAGGGACTCTCTATCCCTCCAGGCTTTCAACAGATTAACGTGATATATCTGTTCGGGCTTTCGCCTTCCTGGTTGTCTGACCTTGTAATTCACTTCGCTCACTTTTTCCATTATCTCGTAGGGGCCTTGCCATTTGGCAAGGAATTTACTTTCAACCGTAGGGACAAGTACCAATATCCTATCCCCCGGGGAAAAGGTACGGGTCTTTGCTCCACGGTTGTACACTCTCTGCTGTGCCAACTGCGCTTGGGCCAAATGTTCCTTCACGATGGGCATTACCTGTGCAATTCGGTCTTGCATCAGGGCGACATGCTCAATCACACTCCTGTGGGGAGAACTCTCACTTTCCCAAGTTTCCTTGGCAATATCCAACAGCCCTCTTGGGTGTCTCCCATACAGTAACTCAAAGGGGGAGAATCCCGTAGAGGATTGGGGCACCTCCCTAATAGCAAACATCAAATAAGGAAGTAGACAGTCCCAATCCTTTCCATCTCTATCCACCACTTTCTTCAAC
This sequence comes from Rana muscosa, assembly GCA_029206835.1. NCBI lineage: Eukaryota > Metazoa > Chordata > Amphibia > Anura > Ranidae > Rana > Rana muscosa. The sequence goes on from CM055125.1 coordinate 50,950,526, forward strand.
ATTTGTTTTAGGGTTTTGTTGAATCTTTCAACCAGCCCATCGGTTTGGGGGTGATACACAGATGTACGCAATTGCGTCACTTTGAGCAATTTACACAGCTCTTTCATAACCCGGGACATAAAGGGTGTACCTTGGTCCGTAAGCAGTTCTTTACAAATACCCACCCGGCTAAAAACAAGAGATAGCTCTTTGGCTATGGTTTTGGCCGAGGTATTTCTGAGAGGGATCGCTTCTGGATAACGGGTGGCATAGTCCATTATAACCAATATGTACTGGTGCCCCCTAGCGGACTTGATTATAGGACCTACCAAATCCATTGCGATTCTCTCAAACGGGACCTCAATGATGGGTAGAGGGACCAGCGGGCTACGGAAATGTGGCATCGGGGCCGACCTCTGACACACAGGGCAGGAGGAACAATAATTTTCTATGTCCTTCATCACCCCAGGCCAATAGAATCTCTGTAATACCCTCTCTCGGGTTTTCTCTGTCCCCAGATGACCTCCAAGAATGTGCCCATGGGCCAACTCCAACACCAACTTCCTGTAAGGTTTGGGCACCACCAGCTGCTCAACGGTTTCTTCTGCCCTTTTTGCCACCCGATACAGTAGGTCCTTCTCTACGCTGAAGTATGGGTAAGTGCAGGTATTATCTGGGTTCACTAACTCGCCATCTATTTCCACTACGTTTTCCCGTGCCTTTATTAGGGCGGGGTCTTTCAACTGTTCTGTGGCAAAGTTTTCCCTGTGAACCTCCAGATCAGAAAACTCCACAGACGGTAGGTTTTCGTCTGAGGAGGTGGGCTCCTCTCCAGTTTCTTGAGTCTCCCCTGCCAATACTGACAAGGGAAATTCCGGAGAGTCCTCACCACTCTCAGAGGAGTTCTGGCTATCACATTCCTGGTACATAGGGGCACCAGTGGGGGGATCAGGATCATCCCACAGTTCCCAGAACTTCGGAAAATCCCTTCCCACAATGGCGTCATGCGGTAACTGAGATACTAAGCCCACTGGATGAGAGAGGGTACCTTTGGGGGTCTCGAAACACACTGTAGTCACTGGATACTCTCGGGTGTCCCCATGCACACAAATAACAGCTACCTTGCTATTCCCAGAGACCTCTGTTTTAACTAATTCAGCCTTTATCAGGGTCACAAGGCTACCTGAATCCAGTAATACCACAACATTTCTACCATTAATACACATTTTGCATAAATGTTTCTCAGTTCCTCGAATGGCAGTGCATGCGACTGTCGCACACAGCGACTGACGTCTGCCCGTCAGAAAGTCACACTGCATGGGTTCCTCCACAACCGGGCAATTGGCTGCAATATGTCCCGCTTGCCGGCAGCGGTAGCAAACGATCCTTCTTGCGGCCTCTTGAGCCGCTGATTTCCCAGGCTGTTCTCGCCAAACTTGGGGTAGAGCTCCCACCCTCTCACTCTCTCCACCCTTACCCCTTGGAATCCTCTTATCCGCCCCTGGGGATGGTCTGGTCTTAGGGTGGAAAGTCCGAGTGTCTCTGGAAGAGGCCGTCAGGTTCTCTGTAGCCAAGTATTTCTCTACACGATCCACAAGACCACCGGCCGTCTCTGGGTCTCCATGGCTTACCCACTTTTGGATGGCAGTAGGAAGAGCTCTCAAAAACCGATCCATTACAACACGTTCCACAATCTCTGGTGCGGACAAAGTCTCTGGCTGTAGCCACTTCCTGCTCAGGTGAATGAGATCATACATTTGAGACCTGGGGGGTTTTCCAAGCTGGAAAGTCCAGTTATGCACACGCTGAGCCCGGACAGCCAGGGTGACACCCAGCCTTGCCAATATTTCAGCTTTTAGCATCACATAGTCTTTTGCTTGGTCAGGCTCTAGGTCATAGTAAGCCTTCTGCGATTCACCAGTTAACAGAGGAGCCACCAGTCCAGCCCACTGCTCCTCAGGCCACTTTTCTCTTTCAGCAGTCCTTTCAAATGTGGTCAAAAATACCTCTGGATCATCCTCTCCAGTCATTTTTGTCAATAAACGACTCACCCCAAAGGACGCGGTATTAGTGGGACGGCTTTCCTCACTGGTCTGCGGACGTTGCTGCATTACTGCTTCCATTTGTTGTAGTCTCTGCTCTTGCTTCTGTAACAGGTCTATGAAGCGGGCCTCAGATTGCTGCTGGGCTTGTTGATGAGCTTCCAGACTCTGTTGGTGAGCTTGCTGCTGGGCTGCAAGGCTCTGTTGATGAGCTGCAAGGCTCCTTTGCAAACCTGCATTTGTCTGCTGTTGATTGGCATTTGCTAGAGCCAGCTGCTTCAGTATCTCCTCCATGCTGGCTTAAAAAAACTGCCACTGGTTCTCCACCAACTGTGAGGGGGTTAACTCGGTAGCGGGTGTGTGTGACCCCCTGGTTGGGCTCCCCACACAAAAACAGGGCCAGCAGACGGAGGTTGTGGTTTTCAAAATCAAAAGGTGCGGTTTATTTCTCTATGTACAGTGACAAAAACACAGCAAAGCCAAAAAGAAACAAACAAAATAAATCCTGGTCAGTTTGACCTCTGACTAAACATGCAGGTTTCCTAAACTAACAACTGGGATCAGCCTGGTGCTGTCCTAGTCCCTAAGTCCCTGGTTTAGTAAAAGTCCAAACAAATAGCCACACAGGCTTTGCCTCACCGCACAGGGGTTCACTCTCCCTAGACAGTCCACACAGGTCTGGTTCCAGGCATGAGCCAACATCTAATGAAGCTGGGAGTTCTTATAGAGGCCTAAATGAGCTGACAAGCTTCAGCTGGTCTCATCAACTCCCTGTCTCACGACGCCCAGCACTCTCCCTAGAGGTATGAGTCATTCATGAGCCCACTAGCCTCAGCTGGGCTTCATCAACTCCCTAGTTGTATAAGTCGGCATAAAGCCTGAATCTGGGAGAAATATATCTACCCCCCTGGATGCAACCAGGTGACTTTACCTTCCTGCTGTCACAATATATATATATACACAATTGTGTGTCCTATATACATGTTCATATTGTCAACATACTTGTATGGTTACCTTGTCCCTACATGTCATGTACCTTGTATGATCCAGTGACAATTCCATTTTGGGAATTCTGTCCAAGCCTGTAATGTCAAGCTTTATCATATTATGTGTTATTTATTTTTTGTAATAAAACAATTTTATCAGACTACACCCCTAAGTGGTTGTCAAAATCTATGCCTAAAAAGTCCCGCCCTTGAGGGGAAACTCTCCTATACAATCTAGTTAGGGATGTTGGCTGGATCACAACAGATTTGTTCTACACAAACCTCCTAATTGTTGATAGATAAAGGATCGAACCTCCTTTCTCAGTGGACGCCTTGTAAGGAGAAACGCAGCGTCGGGTGGAGCCAAGGAATCTGATGTCATCACGCACCAGCTGATCGGCGCGAGCTACAGCTGACTGCTTTTTCAAATCGTTGTATGGGAGTGCGGGCATACAGCGCGCTCTCTCTATTTTTTCAAATCTGTGGATGTCAGTACTATATTTTTTATATAATAAAGGGAATTCCTTTTAAACCCTTCTGCACCATGAAGTTTTTTTGTTCTTATCCCCATTATGCCATATGAGCAGTGCTCTTGATTGGTTTATTCTAACCTGAGAGGATTTTTGAACACGGTGCAGCAGAGGAGCATAGGATCCCGAGGAGTGTCTGATTCCCTTTACTAGATGTCCGGAGTAATCGTGTCTACCAAGCCCATTTGATCCCTGTAATGGGGGTCCATCTGATCTGGTAAGCAGACATCTTATACCTGATTGTGAGTCATTATTATCTGCTGGAAAGAAGAAACTGAGGAGGATTGGCACCTTCGCTTCTTTGACCATAGCCCAGTCTTTTATGGACATTTATGTGTTGCTCATTATTGTTTTTGGTTTTCACATAATTTCAATTATATGTGTTTGAAGTTTACTCATATCAGACATACACACACAATATTTGTTTGTATTTTTTATGAGCATTCACCATTGCTTTTTTGAAGCTTTTTTGAAGCATTTATCATTGTTTCATTCACTTTATTGCTTTGCCTTGGGTTGCGCAATATGTTTTGCACTACAAAGGATCGAAGGAGCAGTGGGAGATTCGTCCATGTGTGCTGTATAGCCTGCAGGCTGAACAAAAAAAATCTGTCAGTGTAGGCCTAGCTTTAGGCCATCTCCTTGCCCACATATAAAAGAGTGCTTGGAACTAGTGATTGGCTCCTCAGTCACTAAATCCCGCCATATATGGATCGAAATTCAGCTGGTTCAGCGGGGACTGGCCAAGATTCAATCCACATATGGGCTGGCTGATTGTACCCAAGTCAATCCATCGATCGGGTACAACCAGCCTGGCAGATTTTTTACATGCGATTACTGCCAACTGCTAGCAGCATTGTGTTCTGCCAGCCAGGAAAACTCCCTGTGCCCCCCATCCCTGCCAGCAGAACACAAATACTTGAATTCTAGAGTGCTGCAGGAGGCATTTCCCAATCAACACTGACTATGTGAATGGGGGAATGCCTCCTGCACAGCACTCTTGAATTCAAGCAATTTTCTTTCCTTCTACCGGTGGTGGAAGGAAAGAAAATCTAATCATCTATGGGCTGCTTAAAGTGATTGTAAACGAACACCTTGTAAAACAACCCATTCAGTTTACAATAGAAATGAAAGGCAAAATATTTATGTATAGATATAATAACATTATAAACACCTTATTTCCCTTTTTCATACGTGATCAGATTTCCTCTGTTGTCGGCTGCATAAGAGCTGGGGGAGGAGAAGCAGCAGCACACCGAGCTTTCCAGTAAAGGGCTGTGCAGGGGGGGGGGGGTCAGGACAGGTCTGATGAATGGAGGAGAGCAGGCTGAGCTCCTAACATAGCTAGAGAACTCACCATGCTGTGCTCTCCTGCCTAGTGTGGTCAGTTTTTAATAAGAAAGCAGAGGGACTGGCAGGAACACCAGGGATTCCACACAAAGGAAGCAATACAAAGAGAGCAGGATACTTTTTCATACAAGTACATGGTACGGCAGGCACATATCAGAAATATGAAATGTTGGGTTTACATACTCTTTACGTACTGCATGGTGGTTGGAAGGGAAAGGAGGGCATTCCATCTTTTTCTACACAGGATGAACTAAGGATGTGGTAGGAGCAGTAAAGTGAACCTGTACCTTTGCTTGGCAAGGGAAAACCACAGGTTCATTTTTAGGTGTGTTTGCTATGAGTTACTGCCCACAGTCACTGCACTTACTACTTACTACCTTTAATAAGGATAATTAGTAAATCCTCACTGGAACATGAATGTACAATATGCTCCTGCAGCTAATTCACTGTACTTATTAATATTAAGAGCTTTTATCCTTTGTTAATTATCTATTGAAATAAAAAATATGAAATCCATTGATGAATTGAACAATTTACAGAGTAAACATATGTATGTGGTACAGTTAGCTTCTATTTAAAAATAGATGCACACATTTCCAGGGAGGAAATATTTGCGAGCCATCACTGTCACTAGAGGTCAGGAATAGTAGGACTCTAGTGACAGTCCATCCGGCTCTAGTTACGTCCACCATCATTGTCTGACGCTCCTTGGATTGTAAGTTCCCGTGAGCCTTGCCCTGTCACCTTATAATTCAATGTATCTTCCTGTGATAGTATTTATAGTTATTTCCCCCTAACTGTACAATTCATACATCTATTGATCTCAATCAATAAAGTTATATTAAAGCTTTGGATTTTTTACATTAACCACTTCAGCCCCGGACCATTTGGCTGGCCAAAGACCAGGCCACTTTTTGCGATTCGGCACTGCGTTGCTTTAACTGACAATTGCGCGGTCGTGCGACGTGGCTCCCAAACAAAATTGATGTCCTTTTTTTTCCCCACAAATAGAGCTTTTTTTGGTGGTATTTGATCACCTCTGCTGTTTTTATTTTTTGCGCTATAAACAAAAATAGAGCGACAATTTTGAAAAAAATGCTATATTTTTTACTTTTTGCTATAATATCCCCAAAAAATTTTTTTTCCTCAGTTTAGGCCGATACGTATTCTTCTACATATTTTTGGTTAAAAAAAATCACAATAAGCGTTTATTGATTGGTTTGCGCAAAAGTTATAGCGACTACAAAATAGGGGATAGTTTTATGGCATTTTTATTAATAATTTTTTTTTTGCTAGTAATGGCGGCGATCAGTGATTTTTATCGTGACTGCGACATTATGGCGGACACATCGGACACTTTTGACACCATTTTGGGACCATTGTCATTTTTACAGCGATCAGTGCTATAAAAATGCACTGATTACTGTAAAAATTACACTGGCAGTGAAGAGGTTAACTTGTAGGGGCGCTGAAGGGGCTAAGTGTGACCTAGGGAGTGATTCTTACTGTTAGGAGGCGTGGCTTGCCGTGACACGTCACTGATCACTGTTCACGATGACAGGGAACACGATCAGTGACAGTGTCACTAGGCAGAACGGGGAGATGTTGTGTTTACACTCCGAGTTCTTCAGCTCTGTGACCCGATCGCAGGACACCCGTGGACCCGATCGACGCTGGTGCCGTGTGTGGGGTCACGGAGCTCGTGACAGGGTCGCGAGCGTGACGCCGGCGGCGCGTGCGCGACCACACGGCTCGCATCTTAAAGGGGACGTATATATACGCCCATATGCGCAGCCGTGCCATTCTGTCTATGTAAATAGTCGTGCGGTGGTCGGGAAGCGGTTAAAATAACAAACATATTATACTTACCTGCTCTGTGCAGTGATTTTGCACATAGCAGCCCCAATCCTTCTCTTCTTGGATCCCTGTGTCTATTCAGACACGGAGCTGCGGCCCAGCCCCATCCCCTTTCTCTCCTGATTGGCTGACTGACTTTGATTGACAGCAGCGGGAGCATAGAATGCATTAAGACAAAAAAACTTCTGTGCTTCCCAGTGAGAGGTCAGCAATGGTAGCCTTCATATTCTTCTCACAATTTTCTTTGATAAAAAAAAAAAAAGGTGCAAACTTGTAAACATATACAGTTATGCTCATAAGTTTACATACCCTTGCAAAATTTATGTTTTTTTTTTACCATTTTTCTGAGAATATGAATGAAAACACAAAAACATTTCTTGCACTCATGGTTTGTGTTTGGCTGAAACTATTTATTATCAATCAACTGTGTTTACTCTTTTTAAATCATAATGACAACAAACTACCCAAATGACCCTGATCAAAAATTTACATACCCTGGTGGTTTTGGCCTGATAACATGCAACACAAGTTGACACCAAGGGGTTTGAATGGCTATTAAAGGTAACCATCCTCACCTGTGATCTGTTTGCTTGTAATTAGTGTGTGTGTATAAAAGGTCAATGAGTTTCTGGACTCCTGACAGACCCTTGCATCTTTCATCAAGTGCTGCACTGAGGTTTCTGGATTCTGAGTCATGGGGAAAGCAAAAGAATTGTCAAAGGATCTGCGGGAAAAGGTAGTTGAAGTGTATAAAACAGGAAAGGGATATAAAAAGATATCCAAGGATATGATAATGCCAATCAGCAGTGTTCAAACTCTAATCAAGAAGTGGAAAATGAGGGGTTCTGTTGAAACCAAACCACGGTCAGGTAGACCAACTAAAATTCCAGCCACAACTGCCAGGAAAATTGTTTGGGATGCAAAGAAAATCCCACAAATAACTTCAGGTGAAATACAGGACTCTCTGAAAACAGGGGGTGTGGCTGTTTCAAGATGCACAATAAGGAGGCACTTGAAGAAAGATGGGCTGCAAGGTCGAGTCGCCAGAAGAAAGCCATTACTACACAAATGCCACAAAGTATCCCAATTACAATACGCCAAACAGCACAGAGACAAGCCTCAAACCTTCTGGTACAACGTCATTTGGAGTGATGAGACCAAATTTGAGCTTTTTGGCCACAACCATAAACACTACATTTGAAGAGGAGTCAACAAGGCCTATGATGAAAGGTACACCATTCCTACTGTGAAACATGGAGGTGGATCGCTGATGTTTTGAGGATGTGTGAGCTACAAAGGCACAGGGAGTTTGGTCAAAATTGATGGCAAGTTGAATGCAGTATGTTATCAAAAAATACTGGAGGAACATTTGCATTCATCAGCCAGGAAGCTGTGCATGGGACGTACTTGGACATTCCAACATGACAATGATCCAAAACACAAGGCCAAGTTGACCTGTCATTGGCTACAGCAGAATAAAGTGAAGGTTCTGGAGTGGCCATCTCAGTCTCCTGACCTCAATATCATTGAGCCACTCTGGGGAGATCTCAAACGTGCAGTTCATGCAAGACAGCCCAAGAATTTACAGGAACTGGAGGCTTTTTGCCAAGAGGAATGGGCAGCTTTACCATCTGAGAAGATAAAGAGCCTCATCCACAAATACCACAAAAGACTTCAAGCTGTCATTGATCTTAAAGGGGACATTTCACGGTATTAAGAACTGGGGTATGTAAACTTTTCTTTTCATCAGGGTCATTTGGGTAGTTTCTTTTGCCATTATGATTTAAAAAGAGTAAACACAGTTGATTGATAATAAATGACTTCAGCCAAACACTAACCATGAGTGAAAGAAAACTTTTTGTGTTATTATTTATATTCTCTGAAAAATGGCCAAGAAATCATAAAGTCTGCCAGGGTATGTAAACTTATGTGCACAACTGTAACATTTGCTGTAGCACCCCCTTACCCCGAGCAGATGTGGAGGATGTCTTCTAGTAACAGTCAATACTTGTTGTGAGCCTTTTCTGAAAATAACCTGCAGCAAAGCAGCATAAATTCCCAAGGCCGAGGCTCAAGTCCATCTTTCAGCAAAGACCCTTCCCAGGTAGTGGGCCTGGGAGGCAAAGACTGCCAGTACAACCTCCTCTCCTGGCAGCAGACCGGGAAGTAAGGGCCCTTCTCTGTGGTCACCCCAAATATTTATATCTTTCCCCAGCATCCACCACTGGCAATACACCTCCTAGTGATTTTCCAATAAGAAATAAATATTCAAACTAACACAGAGGCTATAAAAATGTAAGCTTAGACTGACTACAACCTAAGTGCAACACTAGAATAGATACACTCCAGCTTAACCCCATCATGCTGCCTCCTGGGCTTTAATGCCGGGAGGTGGAGTGGCTTCCCAATCTTGTGATTGCTGCACTTGGCTCTTACATTGATCACATGATCCTGTTCCGCTGACAGCTCAGTCAGTGCACCCAACCTCATTGCCTGCTTGGGAAGAGCTTAAAGATTTTGTTACCCCAACATTCCCTATTCCTGATATGTGCCTGCTGTACCATGTACTTGTATGAAGACATATCCTGTTCTCTTTGTATTGCCTCCTTTGTTCCTGCCAGTCCCTCTACTTTCCTATTTAAAACTGACCACACTAGGCAGTAGAGCACAGCGTGGTCAGTTCTCTAGCTATGCTGTGAATTCAGTGTACTCTCCTCCAATGATCAGAGTGGTCCTGACACGCCTCCCCACACAGCCATTCACTGGGAAGATCAGTGTAATGCTGTTTCCCCTTCCCCAGCTCTTAAGCAGCTGAGAACAGAGGAAATGTGATCACTTTTAAAAACTGGAAAAAAAGGTATTTATAATGTTTTTTTTTTATAGCTATACAAAATGTTTTGCCCTATTAGTTCTATTTTAAACTTAATGGGTTGTTTCACAAGGTGATTGTTTACAATCACTTTAAGGCAGGGTCCCTAAAATGACTCTGAAGTAAACACTGCAATAAATGAAAATATCTGTTTTCTGAAAATACATAATATTTTCTCTTTAAAATGTCCTAAGTTGGCTAGAAGGGACAAAAAGTAATATAAAAATTCATCATAAACAGTTAGGTCCTCTATTCACTTATACAACATACATTACGCAGCCATTGCTCTGCAATGGAAGGAAAAATTGGCCTGGGCATTTTCCTTATGCCGCGTACACACGACCGGTTTTCATGACGAGAAACATGCCATTTTTTAAATTGGTCGTGAAAAACGGTCATGTGTGGGCTCCAGAGCATTTTTCTCAACAAGAAAAATGGCCATTAAAAATTTAGGACCTGCTCTATTTTTTCTCGCCGTTTTTCACGTCGTGAAAAACGGTAGTGTGTAGGCTTTAACGATGGGAAAAAAACGTGCATGCTCAGAAGCAAGTTATGAGACGGGAGCGCTCGTTCTGGTAAAACTAGTGTTCGTAATGGAGATGGCACATTCGTCACGCTGTAACGGACTGAAAAGCACGGAGACTGAAAGGCGCGAATCGTCTCTCACCAAACTTTTACTAACACGCTGTAACACGAAATCAGCAAAAGCAGCCCAAAGGGTGGCGCCATCCGAATGGAACTTCCCCTTTATAGTGCCGTCGTACGTGTTGTTGTACGTTTTGTATGTCTCCGCGCTTTACTCGAGCATTTTTTTTTCACGATAGTGTGTATGCAAGGCAGGCTTGAGAAGAATCACGTCGAGAAAAACTTCGTTTTTTCCATGACATTAAAAACGGTCGCGTGTACGCGGCATTAGAGTGGGCCTTGCGCTAAAAATGCAAGGTATTAACTTTTTAATGATTTTTTTTTATCATTCTTTGCACTATTTTGTGGTCCCAACACTGGTTACCAACTACAAGAAACGTTGTACCTCTGTGATTGCCAACAAGGATGTTTTGCTTGGGGATCAAATACATATTTTCCTCACTGAACTGCAATTAAATTTATAACATTTGTATCGCGTGTATCGTGAGTACACATGGCTAAAAGATGAGTTGATATCAAAAACAGGTTTTTATTGGTGAAACAAGGAACATGGCAAAATGACATGATACATGCAGCAATGAATAAAATTGTCAATCACATATTACAGACCATATATAGAAACAAACATTGGTAGCAACCAGCCAACCACTGTGTGGTATGGAACGAATCCTGGATGTAGTAAAAAACACTTAAAAATACACGGTGGGTGGTGAATTCAAGATAATGTATTGAGTAGGGGTGTCTGCATGAGAGTAAGTGCATCCAAATTAACCCGACGCGTTTCGTGGATAATACCACTCTTCAAGGGCGGGTATCATGTCATTTTGCCATGTTCCTTGTTTCACCAATAAAAACATGTTTTTGATATCAACCCATCTTCTAGCCATGTGTACTCACCTCATTTAAAGTCCCAACCCCCCCCCCCTTTCTTTTCACAGATTTAGGGATGGAGACATGTGACCCATATGTCTCATTTAAAGTCCCAAACTCCCCCTTTTTTAGTTTTCTAGATTTTTGGTTGATATTCTGTCTCTATCATTTAAAATACACCTATGATAAAAATTATAGACCCTTCATTTCTTTGTAGGTGGGCAAACTTACAAAATCTGCAGGGGATCAAATAATTATTCTCCCCACTGTAGGTGTGAAGCGAACGACATTGTATGGTAGACTTGTGCACAACGGAAAAATTTGTTTAGTTTCGGTTCGTTTCTTTTCTATCCTGTTGATTCGTAATCGTTCGTAATTTTGCTGGATTTTTCGTGTTCGGACAAATTCGTATTTTCGCAAGCGACATTTTTCGTTGAATCGGAATGATTCGTATTAAAGGGGAGTTCCACCCTTTTTTTATGTTTATTAAAAGTCAGCAGCTACAAAAAGTGTAGCTGCTGGCTTTTAATAAACATACACTTACCTGTTCCACTGTCCAGCGCCGCGCCGCCTGGAGCTCCGCTCCTCTCCCCCCTTCTCTGCCGGCGCCTCCATTCATTGTGTGGGCACCCGGCCGTGACAGCTTTCGGCTTCACGGCCGGGCACTCACTGCGCATGCGCGTATGGCGCAGCGCTCTCTGAATGGACAGGCGATCGCCTGGGACCTGTCACGTCCCAGGTGATCGCCTACAGGGAGGGGCCGCCTTAGGCGATATGACGTATCGCCTAGGCGAGCCCAGGGTTGAAGGAGGAAGTGGGACAGGAAGTCCCACTCCTACTGAAGCCCCCACTCCCCCCCAAAAAAATTACATGCCTAATGTGGCATGTAAGGGGGCGAGGAGTGTATAAAGCGGAAGTTCAAAATTTGGGTGGAACTCCGCTTTAATGTAAGCCTTATTTTTAATTGATTTATAATTCGTGCTTTTGGTAGAGTACATTGTTTTTCGTTGATTCTGGACACAACTCCTACTTTCGTAACTTTTTTGGGGTTTCTTGATTCGTAATTTTCCGTGTCTCTCTCACAACGACGCTTTCTATTATGCCTAATGTGCTTCGAATGGATTTGTACTTTTCTAAGTACATAGCGGTTATTTGTAACGATTCGAAATCTCGTATTTTACTTTTGTTTTTTACATGCGGCTATAGCCTCCGCCCCTGTACAGCATTTTGAGAGGGAGTTCAGCACGGTGAGGGAGAAGCAGAGAGCAGAGCAGAGTGTTATTGTGCTTCGTATGGATTCGTACATTCGTAACTTTTTTCATAACGAATTATGCCGAAGACATTCGGGCATTCGCTATTTGCGATTTATTTTATTTCAGATTCAGTTTTATTCGTAATTGCTTTGTTCGGAAATTCGAATGCTTCCGAATGTCCGAAAGTTGCTAAATTCGGACGAATTTCGATTCGTTACGAAAAGAATTGCACAAGCCTATTGTATGGTACTCGGTCTAATGCAGTAACTGTGTCCTGCAGTGGTGTGGAGGTCGGCAGGAGTAACCGTTTAGTTCAGCAGGGGATACAGGAAACGGACACTCCCGGAAGTGTTGGTTTTGGAAGAGACAACACTCATAGATTACCCTATGGCAGGTCGACAGAAGGAGAGGTAAGTGTTCCTATGCTTCTTTGCAGGTAAGTCATTTTTTAAATAAACTGACAGTGTCACTTAAATTATTACAACTTTGCTGGATTACTTATGCAAGAATTATATGTTCACTTATTTAAGCTTTGCTTACTTTTCTGAGCCTGACACTGGCTGGATTGTGACGTATTACAGCTGATGCCTCTGCTTGACCATACACACTTTACATTCAGAAAGAGTTCAGCCGGTGCAAATGCAGCAACTATCAAAAATCAGTTGACATTCAACCTTCAGCAATGGTAGCTCCCATGTTTCTATCTTGACAGATTCCATTTAGGGTAAATAGTCTGTTTAATTAGACCGGAGATCTTCCTTAAATCACCAAAGAAGATGTTTAGTCCCACTTTGAGACGTCAGTACTTTGACGTATCTCCTATGACAAAGAAATTTGTGTTGCCCAAAGCAAGTTGTGTGTAACCTAAACCTGGCAAGGGTGTCTTTTCCTCCTCTTTCATTAGAGTCGGAGAAGTTTGCATTTATCTGTAGTGTGGTCCTGTCTTCTGCGTCTTTCCTGTTGACTGCAGGCTGTCTCATTGACGGTGGCTATGTAAACTATCTATTGTCTGACTTGCTGCCCTCACTATACCACTGTTATGTGGAGATCCTTTGCTTGCTTTTGTAAGGGAGTCACTTCAAAAAAGAATTTTCAGACAAGTAAAGCTTTAAAGAGTTTTGTTTTAATTATATTGTAATTTGTTTTTATAGTTTATATGTTTTTATGTCGTGAACCTTGTTTTAATTAAACTATTACCCTTTTGAGTAGTCAGATTGTTAGCTTCCAGGAATCAACTATGTTCAGGCGTTATCTTCAAGCAATAGATTTGTCTATTTACGTATATTTACGTCACTTTTAAATTCCCGCCGTGCGGGCGCGTGCCCCTCCCGCGAGCTCCGTGAAAATGCCCTCGGGACCCGATCGGGTCACAGAGCTGCAGAACGGGGAGAGACAAATGTAAACAAGCCTCTCCCCATTCTGCCTACTGACACTGTCACTAATCGAATGCTCCTTTTTATCGGGAGCAGCAATCAGTGACGTGTAACTCGTAGCCACGCCCCTTAACAGTTAGAATCACTCCCTAGGACACACTTAACCCCTTCCTAGCCCCCTAGTGGTTAACCCCTTTACTGCCAGTCACATTTATACAGTAATCACTGCATTTTTATAGCACTGATCACTGTATAAATGTGAATGGTCCCAAAATAGCGCCAAAAGTGTCCGATGTGTCCACCATAATGTCGCAGTCACGATAAAAATCGCAGATTGCCGCCATAACAAGTAAAAAAATAAATAAATAATAAAAATGCCATAAACTACCCCTATTTTGTAGACGCTATAACTTTTGCGCAAAACAATCAATCAATATACGCTTATTGCAATTTTTTTTAACAAAAATATGTAGAATACATATCAGCCTAAACTGTTGAAAAAAATTTTTTTTTTATAGATTTTTTGGGGATATTTATTATAGCAAAAAGTAAAAAAATATTGCATTTTTTTCAAAATTGTTGCTCTATTTTTGTTTATAGCGCAAAAAATAAAAACCGCAGAGGTGATCAAATACCACCAAAATAAAGCTCTATTTATGGGGAAAAAAAGATGTCAATTTTGTTTGGGAGCCACGTAGCACGACCGCGCAATTGTCAGTTAAAGCGACGCAGTGCCGAATCGCAAAAAGTGCAATGGTCTTTGGCCAGCCAAATGGTCCGGGGCTTAAGTGGCTATACTTACCTGCTCTGTGCAATGGAATTGCACAGAGCGCCCACAAGCCTCCTCTTCTCTGGTCCCCTGCCGGCGCTCCTGGCTCCTCCTCTCTGTCCAGTGCCCCCATGGGAAGCAGCTTGTGCATGCTCCCTCTCCAGCCCCGTTGCTGTGTCCATTGACACAGACAGCGGGACTCGGCCCTGCCCCCCTCATCACTGGCTTTGATTGACAGCACTGGCAGCCAATGGCCAGCCAGTGAAACCCGGAGGTGAAGGGAGAGAAGAGCTGCAGACGTGCACAGCACTGGATCGAATGAGGGCTCAGGTAAGCAAAAAGGGGGGGGGGGGGATTTTGATGCCTAAAGGAAAGTATTAAGGTAAAAAATGTATAGGCCTTAGAACCACTTTAAAATATGACTTTGCTCTTTTATTTAATGTTTTTTTCAAGTTACCACACTGCTTATGCTTTGATGGTGTACCATTGGACATACTGTAAACCTGAAATGTTTACAGTTGGAACTCTTATTTTCTAGTTACCGTATGTGACCTAATTTTATAATTAAAGGAAATACAAAAATAAACTGTAATGCCCCATACACACGATCGTTTTTCTTGCCATTTTTTTTCTTGCCGTTTTTCACGTCGTTTTTTTCATGTTTCCTCTCAAGCCTGTCTTGCGTACACACGATCATTTTAAAAAATGATCAAGCAAAGCGCAGTGACGTACAACACGTACGACGGCACTATAAAGGGGAAGTTCCGCTCGGATGGCGCCACCCTTCGTGTTAGTAAAGTTTGTTGAGCAATGATTCGCGCTTTTCAGCCTCGTGCTTTTCAGTCCGTTACTGCGTGACGAATGTGCTATCTCCATTACGAACGCTAGTTTTACCAGAACGAGCGCTCCCGTCTCATACTTGATTCTGAGCATGCACGTTTTTTTTCACGTCGTTAAAGCATACACACTATCGTTTTTCACGTCGTTAAAAAAAACGACATGAAAAACGACGTGAAAAAAGAGAGCATGTTCGAAATTTTTAATGGCCATTTTTCATGTCGTTAAAAATGCTCTGGAGCATACACACGATCATTTTTAATGGCCATTTTTAAAAATGGCATTTTTAACGGCATGAAAAACGATCGTGTGTATGGGGCATTAGAGCCTCTGCCATGTTATGGAGAGATTTCCCATAACTTCCTATAACCAGAGAAACAAAGGTAGATACTATATATATGAAACTTTCCCCAAATGATGTCGCCAGAGCAAGCGCCCTCATTGGAAGATATCCCCTCTATCCCAGTTCCAGTGACAGCTGTAAAATCTTGAATTCACCTCCACTTTCTCTTCTGGTGAACACATCCATTCTAGAAAGGTCTTTTCAATGATTGAGTGAGTTTGTTGCATAAGAGAGCCTTATACTCAGGGGAAAGAATACATTTGTTCCAGTAGAACCAATCCTCAAGAATTTATCACATGTATCTTTGTTAGTGGAGATGAGATCCTCCGTTTCATTAATTTCATTTTATTTTGAGTAGCCACAATGAGATGGGGGGGCTTGATTTTGTTTCCTCTTTTCTGGGATAAAACTTCTGGCAGCTGTGAGGGGGTTAGCTCGGCCGCGGGTGTGTGTGACCCCCGGGATGGGCTCCCCACACAAAACAGGCCCAGCAAACGGAGGTTGTGGTTTTCAAAATCAAAAAGGTGCGGTTTATTTTCTATTTACAGTGACAAAACACAGCAAATTTAAAGAAACATAAACAAAACAAATCCTGGTCAAGTTGACCTCTGACTAAACATACAGGTTTCCTAACTAACAACTGGGATCAGCCTAGTGCTGTCCTAGTCCCTAAGTCCCTGGTTTTAAATGTCCAAGCAAATAGCCACACAGGCTTTGTCTCACCGCACAGGGGTTCACTCTCCCTAGACAGTCCACACAGGTCTGGTTCCAGGCATGAGCTAACATCTAATGAAGCTGGGAGTTCTTATAGAGGCCTAAATGAGCTGACAAGCTTCAGCTGGTCTCATCAACTCCCTGTCTGCACGACGCCCTACACTCTCCCTAGACATATGAGTCATCCATGAGCCCACTAGCCTTAGCTGGGCTTATACAACTCTCCACCTAGTTGTATAAGTCGGCGTAAAGCCTGAATCTGGGCGAAATATATCTACCCCCCTGGATGCAACCAGGTGACTTTACCTTCCTGCTGTCACATACCCCCCCCCTCTTGTTTTAACCTCGGGGTTGGAACACCAGCAATCAGGCATTCATGTACTCGAGACAAAGCATCCACATTCCCCATTTGAACGCCAGGGCGATGCTTTACTGTGAAGTTGAATTCCTGGAGGGCCAGGAACCACCTATTCACTCTTCTATTTGTTTCCTTGTTTTGAGCCATCCACTTTAACGGAGCGTGATCCGTAACCATGTCAAAGTGCCTACCTAGCAGGTAGTACCGAAGGGAATCTAGAGCCCACTTCACCGCTAAACACTCCTTTTCAACGGTGGCGTAATTTACCTCATGGGACTTCAACTTCCTGCTGAGGTAAATGACTGGGTGCTCTTCCCCGTTCCAGACCTGGGACAATACTGCTCCTAACCCCACATCTGACGCATCACTTTGTACGACAAAGTCTTTAGAGAAGTCGGGTGAGTACAACACTGGCTGGCTACATAAGGCTTGTTTCAAGAATTGGAATGCTGCCTCAGCCTCGGGGGTCCATTTAATCATGACCGACCCTTTCCCCTTCGTCAGGTTGGTTAGGGGCACAGCCTTAGAAGCAAAGTGGGGAATGAATCGCCGATAATACCCAGCGATTCCCAGAAAGGCTCGTACCTGCTTCTTGCTGTTGGGACGTGGCCAACTCTGGATGGCCTCGACTTTGTTGAGTTGGGGTTTTATTACTCCCCTCCCAATGGTGTACCCAAGATATTTGGCCTCCTCCTGCCCAATGGTACACTTCTTGGGGTTAGCCGTAAACCCCGCTTCCCGAACAGAGTCCAGGACTGCTTGCACTTTTGGCAGATGTGAGGCCCAATCTGTGCTATGGACAATTACGTCATCCAGGTAAGCCGCAGCATACTTCCGATGGGGCCTCAGCATCTGGTCCATTTTCCGCTGGAATGTGGCCGGCGCATTCTGTAACCCGAACGGCATTCTTTTATATTGGAACG
Source organism: Rana muscosa (assembly GCA_029206835.1). NCBI lineage: Eukaryota > Metazoa > Chordata > Amphibia > Anura > Ranidae > Rana > Rana muscosa. The sequence continues at coordinate 50,968,224 of CM055125.1, forward strand.
CCCCGTCTGGGGTTACAAATGCGGTTTTCTCTTTGGCCGACTTGGCCAGGGGGATTTGCCAATACCCTTTTGTGAGGTCAAGAGTCGTCATGTATCGGGCTGTTCCCAGCCGGTCGATCAACTCATCTATACGTGGCATGGGGTAGGTGTCAAATTTTGTAACTTTGTTCAACTGACGAAAATCGTTACAAAATCGCCAGCTCCCATCCGGTTTAGGCACCAACACGATGGGACTAGACCAATCACTTTGGGACTCCTCTATCACCCCTAAGTTCAGCATTTTCTGTACTTCCTCCCGTATTGCCTCCCGTCGGGCCTCTGGGATCCGATAGGGTTTTAACTTCACCCTTTCACCGGGCGGGGTAATGATGTCATGCTCTACCCCAGATGTTTGTCCCGGCAGCTCAGAGAATACCTCCTTGTTGCGAAGCACAAACTCCTTAACCTCCTGTTGTTGGGGTTGTGACAAGGTGGCTGCTATTCCAACCTCAGGAATCACGCAACCAGTTTGAGCTGGTGACCAAGTGTCTGCGACTAGGGACTCTCTATCCCTCCAGGCTTTCAACAGATTAACGTGATAGATCTGTTTGGGCTTTCGCCTTCCTGGTTGTCTGACCTTGTAATTCACTTCGCTCACTTTTTCCATTATCTCGTAGGGGCCTTGCCATTTGGCAAGGAATTTACTTTCAACCGTAGGGACAAGTACCAGTATCCTATCCCCCGGGGAAAAGGTACGGGTCTTGGCTCCACGGTTGTACACTCTCTGCTGTGCTAACTGCGCTTGGGCCAAATGTTCCTTCACGATGGGCATTACCTGTGCAATTCGGTCTTGCATCAGGGCGACATGCTCAATCACACTCCTGTGGGGAGAACTCTCACTTTCCCAAGTTTCCTTGGCAATATCCAACAGCCCTCTTGGGTGTCTCCCATACAGTAACTCAAAGGGGGAGAATCCCGTAGAGGATTGGGGCACCTCCCTAATAGCAAACATCAGATAAGGAAGTAGACAGTCCCAATCCTTTCCATCTCTATCCACCACTTTCTTCAACATTTGTTTTAGGGTTTTGTTGAATCTTTCAACCAGCCCATCGGTTTGGGGGTGATACACAGATGTACGTAATTGCGTCACTTTGAATAATTTACACAGCTCCTTCATAACCCGGGACATAAAGGGTGTACCTTGGTCCGTAAGCAGTTCTTTACAAATACCCACCCGGCTAAACACAAGAGATAGCTCTTTGGCTATGGTTTTGGCCGAGGTATTTCGGAGAGGGATCGCTTCTGGATAACGGGTTGCATAGTCCATTATAACTAATATGTACTGGTGCCCCCTAGCGGACTTGATTATAGGACCTACCAAATCCATGGCGATCCTCTCAAACGGGACCTCAATGATGGGTAGAGGGACCAGCGGGCTACGGAAATGTGGCATCGGGGCCGACCTCTGACACACAGGGCAGGAGGAACAATAATTTTCTACGTCCTTCATCACCCCCGGCCAATAGAATCTCTGTAATACCCTCTCTCGGGTTTTCTCTGTCCCCAGATGACCTCCAAGAATGTGCCCATGGGCCAACTCCAACACCAACTTCCTGTAAGGTTTGGGCACCACAAGCTGCTCAACGGTTTCTTCTGCCCTTTTTGCCACCCGATACAGTAGGTCCTTCTCTACGCTGAAGTATGGGTAAGTGCAGGTATTATCTGGGTTCACTAACTCGCCATCTATTTTCACTACGTTTTCCCGTGCCTTTATTAGGGCGGGGTCTTTCAACTGTTCTGTGGCAAAGTTTTCCCTGTGAACCTCAAGATCAGAAAACTCCACAGACGGTAGGTTTTCGTCTGAGGAGGTGGGCTCCTCTCCAGTTTCTTGAGTCTCCCCTGCCAATACTGATAAGGGAAATTCCGGAGAGTCCTCACCACTCTCAGGGGAGTTCTGGCTATCACATTCCTGGTACATAGGGGCACCAGTGAGGGGCTCAGGATCATCCCACAGTTCCCAGAACTTCGGAAAATCCCTTCCCACAATGGCGTCATGCGGTAACTGAGATACTAAGCCCACTGGATGAGAGAGGGTACCTTTGGGGGTCTCGAAACACACTGTAGTCACTGGATACTCTCGGGTGTCCCCATGCACACAAATAACAGCTACCTTGCTATTCCCAGAGACCTCTGTTTTAACTAACTCAGCCTTTATCAGGGTCACAAGGCTACCTGAATCCAGCAATACCACAACATTTCTACCATTAACACACATTTTGCATAAATGTTTCTCAGTTCCTCGAATGGCAGTGCATGCGACTGTCGCACACAGCGACTGACGTCTGCCCGTCAGAAAGTCACACTGCATGGGTTCCTCCACAACCGGGCAATTGGCTGCAATATGTCCCGCTTGCCGGCAGCGGTAGCAAACGATCCTTCTTGCCGCCTCTTGAGCCGCTGATCTCCCAGGCCGTTCTCGCCAAACTTGGGGCAGAGCTCCCACCCTCTCACTCTCTCCACCCCCACCCCCCGGAATCCTCCCATCTGCCCCTGGGGATGGTCTGGTCTTAGGGTGGAAAGTCCGAGTGTCTCTGGAAGAGGCCGTCAGGTTCTCTGTAGCCAAGTATTTCTCCACACGATCCACAAGACCATCGGCCGTCTCTGGGTCTCCATGGCTTACCCACTTTTGGATGGCAGTAGGAAGAGCTCTCAAAAACCGATCCATTACAACACGTTCCACAATCTTTGGTGCGGACAAAGTCTCTGGCTGTAGCCACTTTCTGCTCAGGTGAATGAGATCATACATTTGAGACCTGGGGGGTTTTCCAAGCTGGAAAGTCCAGTTATGCACACGCTGAGCCCGGACAGCCTGGGTGACACCCAGCCTTGCCAATATTTCAGCTTTTAGCATCACATAGTCTTTTGCTTGGTTACGCTCTAGGTCATAGTAAGCTTTCTGCGATTCACCAGTTAACAGAGGAGCCACCAGTCCAGCCCACTGCTCCTCAGGCCACTTTTCTCTTTCAGCGGTCCTTTCAAATGTGGTCAAAAATACCTCTGGATCATCCTCTCCAGTCATTTTTGTCAATAAACGACTCACCCCAAAGGACGCGGTATTAGTGGGACGGCTTTCCTCACTGGTCTGCGGACGTTGCTGCATTACTGCTTCCATCTGTTGTTGTAGTCTCTGCTCTTGCTTCTGCAACAGGTCTATGAAGCGGGCCTCAGATTGCTGCTGGGCTCGTTGCTGAGCCTCCAGACTCTGTTGCAAAGTTGCGTTTGTCTGCTGCTGGGCTGCAAGGCTCTGTTGATGAGCTTGCTGCTGGGCTGCGAAGTTCTGTTGTTGAGCTGCAAGGCTCTGTTGATGAGCTGCAAGGCTCTTTTGCAAACCTGCATTTGTCTGCTGTTGATTGGCATTTGCTAGAGCCAGCTGCTTCAGTATCTCCTCCATGCTGGCTTAAAAAAAAACTGCCCGCATTCTCCACCAACTGTGAGGGGGTTAGCTCGGCCGCGGGTGTGTGTGACCCCCGGGATGGGCTCCCCACACAAAACAGGCCCAGCAAACGGAGGTTGTGGTTTTCAAAATCAAAAAGGTGCGGTTTATTTTCTATTTACAGTGACAAAACACAGCAAAGCAAAAGAAACATAAACAAAACAAATCCTGGTCAAGTTGACCTCTGACTAAACATACAGGTTTCCTAACTAACAACTGGGATCAGCCTAGTGCTGTCCTAGTCCCTAAGTCCCTGGTTTTAAATGTCCAAGCAAATAGCCACACAGGCTTTGTCTCACCGCACAGGGGTTCACTCTCCCTAGACAGTCCACACAGGTCTGGTTCCAGGCATGAGCTAACATCTAATGAAGCTGGGAGTTCTTATAGAGGCCTAAATGAGCTGACAAGCTTCAGCTGGTCTCATCAACTCCCTGTCTGCACGACGCCCTACACTCTCCCTAGAGGTATGAGTCATCCATGAGCCCACTATCCTCAGCTGGGCTTATACAACTCTCCACCTAGTTGTTTAAGTCGGCGTAAAGCCTGAATCTGGGCAAAATATATCTACCCCCCTGGATGCAACCAGGTGACTTTACCTTCCTGCTGTCACACAGCATTAATCAGATGTTGCAATATAGAGCTCTTGTAGGTTTTCCTGGGTATAGTATAACGGTGCAGAAAGAGGCATGGTCAGTTGGAATCGAGAAATCTGTAAATTCTTGGGAGATTTTCCAAAATGTCAGACAGGCTGAAGTGTGTCAAATGGATAAAATGTCCCCATTGGTTTGCTCACATCTCCAACAGGTGTTCATAATTGATTTTAATATATGGTGGAGTATATCGTGTTCTGTACCAGCAGTGAGAATCCTAAATCCTGACTCTTGGTATTTTTTATTTAAAAAAAATAGGGCTGTGGAAATGATCTATTAATTGATTAATTTTTTTGATCGATCAAAATTATTTTGATCGGTACTCACCTCTCCACCGGCTTCCGGGTCTTCAGGGAGTTCCGTTGGAGATCTGGTGACGTCACGGACACCGGCAGGGCTTGCCGTGTCCATCTGAAGGGCTCCTTTGCTGTGACTTCATATCTGCATGCCGGCGGGACCTTTCTATCTGCCACACACAAGGGCTGTGATGCCGCGTACACACGACCATTTTTCTCGTTGGGGAAAAAAAAAAAACGACCGTGTGTGGGCTTTTCATCATTTTTCCCGACGAGAAAAACGGCATGAATCACGACGAGAAAAATTAGAACATGCTCTAATTTTTCTCGTCGTGATTCACGGCATTTTTTTCCGCGGCAGTTTTCCCATAGGGAAACACTGCCGGGGAGCCTACACACGGTCGTTTTTCTCGACCAAGAGAAAAAATGTCGGGAAAACCGGCCGTGTGTAGGGGAACAAGCCGTTCCTCGTTTTTCCCGTCAATTTTCTCGACGGTGTTTTCACCGTCGAGAAAATCGATCGTGTGTACACGGCATTACACTTCCCTCTATCACTTCCCTCTATCAACCTGGGATGCTACAGCCATCCACTGGTAGTTGTGATTGTTCCCTTCACGGGACATCTATATGCCGACGGACTGATGTTAATCCCTCCTCATCTGGATTCAGCAGTGGTATCGTTGTACACATCTTTATACCAGTATCTTACTTAGCTACATGTTTTTATGACTGCTTTTGCTACCGTTTGGTATTACTCAGCTCACACCATTTTTACAGTTTATGTAGCTACATCGATTTTATCTCTAGTGCAATATTTATTTTGTTACCTACAAAAATTGAAATGCTATTCCCATCGAGCGCTGCCTTTGTGTGTTTTTTGTATCCTGCTATCCATTTTACAGTGGTTGGTAGCTGCATTGGGAATCAGCCTGCAAGGAGATCAGCTAAAAGTAGTTGGATCTGTATGTGCGTTAAAATTAATCGAAATTAGTCGATTAATCGATTAAAAAAAAATAATTATTAATCGAACCAGAAAATTTTAATCAGTAACAGCCCTAAAAAAAAAGCTTTAGCAAGTCATACGCTGTATTAGCAGTTTAGGTAATTCATGTCTGATAGGTGTCTTAGATGGATATAAAAGAGGCTATTCTCAAAATTAGGTCATCGTCGTAAGAGTTGGAACAAGAGGTGTAAGAAAAAAAAAGGTTTCTATGTAAAACATCGAAAAAGAATTCGAACAAATGTTTGAAATGCAAAAACTCACTTCACAGTATACAAAAAGGCAACACGTTTCATTTGTTTAAACTCATCCCCTTCTTCAGGGTTGGTTTTCTATTGTTGACTGTACTGTTATAGTCTAAGTACAGTCACACAGTACCAGTTTCTTTCAGCCGATCCGGCAATACTGTGAGGTAGATATGTAGGGATGCGTCCTCCAATTGAGTCTCCAGGCTCTTCCCGAGGCACCAGCCTTTTTGCTCGGTCCTCTCCTGGGAAAAGTCCTCCCCTGGTTTCTTCAATTGCTCGGCTTCTTCCCGCAGGCAAGACAGCAGGGACCACCCCTGATCAGTAGGCCCCAGAAACTCCTGGGCCTACTTCCAGTAACGAGGCCTCGGGCCAGCCGGCCCCAAGGCAAGAAACTGCCACGGCACACCTTAGGCCATGAGGGCCATCAGGTCAGAGCTGCCGGAAAACGGTGTCTGTCCCTTAAGTACCCTCCCCAAGAATGCACAGCGGGGAGACCAATCCCACTGAGCTGCTTCTGGGCAAGAGGTACCCAATACATCCAGCCTGCTGCATTTCCGACCTTGACCTGTGGGGACAGCGACACCCACTGGAAATAATGCGCAACACAGCTGGACTGGAACAGAAACCAGCAATTTACACAATTATTCTGAGATAAACTACAGCTCAGACAACTAAATTTAAAACTAGCGCCTACTCAATAGCAGCAAGGCGCTACATGTGTATTTCTGTTTAAACAGTCCTGAGATTTACGCAGCTCTGCTCCAAAACACAGCCCTGTCTAGCAGGGGAGGGGCCTGATCTTCTCTGCTGCAGTTTCATTTTCACAGGTGCCCTCCCCACCCCCACTCTGTGACTGGACAGTAAACAGAGGAGCAGCACACTGATGAGTTCATCTCACTTTTAGGCCTGTTTCACACCTATGCATTTTAATGCGTTTTGAGTTTTGCAGAAACACACTACAGTCCATTTAACACGATTTCCTATGGGTAACATTCACATCTATGCATTCTATGGAAAGGACCAGGGACCAGCAGGTTGTGTTTTTGGTTTCATAGACTTCAATGGATCAAAAACATGTATTGAAAAATGCCAAATGCACCTGGAATATGCATCAACTGCAACCTGCATAGGTGTGAACCAGGCCTTACTCTGCTCTCACTTCCTATCAGCATGTTCCTTGAACTGCAGCATACCTGATTTTCTCCTTGTGCTTCCTCTTCTCTCTCTTTTTATGCTCTGTTTTACATATTGTGCAGTAACAGTGGCGGCTGGTGCTCAAAATTTTTGGGGGGGCGCAAACAAACTGAAAAAAAAAAAATCATCAATTGCCGCCACTGTGCCCAAACGCCACCAGTTTGCCCCCTCAAATGCAGCTAGTTTCCCTCCAAATGCAGCCAGTTTCCCTCCAAATGCAGCCAGTTTGCCCCCAAATGCAGCCAGTTTCCCCCCAAATACAGCCAGTTTGTCCCCAAATGCAGCCAATTTGTCCCCAAATGCAGCCAATTTGTCCCCAAATGCAGCCAGTTTGTCCCCAAATACAGCCATCTTGTCCCCAAATACAGCCAGTTTCCCCCCAAATGCAGCCAGTTTGTCCCCAAATACAGCCAGTTTCCCCCCAGCCCTGCACTTACCTTCCTCGGGTCAGCGCCGTCCTTCTTCCGTCCTCGATGTCGCTTCAGCCAATCAGGTTACCAGTAAAAAGATCCGGTAAACCTGATTGGCTGAGACGCCTGTCAGTGTTAACCGTGCTTCCCCTGGTTAACTATTTGGAAGCCGATTACAGCCCTCAGGCTGTAATCGGAAAGCCTATCAGAGCCAAAGGCTCTGATAGACACTTCCAAAAACCAACCAGCCGCTGTTATTCAGATGGCCAGCGCTCACTAGGGGGCCGGCCATCTGAATAGTGGGCGGCGACAATACATAGGTTCATGCAATGCATGAACCTATGTATTGTTGTTGTGAGTGACGGGCGCAGGAGAGAGAGGGGGCGGCGCTCCTGCGCCCACTATGGACGCACTGTCACTGAGCAGTAGCCTGCAAGAGGCTGATACCAGGTCAAATTTAGGTACTTGCACTGCTTGCATTTAATGAATACATTTAATGATGTATTAATGATTACAGAGCTGCATTAATTTTTGCCTTTTATTTCTCCCTGGAGTTCAGCTTTAATATGGAAAGTTCCCAGCTATATATTTTTGTTGCACATTTATTAAATTAAACAATTCTTAGAAGTTTCTGTAAATTTTCCACTCTTCACTATAATTGCTCCAGGTCTTGAGCTGCAGACCGCCAAGTCTGCCAGTGACACAAGTTGTGTTTGAAGTTGGAGCTGGGACGGCACAGCTGTTTGTCTTGTCAGCAGAATCGGATTCATGTTCTCTCAGATGTCGTCAGTTTGGAGTCTTGCGAAAAAAAAACCTGCAAAAGAAACATATCCACATTCTGCCCTAGTTTAAACTTGACATGAGGGACGGGTAGAGCAGGCCATGGCAAACATGTTATTTACCATGAATCCCACTAAGTCAATGCAGAATTTGCAGCCAATAAAGTTTCCTGTCTGGGATGCCAGACTCGGGCCTGTAAATAGACTTTGGAGCAGTCAGCAAGTATAGGCTGGAGAATAAGCAGGACCGCTGATACAAATTTAGTCCAAAGTCTGACAGAAACACTGCAATGGGAATTAGCTAGCACGATAATGGTTTGTATTCCTAATATGGGACAGATTTTACATCTGCCAAAGTACAACCAACTCTTTGAGCTTTAGTCCTGATTTTCATCAGCCAGAAAGGGTGTTGGAAGACTTGCTAAATTATACTTGTACTCTTACTAGCCTATCCTCTGACCTACCTATGCCCGAGTCCTACCCATGCCTCCTCCAGGAGTCAAACCCCATATAGACTGTGTGTGTTCAGGCCTGCTAATTGGCTGCTCTGAACTGCCAAAGATCTACATGCTCCGAGGAGGTCAAATGCTACCCCTTTTTGGAAGCACTGGGTATTTGTGTCAGTTCTGATTGAGTAACAAAGTGATGGTACCCATGGCTCCTCCAGGAGTCAAACCCCATATAGACTATGTGTGCTCAGGCATGCTAATTGACTGTCCTGAACTGCCAAAGATCTACATGCTCCAAGGAGTTTGAATGCTGGTAACCAAACAGCTTCTAATCTCAGCTTGTTCAATTAAGCTTTGACAAAGAAAAACTAGAAGCTGATTGGCTCCCATGTACAGGTGCACCAGATTTTGCACTCTCCAGTTTTAGTAAATCAACCCCTATGTGTGTTCAGGCCTGCTAATTGGCTGTTCTGAACTGCCAAAGATCTACATGCTCTGAGGAGGTCACACATGTTTGGAAGCATTCTTTTTCAGTTTATTGAAAGTCAGCAGCTACAAAAAGTGTAGCTGCTGACTTTTAATAAACAGACACTCACCTGTCCCACGGTACAGCGATACGGCTGCCCGAAGCCTCGCTCCTCTCCCCCTCCTCTCCACTAGAGATGAGCTTTATGTCCGAGTCGAACATGAGTTAGACTCGAACATTGGCTGTTCGCCCGTTCGGCGAACAGCGAACAATTTGGGGTGTTTGCGGCAAATTCGAAAAATCGCGGAACACCCTTTAAAAGTCTATGGGAGAAATCTAAAGTGCTAATTTTAAAGGTTAATATGCAAGTTATTGTCATAAAAAGTGTTTGGGGACCCGGGTCCTGCCCCAGGGGACATGTATCAATGCAAAAAAAAAAATTTTTAACTATGCATTAAGGTGAAAAAACATCCGACAATACCGCCCTTCCCCGAGCTCCCATTTTACTTACCTGGCCCCTCGAAAGTCCCGCGCTCGTCCCTGTCATCCTCCTCGGTTCTCAGCCTGGCCGCCGCTTGGCTACACTGGATGGATTGAAAGCAGCGCAGCCATTGGCTGGCGCTGCTGTCAATCACATCCAATGATGCGGCGCGCCGGGGGGCGGGGCTGAGTGATACAGTCGGCGGCTATGGCCGCCGCTGTATCACGGGAGCGCGCCCGCAATAACTCCACACCATGTGAGCTCGCTCGCATGAAGGTGTGGAGTCCTTGCGGGGAGGAGCCGAGACAACCGCCGAGGGACCCCAGAAGACCAGGATTGGGGCCACTGTGTGCAAAACGAGCTGCACAGTGGAGGTAAGTATAAAATGTTTGTTATTTTTTTACAAAAAAAAAGGGAAGCTTTAGTGTCCCTTTAAGTCTGAGGCTTTGACAAAAAAAAAAAAACGGAAGCTAATTGGTTTGTTTGCAATACAAGTTCCTGGCCAAAGTCCTTCGGACAAAAGTCCTATGCTTTATCCGAAGAAAATCCGATCGTGTGTATGAGGCTTTAGTTGCACACTTCTGTGTGTGGCTCCTGGTGTGGGATTTGCAGCGGTTCCCACAACCGCAACCACCCACAGTGGAACTCACTGCTCTGTGAAAATGGCACCCCCACGCATGTAAAATCACAGTGCATGTGGAGGGAAATCGGAATGGTCAAAAAAGACCATGTGATTTCCTTACGCCCCCGTTTTTGAAAAGGTGCATGCACCTTTTTTTTGCGGAAACGCAGACACGGCAGCCCATTCATTTGAATGGGTTGCCGTGCCCGCACAAACGTGGCCCGCAAAAATGCATAGGTGTAAACCTAGCCTAATTGAAGAAGTTGGGCCTGGTTCACACTGGTGCGACATGGGATCTGACTTGTGAGAGCACAAGTCGCATGACATGTCAAATTCAATGTTTCCATATGAGAGTCGTCTTAACTGATCCGACACAAGTCGCTCCAACTTTAGAAAAGGTTTAGAAAAGGTTTCTGCACTACTTTGGTCCGACTTTGATACGACTTAAATGCCATAGAGTGTAAAAAGTCACATTAGGTCAGAAGTTGGACTGAAGTTGCAGGGCAAAGTTGGAAGTTGCGCGGATTTCACGTTGGAGCAGGGTGAACCTGGGCTTAGAAGCTGATTGGCTACCTGACACAGCTGCACCAGATTTTGCACTCTCCAGTTTTAGTAAATGAACCCCTATGTCTTTATTGTGAATTGTAAGGATCTTTGAGAATGAATTTCATCACAGTACAAGCAGCTAGATTATTGAGTCAGGGCGTGTGTCAAAGCTCTTTCCTGGTGCCTCCATGGCAGCATACCTGTGATAGAGCTCCGCCTCGACTCCTCCTTCAGGACTAGTGAATAGCATAAATTAAAGGCATAGCCCCTCCCCCAACATTCTCCTTTTTTTCCTCATACCTTCTTGTGCTGGTGAAGAGTAGCAGTATGTCCATACCTCTGCAGTCGGCAGCGTCCGCCGGGTTTAGCCTTTCCCGTGTGCAGTCCCTGTTCTTGGGCCGCTCACAGCGCTGATAAGACTGGGAACCCCTCTGTGGATCTGTTGGGGTCATTTCGCAGAGTTTCCTCACAGGAACGCAGTCTGCTATCACATCCATGATGAATGCAGTGGAAGTCGCAAAAGGATCAGCACCATCTTCCCAGGCTGGTGGTTTCCATTTTTTATTACAGGCATGTGTTTTTCCCCTTTCTTTTCCTCTCTTCTCCTCCCCTCCCCTTTCCTTTGCTTGTTAGGCGCCTTTAAAATGATTGTTGTCTTACTTTTTTATTCCTTTAAAACTGTGCAACTGGATAGGGCAGGTGTCTCTCTGTGCAACAACATTGTGGTGCTTATTTCCGGGTTCGGGGGGGCTACAGGTGCTCTGTAGGTCCCGCCAGGTAGGAGAGTGTCACGGCGCAGCGTCCTCGCCGCCGTCTGCGCATGCGCGATTCGGGAGTGACACAGAGCCGTAGTTTCTCGGCTCTCTGTACTGGGCGACGCTGGATCTTCTGCGATTGCACATGCACAGACGCTTGGTTCAGTGGCGGCCATCTTGGATTCTGGAAAGAAGGCTAGATTTGCCCTTTTTTTTTCAATCAATTCCAAATGGTGGTTTATGGGATTAGCCCACGCACCTTGAGCCTAATTAGGTTCAGATTCAGGGATGGCTGTCAGTCTCCTCAGCTGTGCCCTGCTAGGTCTCTCTGATGCTGCTTTGTGGTAGGTACTTTTTATTTTCTCAAAAAAAAAAATGTTGCCGATCAGAAATGTTTATGTTAAAAAAAAAAAAAAAGATAACAATATAAAAATGTTTATGTTTAAAAAAAAAAAAAAAAAAGTGACGCCAAAAACTCCTGATTCTTTTCCCTTTCTTACTATATTTCTGGAGCTGATCCTTGTGCCCAACTCCGCAATGAGTCATTCATCTCGCAGCAAAGATCCTCACACTTCTATTAGGTATGTGACCAACTATACGTGAGTATAAAAAAAAAAAAAAGTGCGCTCACTGGTCTAGCGTGAGTTCCTTACACCGTAGCCCTACCCACTCCAAGGGGTCCCACTCATCAAGGCGTAGGACCCATTCTTCACGTCGTAGATCAGAGAGGTCAAGATCCAGAGGACGTGATCGACCCCCCCTCTCCTAGGACCTATAGGAAGAAGAGATGCTGGATATGTGGGGCTACACCGCTACCAGACAGAGTGGTCTGTAAGGACTGTTTTACGGACTATGCGTCCAACCGCGAGCTAGAAAATCAGCACGCTGTAGATCTGCTCAAGCGAACAATGAAGGACTCCTTCTCTGAGCTTTTGGCTTCGGTCCCCGCTCAACCACTTCAGCAGATATCCCTGGTTCAGGATATAGAACCTAATCTCCCTGGTCCGTCAGCAGTCAGTACACCTCTGCCGCCGTCAGGCCGACCAGCTAGAGATTCACCACCTGAAGACTCTTCAGGGGACTCTTGAGAAGAGTCAGAACCTTCTGGCTTCAGTCTCTCCTTGGTAAAGCCATTCATCCAGGCAGTCAAAACTGCAATCGCCTGGAAAGACGCAGAATAGCCTCCCCAAGAGTCTACAAGCTACTTCCCATTCCTCAAAAGGAAGCAGGTTCTTTTCCCGTTGATGGGCAAGATTAGTTAAGTCATTCAGAAGGAATGGTCAAAGACTGATAAAAAAATAATAATTTTGGGGTCGGTTCAATAAACTATATACCCCTTACCAGAGTCGGGAACGCAGTCACTAAACTCCATGCCAGTGGTAGACACGTCCGTGGTGCGACTCGCAAAAAAACTTACTCTACCAATGGAGGATTCCGCTTCCTTCAAAGACCCTCTAAACAGGCGAATCGACCTGGAGCTGAAGAGGAGCTACTTAGCCGCGGAAGCAGCATGTAAGCCAGCTATTTCCCTCACATCAGTATCAAATGCCATAAGATCTTGGACAGATAATATTGAGATGGCTTTGCATCAGGATGTCCCCATGGAGGATATAATTAAGGCCTTAGAAGAGTTTAGATTGTCGGCAGACTTTGTCTGCGTAGCGGCCATTGACACGATCAGGTGCTCGGCAAGATCCATGTTGCATTCAGTGATGGCGAAGAGGGCCTTGTGGCTGAAACCCTGGATGGCTGACTTATCCTCCAAACAAAATTGGTGCAAAATCCCGTTTGATGGGAAAGCACTATTCGGAGACAAAATGGATAAAGCTATCTCCAGGCTGTCAGGAGGGAAGTCTGGTATGCTTCCACAGGACAGAAGTATGCGAAGATTCAGAGGTGGTTCCTCTAGGTTCCGCCAGTCAAACCCAAGGGATTTTAGGCAGTCGAGACAGCCCAGAGACAACAAAAGACCTTGGAAAGGTACTCGGGGATCCTTTTTGAACAGGAAGATGAAAGCCCTTCCGGCTCCACAGAAGCAGAAGCAGTCTTTTTGACGCCAGAGGAACCCAGGCACTCCCGGTGGGAGCCAGGCTAAAGTTTTTTTACCCCAATCTGGGCCACCTGCTGCCACAACCCCTGGGTTCTGTCAACAATTCAATGGGGGAACTTTTGGAATTTTTCTCACCCTCCACCTCGGAACTCTTTCAAAGGAACAGAGATTCCATCCTCTCCACTGAAGGCTCAAGCTCTGAAAAACTACCTAACGTCACTCCAGCTTCAGGGGGCGGCTGTTCCGGCTCCCTTGGCAGAGCGCTTCGCAGGCTTATACTCCACCCTATTTCTGGTCCCAAAGAGGACAGAGGGGTGGAGGCCTGTGATAGACCTAAAGAGGCTTAACCGGTATATCCGCCCCGAAGGCTTAAAAATGGAGTCCCTGCAGACGATTATTCAGGCAGTCCAGCCATCAGATTGCATGATTTTGGTCGATCTGCAGGATGCGTACCTACATGTTCCAATTCTACCTGCATTTCAAAAATACCTGAGATTTGCAGTGGGACGGACCCACCTACAGTTTCAAGCCCTGCCTTTCGGTCTGTGCACCTCTCTCAGGGTGTTCACCAAGATACTAATATCTGCTTTAGTTCCCCTGCGGGAGAGGGGCTTGAGGATATACCACTACTTGGACGACATCCTACTCCTAGCAAGCAATCCGGATCAGTTGGTATGTCACCGGGACATTCTTCTACAGTCCCTAAAAGAGCTAGGGTGGCTGGTGAATTCCGACAAGAGTCAACTAATGCCAACACAGCAGATAATCTATGCACAATGTTCGACACTCAGGAGGGGACAGTGTCATTACCACTGCCGAAGGCAAGGATTGTCATCCAGAGAATGATCAAAGTCATCCAGAGCCCGTATCTGACGGCTTCACAATGCCTGAGCCTCATTGGCACAATGTCTTCCTGTATACCCATGGTTCCTTGGGCACATTGGCACTTGAGGTATTTCCAGACTGGTTTCTTGGCGCAGTGGAAGAAACAACGACTATCTCAGACGATCCTGCTGATGGGAAAAATACGCAGGAGCCTTCACTGGTGGACAGTTCCGGAAAACCTCTCCAAGCCTCATCACCTGGGCTCCCTTCCTTGGATCACAATTACGTCCGATGCAAGCAGACAGGGCTGGGGAGCCCATTGCGGGCAAACCAGAATACAGGGGAGATGGGCATGCACCACCCAGGGAGTGGTATCCAACATCTTGGAGATGAGGGCAGCCTTCTTGGCACTGACCTCTTTGGCACCCCAAATCAGAGGCCAAAGAATACTCCTACGCCTAGACAACAGAGCAGCTGTCGCTTATCTGCAGAAGCAGGGAGGCACTCGCAGCAGGTCACTCCTCAAGGAGGTAGAGCCGATCATGCTCTGGGTGGAGCAGAACCTCCTGGACCTCAGAGCGATGTATCTGCCAGGCAGGTTGAACATGGAAGCAGACACTTTATCCAGAAACTTCCTGGACAATGAGTGGGCTCTCCACCTCCATGTCTTCCTTCAGATTGCCAACATATGGGATCCCCCTCAGGTAGATCTGTTCACCTCCCCGAAGAACGCCAAGCTGGACAGGTTCTTCTCTCGGCTGCCGCATCCACAAGTCGAGGCAGTGGATGCCCTGTCATGTCCCTGGAGGTTCACCACGGCATATGCCTTTCCTCCTAGGCCATTAATATTCAATTTCCTCCTGAGGCTCCTCAGGGAGCCAGTCCAGGTGGTGGCAGTACTTCCGTATTGTGCCTCAGTGTGGGCTCTCCAATCAAGATCCCTCCTTTCCCTCAACTTCTGTCGCAGAGCAGTCTAGTTCATCCAAACCCTCAGAAGTTGAATCTTCGAATCTGGAGGTTGAGAGGCGAAGGTTCGAGTCCCTAGGGTGTTCTCCAGGAGTCATATCAACCCTTCTAAAAGCTAGGAAGCCAGCAACTAATGCCATATATTCAAGAATATGGGACAAGTTCTTGTCATTTTGTTTCCGAAAATGGATTTCATCCAATCCTTCCTTCTACATCTCATGTTCTAGGATTCCTTCAGACAGGACTTGATCTGGCACTTGGTCTGAGCTCTCTCAAAGTGCAGGTAGCAGTAATCTCTGCTGCAACAAATAAGAGATGGGCGGAGGATCCTTCAGTAGTCACTTTCCTCAGAGGTATATTGAAGATTCGCCCTCCTGTCAGACGATCATTTCCTAAGTGGGATCTGTCCCTAGTCCTGGAAGTTCTATCTGACCATCCCTTTGCTCCAGTGGAACAAGTAACAATATGGAACCTGACACTAAAGACGTCTTTCCTGCTAGCCATTACATCTGGCAGAAGAATCTCGGAACTTCACTCTTTAGGGATAGGTGACGACCACATCTCCTTCTTCACAGACAGAGTGGAACTTCGTCCCCTTCGGGGGTTCACACCAAAGGTTGCTACTCCAAGCCACCTGTTGGAACCCTGGGCACTACCAGTGTTTACAGACATGGATTCAGAGTCTTGTCACGAACTGGATGTATCCAGAGTGCTCAGGGCCTACCTAGAAGCCACCGCCCCTTCAGAAATTCTGAGAGACTTTTCATCGTACCGTTCGGTAAATACAGGGGCAAAGAAGCTTCCATCAGAACTCTGGCATCTTGGGTTGTAAAGTTAATCCAGAAGGCCTACAGGGTGAAGAATATGGAGCCTCCATCCCGAGTGAATGCTCATTCTACAAGGGCAGTCTCAGCTTCCTGGGCAGCAAGGGCTAATGTTTCATTGGAGACGGTGTGCAGGGCCGCCACCTGGTCTTCTCACCATACGTTCCTCAGACACTACCATATTGATCCAGGAGCGCTCACGACTGTTGAGTTTGGAAGGAGGGCAGTTCAGGCTGCTATGTCCTCTTATAATTAAACATTTATTGTTAAGCAATTATCCCACCCATGTCAGCTAGTTAGTTATCACAGGTATGCTGCCATGGAGGCACCAGGAAAACGGAAAATTGTATCATACTTACCAGTAATTTTCCTTTCCTGGTGCCTATCCATGGTAGCATACGCTCCCACCCTCGGTATTCTATATTACAGAGAATGTTGGGGGAGGGGCTATGCCTTTAATTTATGCTATTCACTAGTCCTGAAGGAGGAGTCGAGGCGGAGCTCTATCACAGGTATGCTGCCATGGATAGGCACCAGGAAAGGAAAATTACTGGTAAGTATGATACAATTTTCCGTTTTTCTGGTGTTCAGCTGAATTTCTTCATTTGTTTTTTTTTTCCATGAGGGGACAATTTTAAAACCAGTCTGAAATATCTACACTGTGCACAGTTTCTATACATTTATAATGTGCCTTTATGCACTTTTATTTGAAAAGTCAATTATTAATCAAATTGTGTTTCTAAAGCCTAGTACACACGAACAGAAAAATGGAGGAAAAATACTGGTTTCGAAGTGACCGTACGCAATGGCGGCTGGTGGTTTTTGTTTGGGTGGGCGGCAAACAACCGAACCCCCCCCTGCAGCAACTCAAACCCCCCCTGCTGTCTGCCGGTCAGTCCACCAGCACTTACCCCATCTAGGCGGTGGGCATCGGTGGTTAGGTTGCCACCTCATCCCTTTAAACCCGAACACATATTAATTACACAGGTTCTGAGGCTAATTGAATGCAGATAAGGCACCAAGTGCGTTTCATTACCACCTTAATCAGCCACAGAACCTGTGTAATTAATATGTGTTCGGTTTTAAAGGGATGAGGTGGCAATCCTAAGTGGGCGTCCGAGGAGCAGCGGCGGGTATTGGGCATCCGAAGAGCAGCGGGGATCGGGCATCCAGGCATCGTGGGGACCAGGCATCGGCCAGCGGCTCTTCTCCTCCTCGCTTCCGCTGTGCGGTTCCTCCCCTCCTCAGCCAATCAGGTGACGAATATCAGACCTGCTTCCCGATTGGCCAGGGGGAGGATCAGTGTTGCAACAGCAAATATTCATTCGCTGTTGAAACACACCTGGGTGGGCTCCGGTCGCACTCTCTGCGTCCCAAGCCCACCCTTTTTTGAAGCCTATTAGAGCCTCTGGCTCGAATCAGGTGCTTAACCACTTCAACACCAGGCTTTTTTACCACCTCAATTCTGGGCCTATTCTGGCACTTCTCTCCTACATGTACAAATCATCATTCTTTTGATAGAAAAATACTCAGAACCCCAAAACATTATATATGTTTTATTTAGCAGACACCCTAGGGAATAAAATGAGGGTCATTGCAACTTTTTTTCTTGCACGGTATTCGCGCAATAATTTTTCAAACACCTTTTTTTTGGAAAAAAAATGGTTTCATGAATTAAAAAATAACAAAACAGTAAAGTTAGCCCAATTTTTTTGTAAAATATAAAAGATTATGTTACGCCGAGTAAATAGATACCTAACATGTCACGCTTTAAATTTGCGCACACTCATGGAATGGCGCCAAACTTTGGTACTTAAAAATCTCCATAGACGCTTGAATTTTTTTTACAGGTTACCAGGTTAGAGTTACAGAGGAGGTCTAGTGCTAGAATTGTTGCACGCGCTCTAACGCACGCGGCGATACCTCACATATGTGGTTTGAACGGCGTTTACATATGTGGGCGGGACTTACGTGTGCGTTCGCTTCTGATCGCGAGCTACCGAGGACAGGGGCATTTAAATTTTTTTTTTTTTTTTTATAATTTTTTTTTTTATTTTACTTAATGGTTTTTTATTTTTACACTTTTAAAAAAAAAATTTTTTTGATCACTTTTATTCCTATTACAAGGAATGTAAACATCCCTTGTAATAGGAATGGTGTGTGACAGGTCCTCTTTATGGAGAGATGCGGGGTCAATAAGACCCCACATCTCTCCTCCAGGCTGGAAAGCATGAGATCGTGAAAAAGATTTCACCGATCTCATGCTTACTAGCCGCAATGGCGGCTTTGTTTACTTCTGAGAACCCGGGCGTGACGTCATCACATCGTGCCTGGGCCTCCAACGGTCATCTCTATGCTTCCTATCCAGCGCCGGACGATTCATTCTCTGGGCCCCCGATGGCACGGGAGAGCCCGGAGAAGCACTGGATGGCGGCGGGAGGGGGGATGTCCCCTCCCGCCGCCTATAAGAACGATCAAGCAGCGGAACCGCCGCTATGATCATTCTTATGGTGCGCAGAATCGCCGGCAGAAGAGAAGGATATCTGAATGATGCCTCTAGCTGCAGGCATCATTCAGATATCCCCCCACAAAGCCCAGGACGTCATATGACGTCCACCCAGGATGGGAGATCCCATCTGTGGACGTCATTTGACTATGGGCGGGTAGGGAAGTGGTTAAAAAAAAAAAACCTGTCCGCTGTAATTCTAGCGCCCGGTGCCCTGAAAGGGGCCATACGTATGAATAGGGGCTGACCGCGGTGGCCATGGATAGATTCATGCTATGCATCAATCTATCTATTGCATATAGGGGGTGGCCTGGAGAGAGGGGGCGGCGCCCGGGTGCCCCTAATGGACGGGCCGCCCCTGATCGTATGATAATCTGATCGTTAGTACACAGCTTTCGAGAGCTGATCACAACATCTGAAATTATTCGAAAGGACAAACGCAAAAATGTTTCTTGTATGATACCAGAGTGTACAATTTAAGTTTAATCAGTACGGTTTTCATCCAAAAATACAATAGAAATACAATGCAATACATATGTAGCGGGTATATGCTTCCCTATTTTTTTTAATCTGGTGGGGAAACTGTGATGTATGGTTCCCTGGGGCCCACCGGGTGGCGCTGTCACTTTGGGCCCGGGGTTGAGCCATCGTTGCGGTGGCGTACCTCTTTTTGGCCTTTCTCAACGGTTGTATGGTGGGGCGGGGAACCCGCCGTGCTTGCTGGGAGGGGGTATAAAGGGGGCAGCCATTTTTGGTGGCGGGAGTCGAGTCCCGGGCACCTTCAGCCTGAGGGCGGTGGTTCATGTCGGTCCTCTAGGCGGCCTAGGCCTAGAGGACATTCGGAGGTCGTGTTCCATCCCAGGCACCTTTAGCCTGGGGTGAGGTACTCGGAATGGAGGTCTGGAGCTCAGTGCCCACCACTGAGTTCCGCAAGGGAAGGAGATCCTAGGGAACCCCGGGAGTGGGTACCCGAATCCGGAAGGCGTAATGGACCGGTGGGAGATACTCGCTTGAAGACCTGGTGCAGCATATTGCCAGTGACAGGTGGGCCTCTCATCGGAGACCGCCTGGAAGGAAATCTCTCCTCGCTCGGAGACCGCAACCCACTTTCAGGGAGGAAAGTGGAGAGTTCATTGTGTCTGGGCCTACTCGCATCCACACCTCCTTGTCTGTTCTGTTCTCTAAGGGAGTCCAACTGATTGTGTTCACTTTTGCATTGAGAAGAATAAAGGAGTGTTAGGCCTCGTACACACGACCGATTTGCTCGTCGTAAAACCATACACACGAACGTTTTTCTCGACAAAAAAGCTCTCGCGGCACTTTTCTTGACGGTTTTGGATGAGAAAATCGGTCGTGTGTACGAGGCTTTAGACTTTAATGGTGTGGGGCTCGTTTTCTGGCAGACATTGTTCAAGGTAACTCTCTTTGGAGGTTCCAGGTGCAGAACACCGACCCGAAGGTAAAATAAGAACTTTGCTTACACCACACAAACATCTGCGGTGAAGGCTTGGCGTGGTGACCCCGCACTCTCTCCTCTAAGGTACCCCTAGACAAGAGACAGACAAGCTGATAAAAGAGAGGAGGCCGCTACACGTGGGGGCTCGGGTCCGGTATGGTGTTCGTGTTACTACGGAATTGAACGTGTCTGCCGTGAGGAGTTCCGAGTAGGTGGGCCAATTTATTGGCCAAAGTGCATCCCTGCTCGAAGTCGTGGACATGACCCAGTGAAGGGAAAGGCCCGCACAGAAGAGCGAGGAAAGGGGGGAGCTCAGCCGCGTGAAGGACTACACATGGGGGCTTCTATTTGCACTGCGCCACCAGGCACACCTCCATCGCTTACTTCGTGGGCGTGACTCAGAAAGAAAAAGAAGAAAAGCCCGTGAACTGGAGCAAAGGGGAGGAGTCCAATACGTGTGAAGGACTACATGTGGGACGTTGGCGCAAAACCTTGCAGCGCGCGATGGATCAGCAGCAGGTCACCATGTTCGGACATACATCGTGGATTCCAGTTCACCCTCCCACTACGACCCTGACTGCTGCTGCTCCGGTTACAGAAACGGGGATCCGGCTAAAGCCAAGGGGTCGATTCGCCTTGTATTCGTGCATGGACGTTGAGGCCCTGGGTGTGATTTGTCCCGGTTGTTCGGGACTGGTGTGCCAACTGAAGCCATTCGGGCGATGCGAGGCCTGTGGGGAGTTTCTATTTGAAGTGGATCCAGCGGTTGAGAAGCCGAGAACCATTTACCCCGGCCGTGTTGCAGGCAGCACCACTCAGAGGGGAGGAATCACTGCTTTGACAGCCATCCCTGCGCGCACTGCAGCGACCGCGGAGGAGGTCGCGAATACTCAACGGGAGAAATCCGAGGATGCTGACTTGGTCACCACTGTCTCGCAGCGCCCACCACTGAAGAGAAAGACCGGTATGGTAGCCCCCGACCAGCGGTTGTGGTGGACCATCTCGCCCGCTTACGCCCGGCCCGGATGGATCCGTTGAAAAGAGTTCCGGACGTTCTGCCTCAAGAAAAGGCAGAGGTAAGCCAGGCGGAGAGATTTGGTGTGTGGGCGGAGGTGTCGGGGATCCACAACCCTGTGTGTCCGTGGGAGGTAGCAATTCAGTCTCCACTACAGGCTACTTGCCCGCGGAGGAGTGTGACACCTCCAACCTAGAGTCGCTCTCCGATCTGGGAGACGATGTTGCTATTGATGAACTGTTTGCAGAAAAGGTCTGGGACAAAGTACCTCTTGCCTCGTCCCGCAGAACCAGGGACCCACCCATGTCTACAGGGGATAGTACACCCCGGGTGGAGACACCAGCGCCTGAGGAGGGGTCCCGTCCCCAGCCTGCTCTTGCCTTCCCAGTGCCACCTGCACCTAATGCCGGGTAAAAGAGACTGTTGTTGCGGGCACCTATGCCCAGACCAGATGTGATCAAGGTCCCTCGCCACCCGGACTCAATAGTTTTGCCTGGCGAAGGGGACAAAGCCACTATGCCTTCTCTGGCGAGACTACAACGCCTATTTGGCCAGAAGGTTGCTGCTGAGTATGGATGGGAGTATCCATACTTGTCCAAGGAGTTGCTGTATGAGGTGGAAGTGTGCTGGGAGCGCTGGTACAATGACTTTGTGTGGACCTACCTTCAGGTTCCACACGCCCGCCGCAGGTACCTGGCATGCTCCCCCAAGGCCTCTCAGCGTTTTAAAGATTGCAAGGCAGAATGGATGTTGGGACGGCACATCCACGCGGACAAGGTGCTGGTCCGGCGGAAGGAAGGGGAGGATGTTGAGTATCATCTGGAGACCATGGATCAGCACTTGAAGCCACTTGTTCTGCCGCATCCCCGCTTCTATCTGTAGGAGGAAAGAGACTCCGTTCCTGTTTCTTTATGCTGCTGAACTTTCTGGGGTTTGTTGTCCTTGTTACCCAGAGGAATGAAGGACTATTCCTGTTTTTGTTCTTCAATTTTCCAGCAAGAGATCATGGACTCTGGGGTAGATAGGGCTCAAGAGAAGAAGGAAAGTTTCACGAGTGCAGTTACCGCGACGCTGTCACCAGGTGGCAGTGTCGCGCATCGTTAACACTTTTCACACACTCACTCTTTGGAGAAAAGGGATTTCTTCACGAAGAAGTTTCTTTCCTCTTACACGAATACATGTGTCAGGGTTTATGTGTGTTAATTTTATTTTTCCCTCTGCAGGAGAGCATCCCATCAAGACATCAAGACCTATGGGGTGGGTCTTAGTCAGGATGGGTGGCGAAAAGGTGTAATGTGAATATGTGATTCTAAAGTTATGGTTAAAATGTTGTTGTTTCCCTTCCCTTTCATGTAAGGCTCAGACACAATTGCTTCAGTTGACCAAGTTTTCAAAAGTTTTATTTTGTACAATTTGTAGTTGGTTTCTGGACTGGGCTATGCCAGCCGTTGAGGGCATAGTTTGCTCCAGACACTGGGGACCAGTGTCAAATCACCAGGGGGAGAGTGTAGCGGGTATATGCTTCCCTATTTTTTTGAATCTGGTGGGGAAACTGATGTATGGTTCCCTGGGGCCCACCGGGTGGCGCTGTCACTTTGGGCCCGGGGTTGAGCCATCGTTGCGGGGGCGTACCTCTTTATGGCCTCTCTCAGCGATTGTATGGTGGGGCGGGGAACCCGCCGTGCTTGCTGGGAGGGGGTATAAAGGAGGCGGCCATTTTTGGTGGCGGGAGTCGAGTCCCGGGCACCTTCAGCCTGAGGGCGGTGGTTCGTGTCGGTCCTCTAGGCGGCCTAGGCCTAGAGGACGTTCGGAGGTCGTGTTCCATCCCAGGCACCTTTAGCCTGGGGTGAGGTACTCGGAATGGAGGTCTAGAGCTCAGTGCCCACCACTGAGTTCCGCGAGGGAAGGAGATCCTAGGGAACCCCGGGAGTGGGTACCCGAATCCGGAAGGCGTAATGGACCGGTGGGAGATACTTGCTTGAAGACCTGGTGCAGCATATTGCCACTGACAGGTGGGCCTCTCATCGGAGACCGCCTGGAAGGAAATCTCTCCTCGCTCGGAGACCGCAACCCACTTTCAGGGAGGAAAGTGGAGAGATCATTGTGTCTGGGCCTACTCGCATCCACACCTCCTTGTCTGTTCTGTTCTCTAGGGAGTCCAACTGATTGTGTTCACTTTTGCATTGAGAAGAATAAAGGAGTGTTGGACTTTAATGGTGTGTGGCTTGTTTTCTGGCAAACATTGTTCAAGGTAACTCTCTTTGGAGGCTCCAGGTGCAGAACACCGACCCGAAGGTAAAATAAGAACTTTGCTTACACCACACAAACATCTGCGGTGAAGGCTTGGCGTGGTGACCCCGCACTCTCTCCTCTAAGGTACCCCTAGACAAGAGACAGACGAGCTGATAAAAGAGAGGAGAGAGAGAGGAGGCCGCTACACATAACTTTCCGAATTTTTATTCTGTTGTATGAGAATTTTCGTAACTTTAGCAACCTCCTAATTTTCAATATGGAGACTCGGATGCAAAAAAATGTGTAATTTTTCTGATAATCTCATTGTGTATACCAGGCATTAGTGTATGTATGTATGTATATATATATATATATATATATATATATATATATATATATATATATATTTTTTTTTTTTACAGTTTTTGGCTTACCCTGGGTCTATAAGTGAATATTTCACCCTTTTATTGGGTATTACTTATATCTAAAGGGTAGAAGTGACTCAGATCTACCAATGAAAGACTCTTCTCTTATTTCCCCCACTGATCTAGGAAGGAAAATGAGAATCTGGTTGCTTCTGGATAACAATTGAGGTTCAGTCCTAGACGAGGCTACACTCTGCAGTCAGCTGGTTAATGTCAGGTACAGCTGAGAGAAGGATTTATGCCTGATAGTAAATTCTGTGACTGTCTTTGGTTTATGTCAGAATCAGTATGACTCTCCTTCCCCGCAGCCACTGTATCTGTGACTCAAACGATTGTGTATGTGACCATTTCCTCCTACATCTTACATATGGCTTCTTTCTTCTTGGGAGCTGCCTTGGGTTTATTCTACTTAATAGCTAATAATGTCTAGAATAATAACAAACACATTACTGTCATTTTTCCATACACTACCGCAGTTTCCACAAATATTTCCCTGCTGCTTGTCAGAAATATCATTTACATTATACACAGTATATGTGACATGGATGATATATTTCATATGCCTAATGTATACAGTGTTGGCTTTGTCAGTGATGGGATTTAAAGCAGTGTTAAACCCAAAACAGAAATCTTACATATTGCAACTTACCAGTCCTTAGTGGTGGCTGCTTTTGTTTCCTTTTTTAGTATTTTTTAACCCACTTATCTGGCTAGTAACACACTTCCTGTCTTAGGGTGTCTACAGTGCCTTGAAAAATTATTCATACCCCTTGAACGTTCCCACATTTTGTCCTGTTACAACCAAAAATGTAAATTTATTTTATTGGGATTTTATGTGATAGACAAACACAAAGTGGCACATAATTGTGAAGTGGAAGGAAAATTATAAATGGTTTTCAACTTTTTTTACAAATAATTATGTGAAAAGTGTGGTGTGCATTTGTATTCCGCCCCCCCTGAGTCAATACTTTGTAGAACCTCCTTTCGCTGCAATTACAGCTTTAAGTCTTTTCGGGGACGTCTCTACCAGCTTTGCACATCTAGAGAGTGAGATTTTTGCCCATTCTTCTTTGCAAAATATCTCAAGCTCTGTCAGATTGGATGGAGAGCGTCTGTGAACAGCAATTTTCAAGTCTTGCCACAGATTCTCAATTGGATTTAGGTCTGGACTTTGATTGGGCCATTCTAACACATGAATATGCTTTGATCTAAACCATTCCATTTTAGCTCTGGCTGTATGTTTAGGGTCATTGTCCTGCTGGAAGGTGAACCTCCGTCCCAGTCTCAAGTCTTTTGCAGACTCTTAACAGGATTTCTTCTAAGATTGCCCTGTATTTGGCTCCATCCATCTTCCCGTCAACTCTGACCAGCTTCCCTGTCCCTGCTAAAGAAAAGCACCCCCACAACATGATGCTGCCACCACCATGTTTCACGGTGGGGATGGTGTGTTCAGGGTAAAGTGCAGTGTTGCTTTTCTGCCACACATAGCGTTTTGGCAAAATAGTAAAATTTTGGTCTCATCTGACTAGAGCACCTTCTTCCACATGTTTGCTGTGTCCTCACATGGTTTCGCGCAAACTGCAAACAGGACTTCTTATGGCTTTCTTTCAACAATGGCTTTTTTCTTGCCACTCTTCCATAAAGGTCAGATTTGTGGAGTGCGCGACTAATAGTTGTCCTGTGGACAGATTCTCCCACCTGAGCTGTGGATCTCTGCAGCTCCTCCAGAATTACCATGGGTCTCTTGGCTGCTTCTCTGATTAATGCTCTCCTTGCCCGGCCTGTCAGATTAGGTGGATGGCCATGTCTTGGTAGTTTTGCAGTTGTGCCATACTCTTTCCATTTTCGGATGATGGATTGAACAGTGCTCCGTAAGATGTTCAAATCTTGGGATATTTTTTTATAACCTAGCCCTGCTTTAAACTTCACCACAACTTTATCCCTGACCTGTCTGGTGTGTTCCTTGGCCTTTCATGATGCTCTTTGTTCACTAAAGTTCTCAAACAAACCTCTAAGGGCTTCACAGAACAGCTGTATTTACGCCACACTTTTCAGATATTTATGTAGCGGGTATTTGAATTTAGGGGAGGCATCTGGGTGGTAGTGTAACCCAGATGCACGGATTGTTAGGGAATTTGGGGCCATTTGTTGTTCCTGGAGGACTCTGGTGGTGTGAGGTTCCCATCGGCCTGTGGGTGGCGCTGTTGCACTGGGCCGGGGTTGAGCCCTTACTGCAGTACCGTACCCTTTTTGTCCTTTTCCAGTGGTTATACCGCAGGGCGGGGAACCTGGGGTGACGCTGAGGGAGAGGAGATAAAAGGGGGCGGACGCCCGGAATACAGGGTTCAGGGTCGGAGGTCAGAGTCGCGCCCAGGCACCTTCAGCTAGGGTGCCGGCGTTCCGGAGTTCCGGGCCCAGGTGCCCTTGACCTGGCCGGAGCGGGAGAAGGAGTCCATCCCAGGCACCTTTAGCCTGGGGTGAGGTACTATTGAGGAGGCCTGGGGCTCGGTACCTTCGACTGGGTCCCGCAAGGGTGGAGGAATCCGAAGGGGCCCTAAAGCCTTGGGTGCTCGAGTCTGAGATGAGGAGGCCAGGGAGCGTAACCCCTCCGAACAGTCCGGTGCAGCATTGCTGGTGACGGCGGGGCCTCTAGTAACTCTCTTGGACGGATGTCTTCCCTCTGACAGGGGCTGCGCTTAGCGAAGGTAATTCACTCTCTGTTCTACACAGTCGGTGGCAGCGACTGTACGCCATAACCGTTGGTGACACCACAATGGTTGGTTCTATCTAAGGATTGTGCCTCGACCTACTCCCCACCTATACTGAACTGTTCTTTGGTCACAACCTGTCTGTGCTAAATGACGATTTATTGCTGTTGGAGAATAAATACGAGTTGGACCTTTTCAGTGGTGTGGAACTCCAGTTACTGGGAGCAGAGGGGGTCATTTACAGAAAAGACTTGGCTCTGGGTTATGCACATGACCCGATGGTAAAATAGGCTCTGGCCTTCACCTCTATCCAAAAGAGGACATGGGCCATGGTGTATCGCATCCCTCCTCCCATACTCCCCCCTAGACGAGACAACAAGCCGAGAAGAAGAAGGGGTTAGAGGGGTGAGGTCGCTACATTTATTTGTAAAAAAAAATTGAACACCCCTTTTTATAATTTTCCTTCCACTTCACAATTATGTGCCACTTTGTGTTGGTCTACTCTATCATATAAAATCCCAATAAAATACATTTACGTTTTTGATTGTCTCATGACAAAATGTGGAAAATTTTAAGGGGTATGAATACTTTTTCAAGGCATTGTATATTCAGGATGGAGGAGCAATGAAGACACCCTTGGACATCAGCATTGTCAATTTGGGAAGACGGTAGTGTTGCCTGTACTAGCAAATTTAGATGGACTTTTTTCTGAGTGTACACTAGACTGCAAATGTGCAGCTCAGTGAATGGTCTTGGTACGATTCTGTGCTGGGGCGAAGTGTAGTAATGACTTCCTAGGTAGCCACTGGGAATAATTGGGTTATCCTACCTGTCCTGTGGCTACCTACCCTATATCTGCAACCAACAACACACCAGCAAACCTCCAGTCACTAGGGTTTTTTAACCATTTATTGAAGTACTCAAACTGGAGAGAGTGTGTAGGGGTACAGGATACCCAAACAAAAAAAAATGTTACAAAATGTTACATACACAGTAGGTCTAATGACAGTGACTACCTATAATAGATGCTGTTAGACGGAGGTCAGTCAGATAAATCTTTGACACTTTGAAAGTAGTCACTGTGGGGTTTATTTACTAAAGTTGGAGAGTAAAAAATCAGGCTCATTTCTGCAAAGAAACCAATCAGCTTCCAGGTTTTGTTGCCAAAGATTAATTGAACAAGCTGAGGTTAGAAACTGATTTCTATGCAGAAGCAAGCCTGATTTTGCACTCTCCAGCTTTAGTAAATAAACCCCAGTGTTTCCTTGCTCCTCAATCTGGCTTCTTTCCTTTTATAAACAGAGAAAATACCTGAGTCCATGGGCAAAAATCCCTCTTCCAAGGTCCAGAGGGTATCTTCTACCCAGCTCCTCTGTGACTCTCTACAGGTAACAGTATCTCTGTTCAGCCCAGATCCTTTCAGTCATACACTCCAGTAAGTGGCTTGGTCATAGCTCCCAACTGTCCCTGATTTTGAGGGACTGTCTCTAATTTGGAACAAAGTCCCTCTGCCCCTCTTTCCTCCTCATTTGTCCCTCATTTTGGTCTGATCTATATAAATGTATATAAAATGCACTCTTTAGCTTTCTCGGAGCTATACCTTTCACCCAAATTCCAAATTGCTGCATTTGTATATTTCAAAAGCCAGAATAAAGGAATAGTGGTGGTGAAAAAGCACTCGTGGGTTTAAGCATACCTCCCAACCCGTACGGATTCTGCGGGTTTCTCCCCCAGGGACATCATCTTCCCGCGTACCCATGCGGGACACTGTTTTCCCGCATAGAGCGGCAGCGAAAAGCAGGTGAGTTTGGCGGGTGGCACTTCCGCGACCCGCGACGAACACCCCCCCCGACCGCGACGAACCCCCCCCCCGACACGTCACGTCATACTTCCGCGACCCCCCCCCCCTTAACAACTCCACCACCGTCCCTACAAAAAAAACGAAATGAGAGGGGGAAAATTATTTGAATTAAAGTCCCGCAGTGGACAATGGGAAAGTTAGGAGGTATGGTTTAAGTAATATTTTTTTTTCTATGTAGCGCCTTGCCCCTATTGGGTAGGCGCTAGTGTAAATTTAGTTGTCTGAGTTATAGTTCAACTCAGAATAATTGTACCAAATTATGGGTCTCTGTTCCAGTTCAGCTGAGTTGCACATTTTCCACCTTCCTCTGGGGGTCGCTGTCACCACAGGTCAAGGTTGGAACTGCAGCTGGCTGGATGTATTGGGTACCTCTTGCCCAGAAGTAGCTCAGTGGGTTTGGTCACCCCACTGTGCATTCTGGGAGAGGGTACTTAAGGGGCAGACACCGTTTTGGCGGGGTATTCCGATCCTGACCTGGCGGCCCTCCTGGCCTCAGGGATGTGTTAGCAGTTTTATGCCCCCCCGAGGCTCCGTTACTGAGAGTAGGCCCAGAAGTTGCTGGGGCCTACTGATCCAGGGATGGTCCTGTGTCGCCTTGCCTGCGGGAAGGGACAGAGCAATTGAGGACTCAATTGGAGGACGCATCCGGATCACCATCTACCTCACAGTGCTGCCGGCTTGGCTGAAAGATCCTGGTGCTGTGTGTTGTGTTTCGGAACTTTACCAAGTGTGTGGTTACACAAGTCTGTGGCAGAGACTTTTTGAACGAGCTCGCACCGGCTGCTAGATCAGTGAGAGAGGTTGGCCATGAACTTGTTCTGCATACAGACGGCAAAACTTTGTCAGCCAACAAATACGAAACGACTTGGTTTTTCAGCTCTTAGCGCCACCCTTTGGGTAACTTTTGCTAATGTTGTGCTATGGTTAGCATTGCTTCTGAGCATGCGTGTTTGTACTTTGGATTTTTTTTCAGACAGACTTGTGTACACATAATCGGATAATCACACATTTGTTGTCGGAAAATTTGAAAGCATGCTATCCAACATTTGTTGTCGGAAAATCCGACAAGAATTATCCCATGGAGCATACAAACGGTCGGATTTTCCAACAAAACCCTGCCATTACACGTTTGTTGTCAGAAAATCCGATCATGTGTACGGGCCTTAAAAGTGAGCTGGACCTTTTAAGGTTATTTTTTTCAGTGTGATTGCAAGCACAGGCCTTGTCAGCAAATTGTATATCTTGGCAAGATAGAGCAGATGCACAGAACTAAGCTGGGCTAACAAGGCTGCATATGTACTGCATATGTTTTGTTTTGTCCAGACATCCACTTTAAAAAGGAATGCTGGTGACTCTAGTATTAGGAAGAGTTGTAGTTGCAGGATAAAGGGAATAATAGAAGAACTGTGATGCAGCTGAAGTGGAACCAGGACACAGTTGCTAGACAAGAGACCTGTAAGCTACAGCAGGGAGAGGTTCCTAGTTATTTATTATGACAATAGTAACAGGATCCAATCCTCTGCACTGTGTCTCCTGGCCGGGATCCCCACTTTGTGGTAATCACACATGCATTCTGTGGGGAGAGAGACAGGGGTCCCGTTGCTCTGAGCTCAGGGCCTTGGAATGTCAGAGACTACAAACGAGATTCTCCTGAAATAAAACACGTGTTATCCCCAATTGTCAGGAGAAAGAACAAGATCAAAACTCCATCTATTTATAACAGTCGTCCAACCTCTTCTATGGAAACCATACTCTTTTTTTTTTTTTTTTTTAGGGTGCTCTAAAATAGAGAGCCAATTTATTTTGGAGTATTCTAATTATAACTGACCCCATCTTTACTAGAAGGCTCCAGTTACGTGTGAATATGTTTAGTTTCTCAGCCGATTATGGTGGTAAAACAAGATGCTTGAAGATACGGGAGTGGACCAAAATCAGCCTAATGCAGCGTACACACGATCGGAATTTCTGTCGGAAAGACCTTGGATGGTTTTTCCGACAGAATTCCGCTCAAGCTTGGCTTGCATACACACGGTCACACAAAAGTTCTCTGAACTTTCGACCGTCAAGAACGCGGTGACGTTCGACACTACGACGAGGCGAGAAAATGAGGTTCAATGCTTCCGAACATGCGTCAAATTGTTTCCGAGCATGCGTAGGAATTTTGCGCGTTGGAATTGCTACAGACAATCGGAATTTTTTCCGTTGGAAAAATAGAGAACCTGCTCTCAATCTTTTGCTTGTGGAAATTCCGCCAGCAAAAGTCCGATGTAGCATACACACGGTTGAAATTTCCGACCAAAAGATCACATCGGACTTTTGCTGTCGGAATTTCCGATTGTGTGTACGCGGCATGACTCTTACAAATACAGAGATGCAAGCTGAAGTCAGATGAGCGACTCTGCCACTAGCGACATATCGCCAGGATCGCTAAGAGGGCAGCCTGTGTTTCCTTATGGAATCGCTCTTTCGCTAACTTATGTAGTGAGATGTCGTTCCCATCGCTAGTGATCAATACTCTGCAGCAATCACAGCTAGCGAGAAAGTAATTTCATAGGAGTAAGTGGAAGGCACTCTGCTGCCAATTTCTTGTGTGATGTCATTCTAAATCTGACCACACATGTTAGTCTAATTATTTAATTGTTGCACATGACCATGTATGTTTGTAATATAACAATGTCCTATGATCTTCAAAAGGTGTAGATTGAGTGACCTTAAGTGATTCAGCACCTCATCCCTTGTATTGAAAATCAAAGGAAAGGGGTTTTTGTTGGGGATTATTACGGTGCCACATATAAACAAAAATGTATATGTGGAATTAATAATTCCTTAAAAAAAGTATACATTTTCATTACAAAGATACATTACAAGAGAATAGGGTACATATACAAAACATCAGAGTTTTTAGCTGGCACTGGCCATAGTAGATGTAAAAGGGGGGGGGGGGTTATCCCCGCTAACTCCCTGTGCTAAAAACAAAACATATCCTGAGTGTGAATACACTAAGTGCAGGTTGTATTGTAAAAACAATGGCAAAAGAAAACGTGTGTGCATAAGTGATAGGGTGGAGCTCAGGACCCTGACGTCACCACGCCCCCAGCTGATCGGCTGACGCCTGGCGGGGTTGCAGTGCCTTTTTGAAAACGTTTGTTTTTATCGTGTATGGACGTCTATTTACCCGTACATTGCAATAAAGGGTATTTGTCTTTTTAAACAAATCTACACCATGAAGCCTCTTTATTATCTTTCCTTCGGAAAAAAAAAAACACCACGCTGGACGAGTGTTTACACAACTGTGGGGAGTACCAACGTTTGCTGACCGGTGCTGGAGCTGAGCGAGGACCCATAGGATCACATCGCTGACACCTTGATCGGTTTTCTTTGCTGAGCCCGTCTGGTCCCCGTAATAGGGACCCATCTGTTCTGGTAAGCCTCCTGGTGTATACATTCTTTGCCGCTGAAGTCTATACCCATGTTTGAAGATCCATATCTGCTGTCCTTTTTATACACTTTGGTGTTTTTACACACTTTGGTGGCATTTTTTTCCTATGGATTTTTTCTTTTGAACTTTTCATGTGTATGCTGCTGGAGCAGCATCAGTAATTGGACTTTTTTAAGTGTATATTCACATAGTTGCACTTTTTTTCAGGTCATCAATATTTTGTTTGGCACTTTGTTTTGCCTTTTACAGGGTTGCGCAATATATTAAATTTTATGCATACTGGCCATAGTATCCAATAGATATGAGATGGTCACTGATGCATATCACGTACATGTTTCGCCAAAAGTTTGGCTTCCTCAGAGGATTGTATGATCACCAGTGTGAACAGTGGCTTTAGTATAAATAAATACAAAAACAAAAAATTATCAGTAATCAAATAAACATAACAAAACAAATTATATATAACAAATCATGTGTCATGGTTTAGAGCCCTCCCAGCCTATAAATCCCAACCGAATTACCAAAGGGAGCCTAGTGGGGTAAAACTCTGCTGTTTTTTATATGTACCCTAGTCTTTTGTAAGTAAATAAGAATGGAATGTGGGACTTTGAAAGAGGCAATTGACTTGTGGAGGTAGAATGGTTAGTAAACATTATTTATTTGTAACAATGGTATGAAACAAGTAAAAAAGTATTTTCATATATATACATACACATGCACACATGGCATGAACATAATAAATAAAAAATTTCACTCTTTGTTATATTGCAGCCATTTGCTAAAATCATTTAAGTTCATTTTTTTTCCTCATTAATGTACACACAGCACCCCATATTGACAGAAAAACACAGAATTATTGTCATTTTTGCAGATTTATTAAAAAAGAAAAACTGAACTATCACATGGTCCTAAGTATTCAGACCCTTTGCTGTGACACTCATATATTTAACTCAGGTGCTGTCCATTTCTTCTGATCATCCTTGAGATGGTTTTACACCTTCATTTGAGTTCAGTTGTGTTTGATTATACAGATTGGACTTGATTAGGAAAGCCATACACCTGTCTATACAAGACCTTACAGCTCACAGTGCATGTCAGAGAAAATGAGAATCATGAGGTCAAAGGAACTGCCTGAAGAGCTCAGACAGAATTGTGGCAAGGCACAGATCTGGCCAAGGTTACAAAATATTTCTGCTGCACTTAAGGTTCCTAAGAGCACAGTGGCCTCCATAATCCTTAAATGGAAGACGTTTGGGATGACCAGAACCCTTCCTAGAGCTGGCCGTCCGGCCAAACTGAGCTATCGGGGGAGAAGAGCCTTGGTGAGAGAGGTAAATAAGAACCCAAAGATCACTGTGGCTGAGCTCTAGAGATGCAGTCGGGAGATGGGAGAAAGTTGTAGAAAGTCAACCATCACTGCAGCCCTCCACCAGTCGGGGCTTTATGGCAGAGTGGCCCGACGGAAGCCTCTCCTCAGTGCAAGACACATGAAAGCCCGCATGGAGTTTGCAAAAAAACATAAAATAAGATTCTCTGGTCTGATGAAACCAAGATAGAACTTTTTGGCCTTAATTTTAAGCAGTATGTGTGGAGAAAACGGCACTGCTCATCACCTGTCCAATACAGTCCCAACAGTGAAGCATGGTGGTGGCAGCATCATGCTGTGGGGGGGGGGGGGGGTTCAGCTGCAGGGACAGGACGACTGGTTGCAATCGAGGGAAAGATGAATGCGGCCAAGTACAGGGATATCCTGAACGAAAACCTTCTCCAGAGTGCTCAGGACCTCAGACTGGGCCGAAGGTTTACCTTCCAACAAGACAATGACCCTAAGCACACAGCTAAAATAACAAAGGAGTGGCTTCACAACAACTCTGTGACTGTTCTTGAATGGCCCAGCCAGAGCCCTGACTTAAACCCAATTGAGCATCTCTGGAGAGACCTAAAAACGGCTGTCCACCAACGTTTACCATCCAATCTGACAGAACTGGAGAGGATTTGCAAGGAGGAATGGCAGAGGATCCCCAAATCCAGGTGTGAAAAACTTGTTGCATCTTTCCCAAAAAGAATCATGGCTGTGTTAGATGAAAAGGATGCTTCTACTAAATACTGAGCAAAGGGTCTGAATACTTAGGACCATGTGATATTTCATTTTTTCTTTTTTAATAATACTGCAAATATGTCAACAATTCTGTGTTTTTCTGTCAATATGGGGTGCTGTGTGTACATTAATGAGGAAAAAAATGAACCTAAATGATTTTAGCAAATGGCTGCAATATAACAAAGAGTGAAAAATTTAAGGGGGTCTGAATACTTTCCGTACCCACTGTATGTCAGCCTGGCAGCACATGAGAGGTAATAAATATTGATAAAATGTAATACAAGGTATTTCCTATTAGCAGGCATTGGTATACCATATGCAACAGAGCTGCTGTGAAGACAATGAAGAAGGATACACATACACATTAATAGTTGCATAGTACTTAATGAATTTTGAATGTATACAAGATATATATGGGCCGGTGAATAGATAATGAGCCAGACTTGACTGAGCACCCCATGGAAACTCAACGCGTTTCGTGGCTATATGCCATTCATCAGGAGTTGGGTACAGAAACAAACTGTAAATACAAATAGATATGTAGTATTAGTTAATATGTTCTACCTCCAAGGAGAGAAAAGACCTCGTGGCGAGAGAGAAATCTATACTCACAGGTCGGCTAGAGCACTGTGCTTGGCTAGCATTGAGGAAGATGGGACCCCAAAATGGTTGTCTGTTTCGGAGCTGAGGCAAGGAATCCCGCCCCAGCCAAGAAAACATCCACATAGCACGCCCGATCGCCTCAACCCATCCCACATGTGTGGGGATGATTGCAAATATGGTGTTCTGGAAAAAATTTATAAAAATATGTGAAAAATATGTATGAAGAAAGTGAAAAAAGTGAGAAAATGTTTAAGCAGTCAGGCATTTTATGGGTGTAAGGACATACCTGGCCAGCCAAGCTCACTACATACATTCAGAGGTCCGTGGGTGCAGGCGGCTGAATAGCGACGTGAAAACGACGGTAAAGCGCCGCTAAAAATATTGTATGTATATATGCATACACACACATATATACACACACCAATATAAATGGGTATGTTGCATGTGTCAAAAAAAAGAGAGGGCTAAGAAAAAATGTGCACAACGTATGTGTGTGTGTATCCAGTGAATGGGCTGTGTGTGCTACCTCCCTGGTGTAAAACACATAGTGAAATGGTAAGCTCACCTGCTTATATAATCGAGGTGTGGGGCGGGTCCCCGACCAACATCATGCACAACGTCGAATGAGAATAGGAGTTGACAGTAAAATCCACCACCGGCTAAAAACAGGGCCGTCTTTGATTGGGCCCTGGGCAAACATTTTATCTCTTGAGGCCCCCCCCCCCCCCCTCCTCCATTCTGAGACATAGAAAAAATAGCAGGTAGACTCAAAATCAGTTTACTGCAGCAGATCACGCAGCGATTTCAATTGTTTGCCAGAGATTACAGCCTATCCTTACCGCTCACAGGCTGGTTAGTAGAGGTTACAACACATAATTTCTGCTTGCCGATTGGTTGCTAGAGGTTACTGCACATTATTAGCGCTCACTGATTGGTTGCTAGGGGTTACAGCACATCATTACCACTTACTGATTGGTTGCTAGAGATTAAAGCAGATCACTACTGTTCGCTGATTGGTTGCTACAGGTTATTGCACTTCATTATCACTCACTGAGCAGTGGAGCAATCCCAAATAATTGAGCAAGTATAGCAGCACATTAATACACATACTACAGGAGAGAGTCAGAGAGTGCAGACATACTACAGGAGAGGTTCAGAGACTGCGGACATACTGCGTGAGAGGTTCAGAGACTGCGGACATACTGCAAGAGATTGCCAGAGTCTGCGGACATACAGCAGGAGACAATCAGAGACTGCTGACATACTGCAGGAGATTACCAGAGACTGCGGACATACTGCAGGAGACAATCAGACTGCGGACATACTGCAGGAGACAATCAGAGATTGTGGACATACTGCAGGAGACAATCAGACTGCGGACATACTGCAGGAGATTACCAGAGACTGCGGACATAGTACAGGAGACAGTTAAAGACTACAGACATACTACAGGAGACCATCAGATACTGCAGACATTATACAGGTTTGTTTCTGTACCCAACTCCTGATGAATGGCATATAGTCATGAAACGCGTTGAGTTTCCATGGGGTGTTCAGTCAAGTCTGGCTCATTACCTATTCACCGACCCATATAAATTTTGGCCTATATATACCAAAAACGCAAAGGCGATGCATTTTGTATGCGTTTTGGGCGGTTTTCATTAATTTCATTGGAGAGCTGCATTTTTGGTGCAGTTTTGAAAAGCACACCAAAGATGCAGCGTGCAGGAATTTTTGAAAACACACCGCACCCACAATGCAAGAGTGTGAAGAATCCCATAGGATTTAAAGGGAAATATTTTTATTGTGTTTTTCTTGCGTTTTAGCAAGATAAAAACGCGTCAATGTGAAAGCAGCCAAACGCATCATGCCTGAATACAAATATGCATGCGTTGCAGTGCATTGTGAGCAGAATGTCTCTTCTGGGTACATAAGTATACAGTGAATTCTAAAAAAAAAATACATTTACTGGTTGTGATGAAAAATACCACAATGCAGAATCTGACTGAACTGCAATCACACAGGCAATGTAAAAAACATCTGTTCTCAAGGGGTATAAATAAAGAAAATTAGAAAAAAATATAGCACAGCATATTTAACCGCAGAGATGAAATAATATGAAATACTACCATCACTGATGGAATGAATCCCATAAACACAGCCAAAGTATACAGACTGCTGATTGAGTAACTTAGTTATCAAAGCGTCTGTAAGTGAACTGTCTGTGTTACCCCCAAAGAAAGGCCGGATTTCTCATTACAAATATGTGGACTCTATGTCTTTGGCCCCACAAGGGTTCTGGGCCCCAAAATAAGGAAAATTATGTAAACTGGCAAAGACCTCCTTTATTGGTTCACTCCAGAGGCTTGTGCTGCTTAAAGGGTTAGTTCACCTGTACCAAAAAGCTGTCTATGCAGGTAGGGGTGCCTGTAGAAAAAAACAAACTGCAGCTTTAACTAAAGTTGAATAATGCTCTTGCTATAGGTGTAGGCCAATTGCGTACCTCCCAAAGCCTGGCTGAAAAACTCCTAGAAATGGTATCTGACAATCCTGCCTTATTGGTTAGGACATTGGAATGAATGTCCAAATACAATCCAATACAATGTCCAAATACAATCCAATACAATGTCCAGGCAAAGACAATCCTAGCTGTTACTGCTACCTCTCACCATCACAGGAGGGACCACTCAAATCTCTGCATATGCGCAGTTCGCTATCTCCTCCATTACACCTTTGCAGGTGAATGAATCAGATCAGGGACTAGCGTGTGTATATTTAAGCTTGAGCTATTGAGCTCTGTAATCAATAGGTTTTCCATAAAAGGAGAGAATAGAAAAGGTGTGAAAGGAAGTCTAAAGCTCCACCTGCTGGCTAAAATTGGGAATACAAAATAAAATATGCAATTCTTATTCTTTATTTTCAGTCCTGCTGCCACTGATTCACAATGGATCTAAACGGGGGGCTGTTTTAATTTTGTTTGTTTTTAAATAAAGGACTTGTCAAAAACTGCCTACTGTCATTTTATACACTACATCTTTTTTTTATTTTAGGTAAATGAGTAGGGGTACTTTGTACCCCATATTCATTCATATAGAGGGGACAGGATCTGGGGGCCCACTTGTTAAAGGGGGCTTCCAGATTCTGATAAGCCCCCAGCCCGCCGACCCCCACAACCAACGGGCAGGGTTGTGGGGAAGAGGCCCGTGTCCCCATCAACAAGGGGGGCATGTGGCCTGGTATGGTTCAGGAGAGGGGGGGAGCGCTCGCTCGTCCCCTCCCTTTCCTGACCTGCCAGGCTGCATGCTCGGATAAGGGCCTGGTATGGATTGGGGGGGGACTCCA
The DNA here is from genome assembly GCA_029206835.1 of Rana muscosa. NCBI lineage: Eukaryota > Metazoa > Chordata > Amphibia > Anura > Ranidae > Rana > Rana muscosa. The sequence goes on from CM055125.1 coordinate 51,005,942, forward strand.
CACTGTTTTTTTTTTATTATTATTTTTTTGTCTGCAATTCCTTTTCTTTTTCACATTCAGCTGATTCATCGGCTGTTAAAGTGAATGTAAACCCAATTTTTTTTTGCGGTCACAATGTAGAGTATAAGATTTCCTATCATTTGTGCCCAGTCTTGCCACAAAGAGTTAATCCAGCTCTGAGTAATCCTCTTTTATTGTTCAGTGAGATAAAAAATGGACAAACAGAGAAAAACCTTTGTCCGTTCCGCCCCCTTGCTTTGAGTGACAGGTTATTTACATATCTCGTACACTAGCTTTATTTTTTAATTCCCACCCCCACTCCCTTTCTGAAGTCATGTGGTTACTTTTCTGGATTTTGACTGGATGTTAGTGATCATGTTAGTGATCATAGCAGAAGTTCAGTGTAAGGAATACACATGAGAAAATGCATGTTGACAAGGGGAGTGTAGAGGTGGGCGGGGAGTCTACTGACATCACAACTCCACCCACTGAGCTCCAGACAACAGACCCACCCACAGAATCTGCAGTTTTTCAGTTTTTATAACAGACAGAGGGGAGACATTTGACAGGTAAGGATACATACAGGAGGCATCTATATCCTTATAGATCAGCACTATGGCAGTAGTTTAGAAAGGATGAGAGTGGGTTTACATCCACTTTAAGGACGCGGCGGTTGCTCACTCCTTAACAACCCTGACAGTTACTGGTTGTTAAGGATGTCGGCAGCTGGCCGCTCCTTATCAACCAGCTATTGACAGCCTGTGGTAAGGACGCCAGCTACCGCCGGCAGTTAAATTACCGCAGGCATTCACTACTAAAATACCACACGACTTCATAAAAATAACTCATGCGTATTTTAGTAGCGTTTTTTGGTGAATGCTAAAAAAACTTTTTGAAAAACACTGTGCGTTACCTTACCACATACTCAATGAATGGAGCCCAACGTCTTGAATGCAGGTAATGTGCATTCGGGGGACAGAACATCTGTGTGCGTGCAATACTTTATGCCAATAGTGGTGCATAACTGCATGCAGCCTTCTTTATCCATACATGTCTTTGGGCAACGGTAGGGAGCAACAGGACTTATTAAAAAAAAAACTGCATTATTGTGGAAAAGTTGATTTAAAGTCTGGCAGCCCCTGAAGCATAGATTTTTATTATTTTTGCAGTGGGGAAATAGAGAATCATCTTTTTGCAATAACTGTGAGATTGCATGGTTGGGGAGAAAGCACGGAGCACTGGTGGGAAATCTCATCACAGAATTTCCCAAAAGATCTCCAAAGCTAGTGGATGATTTCACTCCACCAATCTACAGTTATGCCGTGTACACACGATCGAAATTCTAATTTTTCTCGTCGTGATTAATGCCGTTTTTCCCATCGGGAAAAATCACAAAAAGCCCACACACGGTCGTTTTTCTTGTTAAAAAAAAAAATGTAATTTTTCCCGACGGGAAAAATGATTGTGTGTACGCGGCATTACACTGAGTTGAGAGTCCATTTAAACCATCATTATTAGGGATCCTTCTGACTTTTGTTCTGTTTTCCCAGCAGGATGAAAACAGCTGATCGGCTGAGCTGTCACTCCCTAAAAGAGCTGAGCATTAGATGATGTAGTGACATCTTGTTTGGCTGACTGACATCTCTGCTAAAGTTCCCAGGATCAGGAGAGCTGGAGTAGTTGTATATTTGGCAGGAAGAATTGGGGACAGAAGAAGAGGGTAAGAGAAGGAGAGAAATCTCCCAGACCATCAGGGAAAAGGAATTCAGCTGGCCATACACAGACTGAACATTTACAAGTAATGCAACCAATCTGAGCGTTATGTTTGGCAACTAGGCCATGTAGTGGTTAAAGACAATCCCAAAACACCATAGGCGTGCGCAGGGGGTGTGCCTGGGCACACTCTAATCACCGCTTGAGGTGAAGATTCCCCCTGATATTGCACCAATCCTAAAAAAAAAAAAAAAAGATAAAAATAATAAAAATAAAAAGCTACTGACACTGTCCATGGCCCTACTGACAAGTCCACTGCTCTAGTGACACTGTCCATGTTTTAGTACATTTAGTACATTGGCCCTAATGCAATAGGCTGCACACACCTATGCAAAACACATATCTCACTTTTGGGTTCCTATAAACTTTCTCCCACCTGACATCACTAATTTGTATTTATTTTTATGTATTTTTTATACTTTTAATGTTTTCATTTTTCTTTCCTCAAAGGGCTGTCCCTATCCTTGCCAAACACAGGCAAGGACTATCATGCTTACAAGTGATCATATTTATGGACTACTGGGTGTCAAGGATGTACCACTGGCTGGAGGTGGCCCAATATGCACTTAACCACTTTGCCTCTCACACCTGTTCACACTCTATTAGCAAGAGCAATTTTCAAATTTCTGCTAAGGACCTGTTTATTCGGCAATAACTTTGTCATTACTAAAGATAAAGCCTCGTACACACGGTCGGACTTCCATTGGACTTTTCCGTGGATTTTTGTCCGAACGGAGTTGGTTGGGAACACCCATAGCATACACACACTCTGACTTTTCTGCAAACTTTCTTAAAACTTCTTACAACATCACATGTTTTTTCTGATCTTTACTGCCACCCTTTGGTCAACTTCTGCTATTGTTGGTTGATTTTAACATTAGTTGTTTTGTCCATCGGACTAAAGTCCGATGGTTATCTGTACACACGGTCAGACTTTGCTCCATCGGACTTTTGTTGGGCAAAAGTTTGTCCGTTTGCAGACCCAACTTTTGTCCGATGAAATCCAAAACCAAACGAAAAAAGTTTGTCCGATGGAGCGTACACACGGTCGGATTGTTGGTCCAACTTGCTTAAAATGAAGTTTGTTGGGCAAAAGTCCGACCGTGTGTACGGGACTTAAGAATGTAATACATACTGGTACAGCATTTTGCACTACGAGCACTGTATTTGAAAAAATCCTAACTCGGTTTGCGAGTGTTGTCTCGCAAAACAAGCAGGATTCAGGCCAATGTGGAGTGTAGTACCGCGTTTGGCCTGCAGTGGGGGGACGCCGGAGTCGAGAGGAGCCAAACGGCGCAGTACGGAAATGCTCGGAAACACACGGAAAGACACGGAAATACTCAGTTTCCGAGCCTTTCCAAGGTTTGCCGAGGTCAGCCCAGGTGTCCTCGGGCCTTTCTGCCAGTTTCTAAGGATCTCCGGCGCCCGCCACCTCTGGCCGCATGCGGTATTGCATGCCATTGAAGTAAATGCGGAACAAATAATTTTCATTTCCATTGACTTCAATGGGGGAAACTCGCTTTGATATGCGAGTACTTTGGATTACGAGCATTCTCCTGGAACGGATTATGCTTGTAATCCGAGGTTCCACTGGCATATTGTTTTTTTTTAAGGATAAACAAAGCTTTCTTTTCAAGATATGGTCTTGCAACAATGATTTTAGTTTTTTTTGGTAATCGCAATAAAATGCAACAAAACTAAACAAAACTCCCCCTTTTTTTTTTTGGAGCAGTGTTAGTTAAAAAATAAATAGTGTTACTGCACATAAAATGTATACATTTTGATCTATAATTTGTCCTGCTTAAAATGGCACTAAAATTATGATTCTGGCGCAAAGTATTGCAAAAGTACCCAAACAAAGTTGACGTCCTTTTTTACCCACAAATAGAGCTTTCTTTTGATGGTATTTGATCACCTATGCGGTTTTTATTTTTTGCGCTATAAACAAAAAAAGAGCAACAATTACATTTTTTTATTTTACTTTCCGCTATAATAAATATCCCAAAAAACTATAAAAAAAACTATGAAAAAAACGAATTTATTCATCAGTTTAGGCCGATATATATTTTTCTACATGGTTTTGGTAAAACAAATTGCAATATGTGCATATTGATTGCAGGATAGATTTACGAAAGTTTATTTTTTTAATTGTTTTTTTTGATAATGGCGGCGATCTGCGGTTTTTAGTGGGACTGCGACAAAGCGGCGAACAAATCTGACCCCAAATTACACGTTTGGGGGACCAGTGACATTATTAAATTGATCAGTGCTATAAAAATGCACGGATCAATGTAAAAATGACACTGGCAGGGAAGGGGTTAACACTAGGGGGCGATCAAGGGGTTAGGTGTGTTCCCTGACTGGGTGTTCTAACCGTAGGGGGGGTGGGCTTACTAGGACATGACAGAGATCACTGTTCCCGATCACTGAGAACAGTAGATCTCTTTTTATGTCATTAGTCAGTTCCCCAGTTTCCCTCTGTACAAAGCGATCGCAGGTCACAGACGGACATCGAGTCCGCAGGGGACCCTGCGGGCACGTGTCACCGACGGCATGCGTACGCCTGCTATCCTCCTTGTAATGACCGACGTACAGGTACGTCGGTTCGTGCAGGAAGACCAACCTGCTGTAGTATATATGGGTGAGCTGGTCGGCAAGTGGTTAAATGTGTAGAAATATTAACAAATAAAACCAACAATTATTAAATATTAATAGTTAATAAAATAGAAACAAACAAAACAAAATCTGCAGGAAAATATTAGTTGAGAGAGAATGAGGATACACAGTTAATTAGAGCTGCTTAGAGTAAACTAAGGGTTAATAAGGGGTTAAACAGAGGAACATTTTATTTTAAAAAAAAAGCAAAAAAAAAATCTTTTTGTCTTTTTTTTTTTACTTGTCAAGTTGCTTTAACTGACATCATCTGCAGATCTAAGTTCATCCCTTTTGATCTGCAGGTGAATCAACAGAAAGATACAAATGTAATAATATGTTACATTGTATAAAAAAATAAGTGTAAAAGACTTTAAAACACTCTAGTAGCGCTCCTCCAATAACATTCACATTACATAAAACCACCCGGTGGTGACTTGTAAACAAATCAAGTTCATTACTCAAATAAGTGATAGTGTCTCTAGGAGAGTAACTGGAATCTTGATGTTCAGTAAATCTAATCATTAAAGATACAACTAGTGACATCACACTCGCCGGAAAGCAATGTAAAAATAGCAGTTGATCTAAAGCAGGGGTCTCAAACTGGCGGCCCTCCACCTGTTGCGAAACTACAAGTCCCATCATGCCTCATGCTTGTAACTGTCAGGCTTGCAATGCCTCATGGGACTTGTAGTTTCGCAACAGCTGGAGGGCCGCTGAATTACCGCTAACATCTTACCAAAAATTTTGAGGTCATTATCTATGACTGAGATCGGGCGGAAGTTCTGTGGGGTGGAGTGGTCTTTGTTTGGCTTGGGTAATAGGGACATATTAGCTAGGAGCATTTCGGAAGGGAATTGGTTGCCTTGTAGAATATGGTTGAACAGTTTAACAAGATGGGGAATTAAAATTGAAGCAAATTTTTTGTAATATGATGTAGAAAAGCCGTCTGGACCTGGGGCAGTGGAGGTCTTTAATGAACTTATTATCCTATTTATTTCTGTTTCTGAACAAGGTGCATTTAATGCCCCAATTTGTTGGGTAGATAGAGTGGGTAGAAGAATTTCATCAAGCCATTGTATCGAGGATTGTTTTGGGGTGTTTTGAGGAGAAGATAGAAGTTTCTTATAAAAATTTGAAAAACCTCCATAACTCTTTTGGGGTGGGAGATTAAGTTGACTGCCGTGTTTCTTAGTTTAAAGGTATGGGGAGGTTTCATGGATTGGTTCAATTTTCTGGCAAACATGGTGGATGAGGAGTTACTGTATAATAAGAATCTTGCCTTGGACCATCTAAGGGCTTTTTCAGTGTCTGAAGTTAGTAATGTATTTAGGGCTGTACATTTTTCTTGAATTTGTTTTAGTATATCTCCAGAGGGGGATTGACTGTGTTTATGGTATAGCTTGTCTAGATCTCTGGTTAGTGTTTTTATGTCAGTCAGTTTCATCCTATTTTTGGTAGATGCCATCTTGATTAGATGGCCTCTCATGACAGCCTTGTGGGCCATCCACCGTGATGTGGGAAGAATGTCTGGGGAAGAGTTAAGTGTAAAGTCCAATTTATAATTCAAACACTCATTTTCAAATCCTTCAAAAATGCTTACCAAAACACAAATGCCAGTGTATACTAATGCTAAGTACAAAAAGACAGTCAGTACCAAAGGGAAGTTAAAGGGCCAAAGGATAATCAAAGTTGCCTGAACTATGAGGGGCCCCCGTATATTATTTGCACCTGGGTACTGTGACTTTAGGAATGCATCTGTCTTTTTACATTATCTTCAGGTCTGAGCCTAGGGAGAGGTGACATAATCACATTTGCAGTCTGTTGACATCATTGCATTCCATTAATGACTCAGCTATAGACTTCCACTCATGCGTCTAATGCCTATGCACAGATATGGGCCCATCGGAAGCCTTTATGAACACATAAAGAATGAGATACTTTTATAGACAAAGAAGATGACACCATAGCCCCCATGTAGAATGGGAGAAACTGCAAGGTCTATAAACATGGACATTTTGGACCCTTTCCCTTTTAACCTTAATACTGGGAACAAGATATTAGTCAGAGCAATAGTTTGCAAAAGCACTCAATGAGTAAAAATGATTACCGGTACCGAAAATGTAATATTCCGGGCAGAGCATTGGATTGTGGGAAACTCTGAAAACCAACGTAAGAGTATTGCATTGTGGGAAATGTATTCTTTATTTGGGGGCAAATTGTGCCTTCACCCTCTCTAGACAGTTTTCCTATAATAAACCTGTCTCGTGTATTTTTATCCTTTTTTCTAATCTCAGATCCCAAATACAAACAAATCATGTTTTACTCATGGTTAAACTATTCAAGCCGTTGGAAAATTCCCACAGACAGAAAGAAATAACGGTTGCTACAAAACCAGTAGCTATGCATGGCTCGGGTTATTCCATTACACAAGATATTAATTTTTAAGGACTCCACTCTAAAGTCAACTTATAGCTTCGAAAGGAATAGTTATTAAAGTAAATAAATGCATAAACTTCACCTACAGTTCTAATTGCAGCCAATGAGCTGTCACCCTAGAAAATGTTATGTTTATTCCCAGTAGATTACACTAATTGACAACACGGCTAATGCACAGCAAAGCACTGAATGCTTCCATTACATCACAGGAGCTGAGTTTTTTCCCTATTATAGACCTACTCAGTCCAGGCAGGGAAGGAGGAGTGGCCATACACCACAAAAATTTAACAAGCCCCAAACGGTTTTTGATAGAGGCAAGAGGAAATCTTAAGTGTAAATAACAAGTAAGATTAAAAAAGAAAAAAAAAAGAAAATGTAGTTTGTGCAGTTTGAGATATAAATAATTGAACACAAATTTTTGTGTTAATTTCAGCTTGAGCTAATGAGCTCTATATACATCAGAAAGCGTAAAATCTCCCCCTGCTGGCTGGATATAAAAGTACATACAGTTTATTTGCAATATTTCATAGTTACTTGACTATGTTGTTCTTGTCATAAACCTAAAAAAGAAAGTATGTACAAAATCATTATTTATCCCCTCTATTGAAGAAGTTTGATGACTAAAGTGTGGTACAAGCTATAAGAAAATCGGACTAACGATCGTATGATTTTCCTTGTTTCACAGCAAATCGGGGCAGATGAACGAAAATTCTTACGAATATTCTCGTACGACAAAGGCTTTTTGGTTTTGTTTATCGTTTCTACTAATGCGCAGACTTTCTTTTCTGATTTTTCTTGTACAAAAATCATACAAAAACATTTTTTTTTTTTAAATAAAAGAGTTTTTATTGCAAAGTAATAAGCATTACAAAACAATTATTATGATACACTTCAGTTTTTCGCATATATATCAATAGCATATCAAACATCCCTAACACTTAATACACAGATAAAAGTGCATGGTTGTAACATAGCATAGGCATTTCTTATCGCCATATGATGATATAGCTCGAGTCCGGCCAGTGTGTCAGTAACCATATCTTTCACACATTTTCCTCCCAATAACTTTACACCTCTCAACCAGTCATTACCCAGGGCCCCCACTAGGTCTACAAGCAACAAAGTAGCCTCAGTTGGACAAGCTCTTTGGGGCTAAATCCCGGTGTATCAAGCCATGGTGCTAATAGTTTGTCAAATTTCCCAGAACTCCCCCTGTGTTGGTATATGTACCATTCCATGATACTGTAAGTGTATTGCCCATATGTTGAATCCAGGATTTGACAGTCGACGAGCTGGAGGATTTCCATCCCATAAGTATTGTTTTCCTAGCTTGGAACAAAGCGCTAGTGAATGCCGTCCTCGTCATTTCCTCTGTGATTGCCCCAAAACTGTACACATTAAACAAAAATAGTTTGTTCTGTTCCCATACAAATAGAATTTTGGCGTTTGTCTCAGAATCGGCTGTCGAAAGTTGTGTACACACTATACGAAAATCGTGACCACTGACCACCCATTTAAAGGGGCACTTTACCATTGATGCCTATATAGGGGACATTTTACCACTGACCACCAATGTAGGGGAGCAATACACCTTTGGTCTTCAATGTAAGGGGGCCTGTCACCATTGACCACCAAAAAAAAAAAGAACTTTGCCACTGTCCTCAATGTAAGGGGGCCCTTCACCACTGACCACCAATGTTATAGGGAGTGCCACCACTTATCCACCAATTTAAGAGGGCATTTTACTACTGAATAACAATGTAATACATTGTCACTTCACCGCTGACCACCGATGTAGTAGAGCACTTTGCCGCTGACCACCAATATAGGGGTGCACTACATCACTGCCCTGTAAAGTAAGGGGGCACTACACTGACCACCAAGGGAAGGGGCACTTTTCTACTGACAACAATGTAAAAGGACACTACACTGATTACTGACTAAGGGCCCTTTCACACGGGCCATCCGATCAGTTTTTCAGATGGACCTGTTCGGAAGGTTCATCATGCATTCCTATCCACCGGCGGGTGTAAACAGATATGTGTCCGTTTACACCCATCTACCTCCAGGTCCACTCAGGCCCGCTAACAAAGATGGAGGAAGACTGCATCCTCTTCTGTTTGGGCAGACCGGATCAGAGGCAGCTGGGTGTAAATGAACAGCGGAGTCTGTTTGCTCTCAGCTTCCCACAGAGCAGAGTGATGTCTGTCCATGTCCACTCTGCATAAATTGAGCAGACACGGACCTATCATCCACCCTGCTCTGGTCCGATTAACAGGGTATCAGCAGACAGATCTCCTCTTGATTGGAACAAAAGGCGCACATATGAAAGGGCCCTCAAGAGAATCATATGCTGCAAGCATTTACACGTCTTTCAGTAAGCTTCAATCAGCTTCAATCAGCTTTCTTGAAGCCTTTAAAGTCTATGTGAACAAGGCTTCAATGCTTCCAATCTTTTACAAATGTACAGGCCAGGCTGTTCATTGGCTAGTGCACCACCCACTGTGTAGTCAATGTGGTTAAAGTTGGTGGTTTCCCATTGCATTGGTGGTCAGTAGAAATGTGCCCTTTTAGGAAGCTGAAATACTAAATTATCCTGCATACTTTAAAGTGGTTGTAAACCCACTTATGCAACTTGCACCTACAGGTAAGCCTAGATTAAGGCTTACCTGTAGGTGTTTGCAATATCTCCTAAACCTACACGGTTCAGGAGATATTTTCCAAAAAATAATGCACCGTTGTCTACGGCGCATGCGCGTCATAGACAACGGCGCTGCCGCACTGTCAACGCCGGTTTTATCAATGGATAATGCCGGCTTTGACGGCTCCCGCGCGCATGCGCGGTGACGTCATCGCCACTCCGGTCAATCAGAGCGCCGATACCCGGAAGTAACCTTCCGGAGCGATGTCTGCGGCCGGAGGGGGAGACGAGGGCGGCTTCGATCTAAGGTAAGTACTGCATAATGAGCTAGTATGCTAGTCATACTAGCTCATTATGCCTTTCTCTTGCAGGTTATTTAAAAAAGAAAACAAAATTGTGTTTACAACCACTTTAAACTTGCAGAAGTTCTCAAAAATTTACATCCAACCACTAGGACAACAATAGGAAAAATCAAGTATACATTTTTAGGCCCCTACATACATCTTTATATTGTCCAGGGTAACTAACTCTCCCACCACTTCCCAAAACTCACACAATTTATGCTAAGGTGACCAGATTTTTAAAATGAAATCCAGGGACATATTTTTTTTTTACTAGTAATGGCGGCAATCAGTGACTCTCTGCCCTTAGCCGCCCGCCTCACAGCCTGTCAAGTGTTACTCTCCGGGCCCCGGCTACTACCGATTGGGGAGCAGAGGAAGATCACTCCACCAGGGAAAGCATGGAGATACTGTAAGCAGGCAGACGGCTGGCCGGGACTTGCGCCAAGGCAGAAGAACATGTGAGCGGAGCTGAATGGGCAGCACCCGAAACTGAAGAAATATTCCCTCCGCTCCGACCAGCACATGATCATCAGAAAGGGGCACAGATAATGAAATAAATACACCCTCCATAGCTAGTAGGGGCGGCGGAGGGGGGGGTGTAATTCAGATTTTTTTTTAAATTCTGCACTGACTGTCTTTGAAATTGCCCCAGCCTCTGTTCAAATCCAATCCGGGGACAAAATCGGGGACAGACTTGGTCCGGGGACAGTGTCCTCAATCCGGGGACTGTCCCCTGAAACTGGGGATGTCTGGTCACCCTAATTTATGCAGCAACTGAAAACATCAGATGTTGTCTTATTACAAAATCATAGATAGATCTTTTCGCAAAGCAACACTCATCGTCTTATAAAAGACCCAAGATCACCCATATCCTACTTCCTCCCATGAGTGTGCAATATTTCTCTCCTCAGGGCGATGTGATGTCATATTGCACTCCTCCATAGGACCACACAGCCCTCCTGGAAAAGAAACCCCACTTCCTCCACATGGTCCACTCCATAACTACAGGCCCGTGTCCCTCCCCAGGACCACACAGTCCTCTCCCTTCCTTTTATAGTCAGGCTCTCAGGCTGCTGCAGATCAGGATTACTCACTCTAGACCTTAATGTCATGGGAATCCTCAGTCAGACAAGACCTTCATCCCCCTCCTCCACTGCCAGAAATACAACTGCTTCTAATTAAACTAATCCTGCTGCTGCTACAAAGTCTCAGTATCAAGAGCAGAGTTTATCTTGGTGGTTAACACACACTCCAGTCTATCAGAGATTTCCTAAACCAAGCACACTGGATGCAGAAGATTATATGTAGAGCAGGCTATGTGCGCCCATTCATGTGTGAAATGTCATCAAAACTCGATGAGTTTGTGAGATAGGCCTGAGAATTGCAGTCAGTACACTGGCACAAATACATGCATGTAAGCAGACAGCATGCTGGCACTCCTGACGTGACCAGATTTTTTAAAACGAAATCCGGGGACATATTTTTTTTTTTACTAGTAATGGCGGAAATCAGTGACTCTCTGCCCGTCGCCGCCGCCGCCCGCCTCGCAGCCTGTCAAGTCTTAAGCCTCGTACACACTACCAGTTTTCTCGGCAAGAAAACTGCTGGGAGAGCTTTTTGCCGAGAAAACCGTTTGTGTGTATGGTTTCTTGTCAGGAAAACTGCCGGGAATCTCGATGAGAAAAATAGAGAACCTGCTCTCTATTTTTCTCGCCCGGATTCTCGGCAGAGTTTTCCTGCCAAGAAAACCAGTCGTCTGTATGCTTACCTATTCCAATGTAAACCTGCGCATGCTTGAAAAGACTTTGACGCATGCGCGGTAGCATACAAGGTTGGTGTGGAGTGTAGCAAGATGCGCCGGCTCGTCGTAGTCGATGACGTCACCGCGTTCTTGCCATTCAAAAGAACGGCGGTTCTTTTGAATGGTTGCGTGTGTACACAGGGCTTGGCAAGACAAGCTTGCCAGGAATCCCGTTGAGAAAACCGACGTTTTTTTTTCCGACGGGATTCCTGCCTGTGTGTACAGGGCTTAACTCTCTGGGCCCCGGCTACTACTGGGTGGGGAGCGGAGGAAGATCACTCTGCCAGGGAAGGCAAGGAGATAAGCAGGCAGGCGGCTGGCCGGGACTTGAGCCAAGGCAGAAGAACATGAGACGAGCTGAATGGGCAGCACCCGAAACTGAAGAAATATTCCCTCCACTCCGACCAGCACATGATCATCAGAAAGGGGCACAGATAATGGAATCTTGGACTGTCAATTGGCTTTGTCATCATGTTAACTTATTCTAAGATAACATGATGACAAAGCCAATTGACAGTCCAAGACAAAGTGCAGACATTCCCTAACATTCCTAGTCCCTAATTACAGGCTTGTGGCTGCCCCAGCATACCTGTTCAAGTAAAAGTCCAGTGTTGAGTCCTTATCTGGAATTTAACAGCTTTGCCAAGATACGGCCATCCAGACTCCACCTATGCTGACTAACCTGGGCCACTCCAGACCGGTCAGGTGATCCCCTGTGTCAGCCAGTGGCAGCTGCAGGGGAGAGGAGACATCGTCCGTCAACAGTTGAGAATGTCTGGGAGTGGGGACGTCACTCATAGGCTCCTATGGCCCAGCCATTGTTGGCACTTCCTCTTCGCCTCTGCAACCGCCACTAACTGACACAGGGAAGCCGGATCATGTGACCTGACCGGAACAAGATGAAAATAGGTAAGTTTATACATCTTTATTACACAGATTAGTCAGCATAGGCGTTGGGGGGGTTGTGGACGGAGCATTTTAAGACCAGTTAGGTTTAGCCTGGAATTCCACTTAGCATGTAAAATACACTATATACACTATATTGCCAAAAGTATTGGGACACCTGCCTTTACATACACATGAACTTTAATGGCATCCCAGTCTTAGTCTGTAGGGTTCAATATTGAGTTGGCCCACCCTTTACATCTATAACGGCTTCAGCTCTTCTGGGAAGGCTGTCCACAAGGTTTAGGAGTGTGTCTATGGGAATGTGTGACCATTCTTTCAGAAGCGCATTTGTGAGGTCAGGCACTGATGTTGGGCGAGAAGGCCTGGCTCATAGTCTCCGCTGTAATTCATCCCAAAGGTGTTCTATCGGGTTGAGGTCAAGACTCTGTCCAGGCCAGTCAAGTTCCTCCACCCCAAACTCGCTCATCCATGTCTTTATGGACATTGTTTTGTGTACTGGTCCAAATCATTTGGTGGAGGGGGGATTATGGTGTGGGGTTGTTTTTCAGGGGTTGGGCTTGGCCCCTTAGTTCCAGTGAAGGGAACTCTTAAGACGTCAGCATACTAAGACATTTTGGAGAATTTCATGCTCCCAACTTTGTGCAAATAGTTTGGGGATGGCCTCTTCCTGTTCCAACATGACTGAGCACCAGTGCACAAAGCAAGGTCCATAAAGACATGGATGAGCGAGTTTGGGGTGGTGGAACTTGACTGGCCTGCACACAGTCCTGACCTCAACCCCATAGAACACCTTTGGGATGAATTACAGCGGAGACTGCGAGCCAGGCCTTCTTGTCCAACATCAGTGTCTGACCTCACTAATGTGCTTCTGGAAGAATGGTCAAACATTCCCATAGACACACTCCTGAACCTTGTGGACAGCCTCCCCAGAAGAGCTGAAGCTGTTATAATTGCAAAGGGTGGGCCAACTCAATATTGAACTCTACAGACGAAGACTGGGATGCCATTAAAGTTCATGTGTGTAAAGGCAGGCGTCCCAATACTTTTGACAATATAGTGTAGATCAACGGAAAAAGTAAACAGAAAAAAACTGTCATAAAAAATCTTTTTGTTGTATCTGCTTAATAAATACAAAAAATACCTGCCACAAAAAGAGTGAATTGATAACTTCCTGTGTTCCCTGCCTCTGCTGAGTGTTCTCTCTGAACTATAAGAAACTTTCCCATGTAATGAAAATTAAGAGAGGGAGGGAGCTGTTCTGTAGTTCTGCCCTAGGGTGACGATGCTACTCCTCCATAGATAAAGTACAGTGAGTGAGTGCCGTCACCTTTGGACAGGGTCGTGTTACTGGCAGGATCACCAGGTAAAGATAAAGAAAAAAATAAAACAAATGCAGTCACCACATCTAAAGACTGGTAAGCAATAATACATTTTTTCTCTTGAGTTTAGATACGCTTTAATGATCAGTGATATAACTAAAGAACAACGAGATGAATAGTGTCACATGACTCATGTTAGAAGTATCTCATACACAGATCATAAGTCTGATGGGCCTCCACAATCTTCCCATGGCAGCGCCTATTGTCCATCTCCTGAGCCAAATGTTAGTTCCAGGGAAGTCATTTCAGCGCAGTGAAACTAATTATTGTCTCTCGCCCTTCTTTTTATAAATAACTTGACTTGTCTGTCTAGGTCTCATCTCCCTCTTGTGGTAGAAAACAATATTACACTTAAAATATGATAAAGGCGATCCATGAGCATGAAAGTAGCCCTTGTTGACTTTTTTTTGTAAAGGCTCCAGGCATGTCATTCTTATCCGTCCCTTACAGCTTGGTGAATCACTAACCTATGCTTATCTAGTGTCAGGTGACTATATTGACATGCTCTATTTAATAAAGACCATGTTTAAATGTAAACCTGCATGGATAGCCACAGCTAACTTTTTTTTTTTCATTTTGGATACAGTATAGGAGGGTTATAACCCCTGCAAGGTTTATTTTTGCGCTGTTTGTCCCAGTGGAGAGATTTCCCTTCACTTCCTGTCCAATAGCCAAAACAGGAAGTGAGAGGAAATCCCTGCAAATTATGGAAATTCCTTGGGGACCCCTAGGTCACCAGAACTAGTGTCCCCATTGGAAGATTTCCCTTCTATTACTTTTTTGTGGACAACCCAAAATGTGGGATTTTCTTTTACTTTTACTTTCAATGATAATAGTAAACAGGACAAAGAGAGAGGATGAATCTCCCTAACGGGGGCCCAGACAGCAATAAATACTGACAGGTGTTCTAATCCCTCTCTACTCCATTGAAAACTAAAAAAAAGTCTTGCCTTTAGTTATACTTTAATTAGTATATTAGTATAATTAGTATATTAAATATTCAAATGGCTACCAGGCAGCCAGGTTGAATCCTGACTGTGTCTTGATGTGGACATTTGGATGGATCTCTCTCAGGGTGGCCATTATTCTTTATTCTGTAGATTTGATTGCTCAGTGTGTCCTCACTTGCTCTTGGCAAGATTGTGAGTCTTGGTCTTCTTCTTAAGCCCCATACACACGGTAGGACTTTTTGACAACAAATTTCAAAATGAGCAAGTTTTCAAAAAAATCCTACCGTGTGTACGCTCCATCGGACAAACTTTTTCGGTTTTCATCGGACAAATGTTCGCTCTGCAAATGGACAAACTTTTCGGCAACAAAAGTCCTAAGGTGCAAAAGTCCGACCGTGTGTACAGAAATCCATCGGACTTTTGTCCGAAGTACAAATACGCATGCCCAGAACCAATGTTAAAATCAACCAACAATAGCAGAAGTTGACCAAAAGGTGGCGGTAAAGAGCAGAAAAACCACGTGATGTTGGGAAAGTTTTGGGAAAGTTTGCAGAAAAGTCCTGCCGTGTGTATGCTATGGGTATGCCTGGCCAACTCCCTTCGGACAAAAATCCACAGAAAAGTTTGTTTGAAGTCCGACCGTGTGTACGAGGCTTTGGATAACAGTACAGCCTGGATGTTGGTCAGGATTCCCTTTGGGTGATGGCCACTTCACTCTGTAGCTTGTTGAGCCATTTATTATAGCAGGCAGTCAACTGCAGGGGTCAAGGTCATTTTTTTGGGGGATGGAGTTCCCAGCCAGCTGCAGAATGTTGGTAGTCAATGCCAGGCCCTGCCACCCACACACTTCTAGCTTGGGATCACCTTACTTTCCAGGCCCTGGTATGGCAAGAAGACCTTTCTGCTTCTTATCAATGAGGTGAGGAATAATATTATGGTTTTACCCATTGCTTTATGGATAAAGTCTTTTCAGTGCTTAACATTATGGTCACATTTCAGCTCTGTAGGTGAAGAAGAGACCAGACATCCTTAAAAGTGTTAACCAGTCTACATGTAAACTTGACCCAAGCTGGGCACAACCCTTGTTGAAATTCCCTGACCTGCTTCCTCTGATAATCACACTTTGCAGGTAATACAGTTCCCTGCTCCCTGCATCTTGGGAGGTTTTCTCTCCCCCTGAAGAACTCCCTCAATCTAGGCATCACAAGAAGCTACAGACCCGTCTATGCCAGACTTTCATGCAACTACATGTATTTTTTTTTTATCCAAACAAAACTTTATTAAGTTCAACATAAACATACAGAACTAGGCTTTATTTGCAAACAGTTACATAACATAGCTTACAGATTCACAGTGCAAATTGGCTGTATCCAAATCTCAGGTGTGGCTCACCAAGGACTATCCCTACCATCAAAGTCTTGCCCCTCTAGTGCCACCCTAAGTTGCTTCGCCCATAACATTCAGACCAGTATGTTGTGCAAGTATACTTAACCAGCATTCATACCTAGCAATCTACCCATGACCAAATCCACCGGGACGAGTCCAGGTACATCTAGCCACGGACCCCATAGTTTCTCAAACGTTCGGGTGCACCCCCTGTGTAACTACATCTATGAACCTTTTCAGTCTGGCTTTAGGAAAGGCCACAACACCAAAAGCACTCTCTTTAGCATATTTGAAGCATAACTCCAGCCCAAAAAAAAAAGTAAAAAATGAATAACCCATTAAAAAAAAACAATATGACAAAACAATCTTTTGTTCTTCAAACCACAAATTTTACCTGCAGCACTTTTTCTGCTACTAGATGTCCTGAGTCTGACAACTAAAGCCAGCCTACCCACTTTATTTGAGCCAGGTCATGGACCCGCCCTACCTATGACTGGAGGGTGAAATGAGAATCCACACAACGATGAGCTCATCTTTCTGTCACTCTGCTTTTTCCTCCTATCAGCATGTTTCTTTTCAGCACATCAACTGATTGGCTTCTTGTGCTGCTGTTAATTCTCAGACTTCAGTCTTGCTGTACAGCACCACTAAATGGTGGACTATGGCCTGGATTCTGAGTCACTGTCCCATCTGGACACTTGTAGGGCTTCAATGTGAATGGGATTGCAGAGCTGTTGGGGGCTGTATTGTGAATGAGAGTGCAGAGCTGTGGGGGGTTCTATTGTGAATGAGAGTGCAGAGCTGTGGGGGGTTCTATTGTGAATGAGAGTGCAGAGCTGTGGGGGGTTCTATTGTGAATGAGAGTTAGGCGGTTGGCAATAGAGCTGCAATATTTTGTATCTTTATTTCTGCCTAGAGAAGCCTTTCTCAACCCTTTTACACTAGAGAAAGGTGAAATAATTTTGAATGAACAAAATAGTAGCGCTGTGTTCAATGAATGAACAAATCTAAACATATAAATAAGTATACTCCCTGTGAAAGGAATATTTTGCATATATCAAATATATACAGAGAAAATGTAAGTGTCCATAACATTCACCCAGTGCTCAAAAGGAGCAAGTGATAAAGATTAAAAAAAAAAAAATATATATATATATATATAGATATATATATATATATATTTATATATGAAAAATATATATATATTGTGACAGCAGGAAGGTAAAGTCACCTGGTTGCATCCAGGGGGGTAGATATATTTCGCCCAGATTCAGGCTTTACGCCGACTTATACAGCTAGGTGGAGAGTTGTATAAGCCCAGCTGAGACTAGTGGGCTCATGGATGACTCATACCTCTAGGGAGAGGGCTGGGCGTCGTGCAGACAGGGAGTTGATGAGACCAGCTGAACCTTGTCAGCTCATTTAGGCCTCTATAAGAAACTACCAGCTTCATTAGATGTTAGCTCATGCCTGGAAGCAGACCTGTGTGGACTGTCTAGGGAGAGTGAACCCCTGTGCGGTGAGAGAAAGCCTGTGTGGCTATATTTTGCTTGGACATTTAAAACCAGGGACTAGGACAGCACTAGGCTGATCCCAGTCGTTAGTTAGGAAACCTGTAAGTTTAGTCAGAGGTCAAGTTGACCAGGATTTATTTTGTTTATGTTTTTTTTGCCTTGCTGTGTTTTTGTCACTGTAAATAGAAAATAAACCGCACCTTTTTGATTTTGAAAACCACAACCTCCGTCTGCTGGGCCTGTTTTGGGTGGGGAGCCCATCCCGGGGGTCACACATACCCGCTGCCGAGCTAGCCCCCTCACAGTTGGTGGAGAACCAGTGGCAGTTTTTTTTTAAGCCAGCATGGAGGAGATACTGAAACAGCTGGCTCTAGCAAATGCCAATCAACAGCAGACAAATGCAGGTTTGCAAAGGAGCCTTGCAGCCCAGCAGCAAGCTCATCAACAGAGCCTTGCAACTTTACAACAGAGTCTGGAGGCTCAGCAACAAGCCCAACAGCAATCTGAGGCCCGCTTCATAGACCTGTTGCAGAAGCAAGAGCAGAGACTACAACAACAGATGGAAGCAGTAATGCAGCAACGTCCGCAGACCAGTGAGGAAAGCCGTCCCACTAATACCGCGTCCTTTGGGGTGAGTCGTTTATTGACAAAAATGACTGGAGAGGATGATCCAGAGGTATTTTTGACCACATTTGAAAGGACCGCTGAAAGAGAAAAGTGGCCTGAGGAGCAGTGGGCTGGACTAGTGGCTCCTCTGTTAACTGGTGAATCGCAGAAAGCTTACTATGACCTAGAGCCTAACCAAGCAAAAGACTATGTGATGCTAAAAGCTGAAATATTGGCAAGGCTGGGTGTCACCCTGGCTGTCCGGGCTCAGCGTGTGCATAACTGGACTTTCCAGCTTGGAAAACCCCCCAGGTCTCAAATGTATGATCTCATTCACCTGAGCAGAAAGTGGCTACAGCCAGAGACTTTGTCCGCACCAAAGATTGTGGAACGTGTTGTAATGGATCGGTTTTTGAGAGCTCTTCCTACTGCCATCCAAAAGTGGGTAAGCCATGGAGACCCAGAGACGGCCGATGGTCTTGTGGATCGTGTGGAGAAATACTTGGCTACAGAGAACCTGACGGCCTCTTCCAGAGACACTCGGACTTTCCACCCTAAGACCAGACCATCCCCAGGGGCGGATAAGAGGATTCCAAGGGGTGAGGGTGGAGAGAGTGAGAGGGTGGGAGCTCTACCCCAAGTTTGGCGAGAACAGCCTGGGAAATCAGCGGCTCAAGAGGCCGCAAGAAGGATCGTTTGCTACCGCTGCCGGCAAGCGGGACATATTGCAGCAAATTGCCCGGTTGTGGAGGAACCCATGCAGTGTGACTTTCTGACGGGCAGACGTCAGTCGCTGTGTGCGACAGTCGCATGCACTGCCATTCGGGGAACTGAGAAACATTTATGCAAAATGTGTATTAATGGTAGAAATGTTGTGGTATTGCTGGATTCAGGTAGCCTTGTGACCCTGATAAAGGCTGAGTTAGTTAAAACAGAGGTCTCTGGGAATAGCAAGGTAGCCGTTATTTGTGTGCATGGGGACACCCGAGAGTATCCAGTGACTACGGTGTGTTTCGAGACCCCCAAAGGTACCCTCTCTCATCCAGTGGGCTTAGTATCTCAGTTACCGCATGACGCCATTGTGGGAAGGGATTTTCCGAAGTTCTGGGAACTGTGGGATGATCCTGAGCCCCCCACTGGTGCCCCTATGTACCAGGAATGTGATAGCCAGAACTCCCCTGAGAGTGGTGAGGACTCTCCGGAATTTCCCTTGTCAGTATTGGCAGGGGAGACTCAAGAAACTGGAGAGGAGCCCACCTCCTCAGACGAAAACCTACCGTCTGTGGAGTTTTCTGATCTTGAGGTTCACAGGGAAAACTTTGCCACAGAACAGTTGAAAGACCCCGCCCTAATAAAGGCACGGGAAAACGTAGTGAAAATAGATGGCGAGTTAGTGAACCCAGATAATACTGGCACTTACCCATACTTCAGCGTAGAGAAGGACCTACTGTATCGGGTGGCAAAAAGGGCAGAAGAAACCGTTGAGCAGCTTGTGGTGCCCAAACCTTACAGGAAGTTGGTGTTGGAGTTGGCCCATGGGCACATTCTTGGAGGTCATCTGGGGACAGAGAAAACCCGAGAGAGGGTATTACAGAGATTCTATTGGCCTGGGGTGATGAAGGACATAGAAAATTATTGTTCCTCCTGCCCTGTGTGTCAGAGGTCGGCCCCGATGCCACATTTCCGTAGCCCGCTGGTCCCTCTACCCATCATTGAGGTCCCGTTTGAGAGAATCGCAATGGATTTGGTAGGTCCTATAATCAAGTCCGCTAGGGGGCACCAGTACATATTGGTTATAATGGACTATGCCACCCGTTATCCAGAAGCGATCCCTCTCAGAAATACCTCGGCCAAAACCATAGCCAAAGAGCTATCTCTTGTTTTTAGCCGGGTGGGTATTTGTAAAGAACTGCTTACGGACCAAGGTACACCCTTTATGTCCCGGGTTATGAAAGAGCTGTGTAAATTGTTCAAAGTGACGCAATTGCGTACATCTGTGTATCACCCCCAAACCGATGGGCTGGTTGAAAGATTCAACAAAACCCTAAAACAAATGTTGAAGAAAGTGGTGGATAGAGATGGAAGGGATTGGGACTGTCTACTTCCTTATTTGATGTTTGCTATTAGGGAGGTGCCCCAATCCTCTACGGGATTCTCCCCCTTTGAGTTACTGTATGGGAGACACCCAAGAGGGCTGTTGGATATTGCCAAGGAAACTTGGGAAAGTGAGAGTTCTCCCCACAGGAGTGTGATTGAGCATGTCGCCCTGATGCAAGATCGAATTGCACAGGTAATGCCCATCGTGAAGGAACATTTGGCCCAAGCGCAGTTGGCACAGCAGAGAGTGTACAACCGTGGAGCCAAGACCCGTACCTTTTCCCCGGGGGATAGGATATTGGTACTTGTCCCTACGGTTGAAAGTAAATTCCTTGCCAAATGGCAAGGCCCCTACGAGATAATGGAAAAAGTGAGCGAAGTGAATTACAAGGTCAGACAACCAGGAAGGCGAAAGCCCGAACAGATCTATCACGTTAATCTGTTGAAAGCCTGGAGGGATAGAGAGTCCCTAGTCGCAGACACTTGGTCACCAGCTCAAACTGGTTGCGTGATTCCTGAGGTTGGAATCGCAGCCACCTTGTCACAACCCCAACAACAGGAGGTTAAGGAGTTTGTACTTCGCAACAAGGAGGTATTCTCTGAGCTGCCGGGACAAACATCTGGGGTAGAGCATGACATTATTACCCCGCCCGGTGAAAGGGTGAAGTTAAAACCCTATCGGATCCCAGAGGCCCGACGGGAGGCAATACGGGAGGAAGTACAGAGAATGCTGAACTTAGGGGTGATAGAGGAGTCCCAAAGTGATTGGTCTAGTCCCATTGTGTTGGTGCCTAAACCGGATGGGAGCTGGCGATTTTGTAACGATTTTCGTCAGTTGAACAAAGTTACAAAATTTGACACCTACCCCATGCCACGTATAGATGAGTTGATCGACCGGCTGGGAACAGCCCGATACATGACGACTCTTGACCTCACAAAAGGGTATTGGCAAATCCCCCTGGCCAAGTCGGCCAAAGAGAAAACCGCATTTGTAACCCCAGACGGGGCGTTCCAATATAAAAGAATGCCGTTCGGGTTACAGAATGCGCCGGCCACATTCCAGCGGAAAATGGACCAGATGCTGAGGCCCCATCGGAAGTATGCTGCGGCTTACCTGGATGACATAATTGTCCATAGCACAGATTGGGCCTCACATCTGCCAAAAGTGCAAGCAGTCCTGGACTCTGTTCGGGAAGCAGGGTTTACGGCTAACCCCAAGAAGTGTACCATTGGGCAGGAGGAGGCCAAATATCTTGGGTACACCATTGGGAGGGGAGTAATAAAACCCCAACTCAACAAAGTCGAGGCCATCCAGAGTTGGCCACGTCCCAACAGCAAGAAGCAGGTACGAGCCTTTCTGGGAATCGCTGGGTATTATCGGCGATTCATTCCCCACTTTGCTTCTAAGGCTGTGCCCCTAACCAACCTGACGAAGGGGAAAGGGTCGGTCATGATTAAATGGACCCCCGAGGCTGAGGCAGCATTCCAATTCTTGAAACAAGCCTTATGTAGCCAGCCAGTGTTGTACTCACCCGACTTCTCTAGAGACTTTGTCGTACAAAGTGATGCGTCAGATGTGGGGTTAGGAGCAGTATTGTCCCAGGTCTGGAACGGGGAAGAGCACCCAGTCATTTACCTCAGCAGGAAGTTGAAGTCCCATGAGGTAAATTACGCCACCGTTGAAAAGGAGTGTTTAGCGGTGAAGTGGGCTCTAGATTCCCTTCGGTACTACCTGCTAGGTAGGCACTTTGACATGGTTACGGATCACGCTCCGTTAAAGTGGATGGCTCAAAACAAGGAAACAAATAGAAGAGTGAATAGGTGGTTCCTGGCCCTCCAGGAATTCAACTTCACAGTAAAGCATCGCCCTGGCGTTCAAATGGGGAATGTGGATGCTTTGTCTCGAGTACATGAATGCCTGATTGCTGGTGTTCCAACCCCGAGGTTAAAACAAGAGGGGGGGGTATGTGACAGCAGGAAGGTAAAGTCACCTGGTTGCATCCAGGGGGGTAGATATATTTCGCCCAGATTCAGGCTTTACGCCGACTTATACAGCTAGGTGGAGAGTTGTATAAGCCCAGCTGAGACTAGTGGGCTCATGGATGACTCATACCTCTAGGGAGAGGGCTGGGCGTCGTGCAGACAGGGAGTTGATGAGACCAGCTGAACCTTGTCAGCTCATTTAGGCCTCTATAAGAAACTACCAGCTTCATTAGATGTTAGCTCATGCCTGGAAGCAGACCTGTGTGGACTGTCTAGGGAGAGTGAACCCCTGTGCGGTGAGAGAAAGCCTGTGTGGCTATATTTTGCTTGGACATTTAAAACCAGGGACTAGGACAGCACTAGGCTGATCCCAGTCGTTAGTTAGGAAACCTGTAAGTTTAGTCAGAGGTCAAGTTGACCAGGATTTATTTTGTTTATGTTTTTTTTGCCTTGCTGTGTTTTTGTCACTGTAAATAGAAAATAAACCGCACCTTTTTGATTTTGAAAACCACAACCTCCGTCTGCTGGGCCTGTTTTGGGTGGGGAGCCCATCCCGGGGGTCACACATACCCGCTGCCGAGCTAGCCCCCTCACAATATATATATATATATATATATATATATATATATATATAACATAAGTCCACAAGTGATTGTGATGATTCCAAGTGATTAGACTTAGGTGAACAATCAATCTTCAAATGATAGCTTGAATAAAATCTTCCACCACACCATAAGTGCTCAGTGATTCCACACCCCAAGGACTTGCACTCACCAATAGGATATGCCTCGCACTCTCGTGCTCGGCATCACAGCTTATATAAACCCCCAAGGGTATCAAGCGAATCCAACGGTGTATCAGCAAACCAAATCACTCCACATGTAAAAATAAAGTGTCTCCAATAGTGAAGTATATCAAACTATTTATTAAAACAGCACAAGTAGCCTTCAAATATTGCACTCACATCTATTAGAACAGATAAAAGCACTTCAGCAGTAAAAAATCCAAACGCCAGACAAGCTTGCGGTGGCAGCCGCGATGTATTGCGGTCTCGGCGGACCCAGAGTTAAACCACAAGTCTCACCCTCCACTACGCTCACTCGCCTCTCCACTCCACTCCAAAGCACTCCAAAGCACTCCAAAGCACTGGACTCCCAGACTAGTTTCGTCACTCTGGACTTCTTCCATTGGAACAAGTCCAGAGTGACGAAACTAGTCTGGGAGTGGCTACACGGCTGTCACTCGTGGTGCATAACGTTCTTACCTTAAACGCCACTTATCGACCTTACCGGCCATCGAGTGTGCAGTGCTTTGGAGTGGAGTGGAGAGGCGAGCGAGCGTAGTGGAGGGTGAGACTTGTGGTTTAACTCTGGGTCCGCCGAGACCGCAATACATCGCGGCTGCCACCGCAGCACAGCTACAATGTTCATGGAAGTGAAACTCTCAGTTAGTATAACGCCAACTTAAACTGCGTAGTAACCACTCACTGCATGTACTTGGTGCATGTGGGATACACTACTCTGGTGAGAATGAGCCCTGAAAAGTCACAGGCCTAGAAACAGTTGCAGAATCTGGGCAGGTGCCCGCTGACCCGAACAGGTCTAGTCCACCTGAGTTTCCTCACTGCTGGCACCTCGATCCGTGGCCTCTCCGCAACGTGCAGTCTCCGGTCCCTCTCTTGGTAGCAGTAGATGCCAGCCGACGGACGACACCGGTCTCTGGGGAACGCGAGCTGGACACACAGAAAGAGATCACCCTCCTGGCTTGGTGATCCTCCGCAAGGTTGTAGGCCCAGGCTTCAGGCCTAGTACCTTCGGCAGCAGGCCTCACACACACGTCTTGCAGGGAGGAGGTGAAGATCCCAAGAGGCAGAACAAAGCTCCTCCCCTCCTTTAAGTAGCCTCCCCCAAAAAGCCGTGCGGGGATGCAATGCACTTTGGGAGGACAATTGCACTGTGGGTACCATAGTCTTATTATCTACTTATGTCAATGGAGTCCCATTCTCCTGGTACCGCAAGTTCCACAATCCATTCCTTCAAGGTTAATAACAGTCTTATATTACACCACAAACCGCCACCCCGCTACACTTAGGTTGTGGCATTGTAGTCATAGTTGTTCAGTGGTTCAGATTCCTATTGGTTAGCAGATCACATAACTTGATTCCCCTTCTTACTTATCATTACGAGCAAAAATTATTGGTCAATTAACAAAAATAAATTCATAAAAGCACCCCCACCCCATGTTAAGGACATGTGGCCTGGTATGGTTCGGGGGGCGCTCGCTCCCCCCCCCTTTCCTGGCCTGCCGGGCTGCATGATCAGATAAAGGTCTGGTATGGATATTTGTGGGGACCCCACGCCATGTTTTCTTTAAAGTTTGGCTTTAGGTTTCCTTGAAAACCTATACTAGACCTGAAATGCCTGGTGTGGATTGGGAGGATCCCACACCGTTTTTTTCTGAATTTTTAAATGGCAGATTTTTTCCTTACATTCAGCTGTTAGCGGGGAGCCCTAATAAACTACTGTTTATTAGGGACGCCGGCTATCGTCAGGATTAAATTACCGCAAGCTTTCACTTCATAAAGCAGCGCATGCAGTATTTTAGTAGCATTTTTTAGTGAATTGACAAAAAAATTAGAAAAACACATACTCGGATGCGGTAAGATACCGCTTTGTGAATGGAGCCCGTTGTCCTCTCTAGGAGGACAGAGTTGTGATTCTAGGGGTTCCTTGAGCTGTGGCTGATTCACCTCTCATCTGGTTCCTTCATAATTTCAGGGCCTAGCTGAATGACACTGATGATTTTTTTTTAGCTGTCTGCAAGGCTGGCATTCTGACCACCAATGAAAGGGTTGAATTCTTCCTACTGACCACCAATGTAAGGGGCATTTTATCCCCTGACTCCCGATGAATTGGTTTAGCTGGGGTTCCCCGAATCATGAGAACTATTTCAAGGGTTCCTCAATGACAAAAATAGTTGAGAAAGGCTGCCCTCAATATTTTCTATTTCTTCTTTATTGTCTGGCAGAAAGAAACAGAACTCCCTATGGGTGACTTACAGTGAGGGAAAAAAGTCTTTGATCTTCTGATGATTTTGTACGTTTGCCCACTGACAAATGATCAGTCTATAATTTTAATGTTGGGTTTATTTTAACAGTGAGAGACAAAATAACAACAAAAAATCCAGAAAAACGCATTTCAAAAAGTTATAAATTGGTTTGCATTTTAATGAGTGAAATACTGTATATACTCGAGTATAAGCCGACCAAATATAAGCCGAGGTACCTAATCTTACCACAAAAAACTGGGAAAACGTATTGACTCGAGTATAAGCCTAGGGTGTCCATGTGCATGCCTCGCTGGGCCTCACTTTGCCTCACTGTTTCCATGTCCATGCCTCACTGTGTCCATGACTAGACTGACGTTTAACATGGGAGTATATGGAAGGGGTGCCCAGCTTTGAAAAATCGGTGCTCCCCGGCCGTAGGTCTTCTAGACAACAAACTTTTCACACTTGTAGAGGAGAAATTTGGTTACATGTGTGCCAACTTTTGGGTCCAGGAGACCTACAGCCGGCCGGCACCGGGTCCCCAAAATCACCAAAGAAATTACCATTTAACATGGGAGTCTATGGAAGGGGTGCCCGGCTTTGAAAAATCGGTGCTCCCCGGCCGTAGGTCCCCCTGACAACAACCTTTGCACGATTGTAGAGGAAGAGTTGGGCTATATGTGTGCCAAGTTTGGGGTCCAGTGGACCTACGGCCGGCCGGTACCAGGTCCCCAAATCCGGGAGATCAGGCGCAAAAAGGTGACTTGAGTATAACCCGAGGGGGGCATTTTCAGCACAAAAAAATGTGCTGAAAAACTTGGCTTATACTCGAGTATATACGGTAAATATTTGACCGCTTTGCAAAACATGACTTAGTATTTGGTGGCAAAACCCTTGTTGGCAGTCTCAGCGGTCAGACGTCTCTTGTAGTTGGCCACCAGGTTTGCACACATCTCAGGAGGGACTTTGTCCCACTCCTCTTTGCAGATCCTCTATAAGTCATTAAGATTTTGAGGCTGACGTTTGGTAACTCGAACCTTCAGCTCCCTCCACATATTTTCTATGGGATTAAGGTCTGGAGACTGGCTAGGCCACTCCAGGACCTTAATGTGCTTCTTCTTGAGCCACTTCTTTGTTGCCTTGGCTTTGTGTGTTGGGTCATTGTCATGCTGGAATACCCATCCACGAGCCATTTTCAATGCCCTGGCTGGGGGAAGGAGGTTCTCACTGAAGATTTGACGGTACATGGTCCCGCCCATCGTTCCTTTGATGCAGTGAAGTTGTCCTTTTCCCCTTAGCAGAAAAACACCCCCCAAAGCATAATGTTTCCAACTCCATGTTTGACGATGGGGATGGTGTTCTTGGGGTCATAGGCAGCATTCCTCCTCCAAACACGGCGAGTTGAGTTGATTCCAAAGAGATAGATTTTGGTCTCATCTGACCACAACACTTTCACCCAGTTCTCCTCTGAATCATTCAGATGTTCATTAGCAAACTTCAGACGGACCTGTACTAGGGTGCCCACGTGTCCCGGATTGCCCGGGACTGTCCCTGATTGGAGATTTTTGTCCCGTGTCCCGGCCAGTTCATTCCGGGACAATACAGAAGTCCTGGAATGAAAAAAAACCCACAGTGACCAGTCCACACCAGTCCGCTCCGCCAACTCCGCCTGTCCGCCGCCGCCACCTTATAAAGTTTAACGCATCTCTCCCACTCTCACACATGATGACAGTCTGGTTGCTAGGCTAGGGGCCGCTCCGCATCTAGCAACCAGTGACGTCAGCTGAAGCCTGTCTGAGTGACTGTCTGGCTGTCCTCTTCCAGCCCGGGATGGTTGTATGTATTTCCCTCCCCCGGCTCCTCCCCCTTCCTCCGCGCTCTGCGAATCTCATGCATGCAGCGGCTGAGCAGCTCCCTGCTCTACTCCCTGGGATGGATCGGCCTGTAATGGAGGACTTGCCTGAGGTGCCACGCCATCGAGGAGCCAGTCTGCCACAGCATTAAGGTACTGCAGTCTGCATGACACTGACAGCATCCCGGCCGTGATGTCCAGACCGAGGGAACCCCAGCCGCCCGTGACCTCACAGCCCTAAGTGACGCAAATCTGATAATCATAATCCTCCTCCTCATCATTCCTGGCATGACATCCCACTACCCTATCTCCTGTCATCATACTTCCTACCAATTTACCCCCTGTCATCATTTCTATCCTCACCATAATCCCCCTGTGCCTGACATCCTACTACCCCACCCCTGTGTCATCTTCATCCCCCTGCACCCCACTGCAGCTTCCTACCGCCCCACCCCCGTCATCCCGCCTGCACCCCACTGCCAGCTTCCTACCACCCCACCCCGTCATCCCGCCTGCACCCCACTGCCAGCTTCCTACCACCCCACCCCGTCATCCCGCCTGCACCCCACTGCCAGCTTCCTAACGCCCCACCCCCGTCATCCCGCCTGCACCCCACTGCCAGCTTCCTACCACCCCACCCCGTCATCCCGCCTGCACCCCACTGCCATCTTCCTACCACCCCACCCCCGTCATCCCGCCTGCACCCCACTGCCAGCTTCCTACCGCCCCACCCCCGTCATCCCGCCTGCACCCCACTGCCAGCTTCCTAACGCCCCCGTCATCTTCACCCCCCCTGCACATCACTGCCAGCATCCTACTACCCCACTCCTGTGTCATCTTCATCCCCCCTGCAGCCCACTGCCAGCTTCCTACCACCCCACCCCCTGTCATTATTATTCCCATCACCCCCCTGTAACCCACCTCTGGCATCCTACCACCCTGCCTCCTGTCATTATCATCCTCCTTCCTCCTGTACCCCACCTCTGGCATCCTATCCCCCTACCCATTATCATTATAGGGAAAATATGATCTCAGCCTCTCACCCCAATGCTGCCACCATCATCCCAAACTGCATCCTGTCATTCAACCAACTGTACCCCAACAGTTGCATCACACCCCACAATACTGCCCTGCCACCCAGCGAGAGGTAATAATGTGCCGTAACCTCTAGTAACCAATCAGTGAGTGATAATGATAAGCAGTAACCTATAGCAACCAACCAGTGAGCAGTAATAATGTGCAGTAACCTCTATCAACCAATCAATGTGCGGTAATGATGTGCAGTAACGTCTAGCAACCAATGGGTGGGCAGAAATGATGTGCAGTACCTCTAGCACCAATCATTGAGTGGTAATATTGTGCAGTAACCTCAAGCAACCAATCAGTGAGCAGTAATGATGTGCACTAACCTCTAACAACCAATCAGTGAGCTTGGAGCAATCATTGAGTGTGAACCAGACTTTTATGTGTACATTAAGTTGT
The DNA here is from genome assembly GCA_029206835.1 of Rana muscosa. Classification (NCBI taxonomy): domain Eukaryota; kingdom Metazoa; phylum Chordata; class Amphibia; order Anura; family Ranidae; genus Rana; species Rana muscosa. The sequence goes on from CM055125.1 coordinate 51,034,798, forward strand.
TTTTTTAGATAAGTCTATGTGCATGTTTGTTTTTTGGGATGTTGGGGTGGAGAGCGAAATTGCTAGGGGTCTATTGCTTGATTTTTTTTCCCATTATGGGAGTTAGTAGGGCCTCATGTCTAAGATTTGCCTAAGGCCTCATAGAGCCGCCTCTGGCCGGCACCGTGTGTCACTGTCTTCACTCTGCATAGTGTTGGCGCGTAACTGCAGAAGGGACATCAATGCTGGATTGTTTATCCACAGCCGACCGGGAGGAACAGATGCTGCAGGAGACCAGCCACAGTAAGAGAAACGCCAACCTGAGGAGGAGAAGGAGGGGGGGGGGGAGTTCTGAGGATTCTCTGATCTGTGTAGTGAGAGATGATTTTGTCAGTCAGGGCCGGCGCCAGCATAACACAGAGTGCCCTGTACATGAGGGAGAATAGTGTCCACTCCACATGTCCTCCGCCTGTCACACTGTCTTCCCCCCCCCAATGTTTCTATGACCCCCCCTTGTCACACTGTCTCCCCCCAATGTTTCTATGACCCCCTCCTGTCACACTCCAGAGTGCTCCCTTACCTCCCCTTACTTTCTCCAGAGTGCCCACTTACCTCCCTTTACTTCCTCCAGAGTGCTCCCTTACTTCCCTTTATTTTCTCCAGAGTGCCCCTTTACTTTCTCCAGAGTGTCCCCTTGCCTCCCTTTACTTCCTCCAGAGTGCTCCCTTATTTCCTCCAGAGTGCTCCCTTACCTCCTCTTACTTTCTCCAAAGTGCCCCTTTACTTTCTCCAGAGTGCCCCCTTGCCTCCCTTTACTTTCTCCAGAGTGCTCCCTTACTTTCTCCAGAGTGCCCCTTTACTTTCCCCAGAGTGCCCCTTAGTACAGTAGTACTAAGGGGACACTCTGGAGGAGGATGTAAGGGAGCACTCTGGAGGAGGATGTAAGGGGGCACTCTGGAGGAGGATGTAAGGGGGCACTCTGGAGGAGGATAGGATGTAAGGGGGCACTCTGGAGGAGAATGTAAGGGGGCTCTGACTAAGAACCGCCAGAGTGCCCCCTTACATCCCCCCCTTACAACCTCCAGGGTGCCTCCAGAGTGCCCCCTTACATCCTTCGGAGTGCCCCACCACCAAGGTGGTATAGCAGTGGCTGACAGACTAACAGGAGGTGGTATTTCACTCCTCTTCCTCCTCTCTCCACTAACTACCCCCCGCCATACACTCTGCACTCCTCTCATATACATACTACCCACCGCCATACACTGCACTCCTCTCCTGTACATATTACTCACCACCATACACTCCGCACTCCTCTCCTGCACACGGGCCCGCTGATTTCATGATACACCCCTGCCCCAAAAATCTGCATTTTTTTGGGTCAAAAATCATCATTTTGGGGGAGGGGGGGGTGTCCCTGAATGGCAGTTTGGAAATGTGGTCACCCTAACCTGTACATGTGCTTTCTTGAGCAGGGGGACCTTGCAGGCGCTGCAGGATTTCAGTCTTTCACTTCGTAGTGTGTTACCAATTGTTTTCTTGGTGACTATGGTCCCAGCTGCCTTGAGATCATTGACAAGACTCTCCTGTGTAGTTCTGGGCTGATTCCTCACCATTCACATGATCATTGAAAGTTGAAACTCTATGAGGTGAGATCTCACATGGAGCCCCAGACTGAGGGAGATTGACAGTTATTTTGTGTTACTTCCAGTTGAGAATAATCGCACCAACTGTTGTCACCCTCTCACCAAGCTGCTTGGCGATAGTCTTGTAGCCCATTCCAGCCTTGTGTAGGTCTACAATCTTGTCGCTGACATCCTTGGACAGCTATTTGGTCTTAGCCATGGTGGAGAGATTGGAATCTGATTGATTGATTGCTTCTGTGGACAGGTGTCTTCTATACAGTGTGACAGCAGGAAGGTAAAGTCACCTGGTTGCATCCAGGGGGGTAGATATATTTCGCCCAGATTCAGGCTTTACGCCGACTTATACAACTAGGTGGAGAGTTGTATAAGCCCAGCTAAGGCTAGTGGGCTCATGGATGACTCATACCTCTAGGGAGAGTGCTGGGCGTCGTGCAGACAGGGAGTTGATGAGACCAGCTGAAGCTTGTCAGCTCATTTAGGCCTCTATAAGAACTCCCAGCTTCATTAGATGTTAGCTCATGCCTGGAACCAGACCTGTGTGGACTGTCTAGGGAGAGTGAACCCCTGTGCGGTGAGACAAAGCCTGTGTGGCTATTTGCTTGGACATTTAAAACCAGGGACTTAGGGACTAGGACAGCACTAGGCTGATCCCAGTTGTTAGTTAGGAAACCTGTATGTTTAGTCAGAGGTCAAGTTGACCAGGATTTATTTTGTTTATGTTTCTTTTGCTTTGCTGTGTTTTGTCACTGTAAACAGAAAATAAACCGCACCTTTTTGATTTTGAAAACCACAACCTCCGTTTGCTGGGCCTGTTTTGTGTGGGGAGCCCATCCCGGGGGTCACACACACCCGCTGCCGAGCTAACCCCCTCACAGTTGGTGGAGAACCAGTGGCAGTTTTTTTTAAGCCAGCATGGAGGAGATACTGAAACAGCTGGCTCTAGCAAATGCCAATCAACAGCAGACAAATGCAGGTTTGCAAAGGAGCCTTGCAGCTCAGCAACAAGCCCAGCAGCAATCTGAGGCCCGCTTCATAGACCTGTTACAGAAGCAAGAGCAGAGACTACAACAAATGGAAGCAGTAATGCAGCAACGTCCGCAGACCAGTGAGGAAAGCCGTCCCACTAATACCGCGTCCTTTGGGGTGAGTCGTTTATTGACAAAAATGACTGGAGAGGATGATCCAGAGGTATTTTTGACCACATTTGAAAGGACCGCTGAAAGAGAAAAGTGGCCTGAGGAGCAGTGGGCTGGACTGGTGGCTCCTCTGTTAACTGGTGAATCGCAGAAAGCTTACTATGACCTAGAGCCTAACCAAGCAAAAGACTATGTGATGCTAAAAGCTGAAATTTTGGCAAGGCTGGGTGTCACCCAGGCTGTCCGGGCTCAGCGTGTGCATAACTGGACTTTCCAGCTTGGAAAACCCCCCAGGTCTCAAATGTATGATCTCATTCACCTGAGCAGAAAGTGGCTACAGCCAGAGACTTTGTCCGCACCAAAGATTGTGGAACGTGTTGTAATGGATCGGTTTTTGAGAGCTCTTCCTACTGCCATCCAAAAGTGGGTAAGCCATGGAGACCCAGAGACGGCCGATGGTCTTGTGGATCGTGTGGAGAAATACTTGGCTACAGAGAACCTGACGGCCTCTTCCAGAGACACTCGGACTTTCCACCCTAAGACCAGACCATCCCCAGGGGCGGATAAGAGGATTCCAAGGGGTGAGGGTGGAGAGAGTGAGAGGGTGGGAGCTCTACCCCAAGTTTGGCGAGAACAGCCTGGGAAATCAGCGGCTCAAGAGGCGGCAAGAAGGATCGTTTGCTACCGCTGCCGGCAAGCGGGACATATTGCAGCCAATTGCCCGGTTGTGGAGGAACCCATGCAGTGTGACTTTCTGACGGGCAGACGTCAGTCGCTGTGTGCGACAGTCGCATGCACTGCCATTCGAGGAACTGAGAAACATTTATGCAAAATGTGTGTTAATGGTAGAAATGTTGTGGTATTGCTGGATTCAGGTAGCCTTGTGACCCTGATAAAGGCTGAGTTAGTTAAAACAGAGGTCTTTGGGAATAGCAAGGTAGCTGTTATTTGTGTGCATGGGGACACCCGAGAGTATCCAGTGACTACAGTGTGTTTCGAGACCCCCAAAGGTACCCTCTCTCATCCAGTGGGCTTAGTATCTCAGTTACCGCATGACGCCATTGTGGGAAGGGATTTTCCGAAGTTCTGGGAACTGTGGGATGATCCTGAGCCCCCCACTGGTGCCCCTATGTACCAGGAATGTGATAGCCAGAACTCCCCTGAGAGTGGTGAGGACTCTCCGGAATTTCCCTTATCAGTATTGGCAGGGGAGACTCAAGAAACTGGAGAGGAGCCCACCTCCTCAGACGAAAACCTACCGTCTGTGGAGTTTTCTGATCTTGAGGTTCACAGGGAAAAGTTTGACACAGAACAGTTGAAAGACCCCGCCCTAATAAAGGCACGGGAAAACGTAGTGAAAATAGATGGCGAGTTAGTGAACCCAGATAATACCTGCACTTACCCATACTTCAGCGTAGAGAAGGACCTACTGTATCGGGTGGCAAAAAGGGCAGAAGAAACCGTTGAGCAGCTTGTGGTGCCCAAACCTTACAGGAAGTTGGTGTTGGAGTTGGCCCATGGGCACATTCTTGGAGGTCATCTGGGGACAGAGAAAACCCGAGAGAGGGTATTACAGAGATTCTATTGGCCGGGGGTGATGAAGGACATAGAAAATTATTGTTCCTCCTGCCCTGTGTGTCAGAGGTCGGCCCCGATGCCACATTTCCGTAGCCCGCTGGTCCCTCTACCCATCATTGAGGTCCCGTTTGAGAGGATCGCCATGGATTTGGTAGGGCCTATAATCAAGTCCGCTAGGGGGCACCAGTACATATTAGTTATAATGGACTATGCCACCCATTATCCAGAAGCGATCCCTCTCCGAAATACCTCGGCCAAAACCATAGCCAAAGAGCTATCTCTTGTGTTTAGCCGGGTGGGTATTTGTAAAGAACTGCTTACGGACCAAGGTACACCCTTTATGTCCCGGGTTATGAAGGAGCTGTGTAAATTGTTCAAAGTGACGCAATTACGTACATCTGTGTATCACCCCCAAACCGATGGGCTGGTTGAAAGATTCAACAAAACCCTAAAACAAATGTTGAAGAAAGTGGTGGCTAGAGATGGAAAGGATTGGGACTGTCTACTTCCTTATCTGATGTTTGCTATTAGGGAGGTGCCCCAATCCTCTACGGGATTCTCCCCCTTTGAGTTACTGTATGGGAGACACCCAAGAGGGCTGTTGGATATTGCCAAGGAAACTTGGGAAAGTGAGAGTTCTCCCCACAGGAGTGTGATTGAGCATGTCGCCCTGATGCAAGACCGAATTGCACAGGTAATGCCCATCGTGAAGGAACATTTGGCCCAAGCGCAGTTAGCACAGCAGAGAGTGTACAACCGTGGAGCCAAGACCCGTACCTTTTCCCCGGGGGATAGGATACTGGTACTTGTCCCTACGGTTGAAAGTAAATTCCTTGCCAAATGGCAAGGCCCCTATGAGATAATGGAAAAAGTGAGCGAAGTGAATTACAAGGTCAGACAACCAGGAAGGCGAAAGCCCGAACAGATCTATCACGTTAATCTGTTGAAAGCCTGGAGGGATAGAGAGTCCCTAGTCGCAGACACTTGGTCACCAGCTCAAACTGGTTGCGTGATTCCTGAGGTTGGAATAGCAGCCACCTTGTCACAACCCCAACAACAGGAGGTTAAGGAGTTTGTGCTTCGCAACAAGGAGGTATTCTCTGAGCTGCCGGGACAAACATCTGGGGTAGAGCATGACATCATTACCCCGCCCGGTGAAAGGGTGAAGTTAAAACCCTATCGGATCCCAGAGGCCCGACGGGAGGCAATACGGGAGGAAGTACAGAAAATGCTGAACTTAGGGGTGATAGAGGAGTCCCAAAGTGATTGGTCTAGTCCCATTGTGTTGGTGCCTAAACCGGATGGGAGCTGGCGATTTTGTAACGATTTTCGTCAGTTGAACAAAGTTACAAAATTTGACACCTACCCCATGCCACGTATAGATGAGTTGATCGACCGGCTGGGAACAGCCCGATACATGACGACTCTTGACCTCACAAAAGGGTATTGGCAAATCCCCCTGGCCAAGTCGGCCAAAGAGAAAACCGCATTTGTAACCCCAGACGGGGCGTTCCAATATAAAAGAATGCCGTTCGGGTTACAGAATGCGCCGGCCACATTCCAGCGGAAAATGGACCAGATGCTGAGGCCCCATCGGAAGTATGCTGCGGCTTACCTGGATGACGTAATTGTCCATAGCACAGATTGGGCCTCACATCTGCCAAAAGTGCAAGCAGTCCTGGACTCTGTTCGGGAAGCGGGGTTTACGGCTAACCCCAAGAAGTGTACCATTGGGCAGGAGGAGGCCAAATATCTTGGGTACACCATTGGGAGGGGAGTAATAAAACCCCAACTCAACAAAGTCGAGGCCATCCAGAGTTGGCCACGTCCCAACAGCAAGAAGCAGGTACGAGCCTTTCTGGGAATCGCTGGGTATTATCGGCGATTCATTCCCCACTTTGCTTCTAAGGCTGTGCCCCTAACCAACCTGACGAAGGGGAAAGGGTCGGTCATGATTAAATGGACCCCCGAGGCTGAGGCAGCATTCCAATTCTTGAAACAAGCCTTATGTAGCCAGCCAGTGTTGTACTCACCCGACTTCTCTAAAGACTTTGTCGTACAAAGTGATGCGTCAGATGTGGGGTTAGGAGCAGTATTGTCCCAGGTCTGGAACGGGGAAGAGCACCCAGTCATTTACCTCAGCAGGAAGTTGAAGTCCCATGAGGTAAATTACGCCACCGTTGAAAAGGAGTGTTTAGCGGTGAAGTGGGCTCTAGATTCCCTTCGGTACTACCTGCTAGGTAGGCACTTTGACATGGTTACGGATCACGCTCCGTTAAAGTGGATGGCTCAAAACAAGGAAACAAATAGAAGAGTGAATAGGTGGTTCCTGGCCCTCCAGGAATTCAACTTCACAGTAAAGCATGGCCCTGGCGTTCAAATGGGGAATGTGGATGCTTTGTCTCGAGTACATGAATGCCTGATTGCTGGTGTTCCAACCCCGAGGTTAAAACAAGAGGGGGGGGTATGTGACAGCAGGAAGGTAAAGTCACCTGGTTGCATCCAGGGGGGTAGATATATTTCGCCCAGATTCAGGCTTTACGCCGACTTATACAACTAGGTGGAGAGTTGTATAAGCCCAGCTAAGGCTAGTGGGCTCATGGATGACTCATACCTCTAGGGAGAGTGCTGGGCGTCGTGCAGACAGGGAGTTGATGAGACCAGCTGAAGCTTGTCAGCTCATTTAGGCCTCTATAAGAACTCCCAGCTTCATTAGATGTTAGCTCATGCCTGGAACCAGACCTGTGTGGACTGTCTAGGGAGAGTGAACCCCTGTGCGGTGAGACAAAGCCTGTGTGGCTATTTGCTTGGACATTTAAAACCAGGGACTTAACTGGGATCAGCCTAGTGCTGTCCTAGTCCCTGTTAGTTAGGAAACCTGTATGTTTAGTCAGAGGTCAAGTTGACCAGGATTTATTTTGTTTATGTTTCTTTTGCTTTGCTGTGTTTTGTCACTGTAAACAGAAAATAAACCGCACCTTTTTGATTTTGAAAACCACAACCTCCGTTTGCTGGGCCTGTTTTGTGTGGGGAGCCCATCCCGGGGGTCACACACACCCGCTGCCGAGCTAACCCCCTCACAACAGGTAACAAGCTGAGATTAGGAGCACTCCCTTTAAGAGAGTGCGCCCAATCTCAGCTCGTTACCTGTATAGACACCTGGGAGCCAGAAATCTTGCTGATTGATAGGGGATCAAATACTTATTTCACACAATAAAATCAATTCATAACTTTTTTTTAAATGCGTTTTTCTGGATATTTTTGTTGTTATTCTGTCTCTCACTGTTAACATAAACCTACCATTAAAATTATAGACTGATCCAGTGGCGACTGGTGCTCAAATTTTTTGGGGGGGCGCAAACAAACTAAAAAAAAAAAAAACACCAATTGCCGCCCATTAAACGCAGCCACTGTGCCCAAACGCCACCAGTTTGTCCTCATATACAGCCAGTTTGTCCCAAAATACAGCCAGTTTGTCCCCCATAATACAGCCAGTTTGTCCCCCATAATACAGCCAGTTTGTCCTCCATAATACAGCCAGTTTGTCCCCCATAATACAGCCAGAGTTTGTCCCCCAAATGCAGCCAGTTTGTCCCCCCAATATACAGCCAGTTTGTCCCCATATACAGCCAGTTTGTCCCCCTAATACAGCCAGTTTGTCCCCCCCAATATACAGCCAGTTTGTCCCCCAAATGCAGCCAGTTTGTCCCATATACAGCCAGTTTGTCCCATATACAGCCAGTTTGTCCCCCAAATGCAGCCAGTTTCCCCCCATATACAGCCAGTTTGTTCCCCATAATACAGCCAGTTTGTCCCCCAAATGCAGCCAGTTTGTCCCCCATATACAGCCAGTTTGTCCCCCAAATGCAGCCAGTTTGTCCCCCAAATACAGCCAGTTTGTCCCCCCCAGCCCTGCACTTACCTTCCTCGGGTCAGCGCCGTCCTTCTTCCGTCCTCGATGTCTCCTCCCGCCCTCTATGTCACTTCAGCCAATCAGGTTACCGGTAACCAGACCCAGTGAACCTGATTGGCCAGGGAACGCACCCCCCGTGCGTCCCCTGGTTAGCTGTTTAGAAGCCTATGTATTGTTGTGGTGAGTGACGGGCGCAGGAGCGAGCGGGGGCGGCGCTTCTGCGCCCACTATGGACACACCGCCAATGTGAAAAAAAAGGACATTTAAAAAAAAAAAAAACTCTTAAAGGGCCCGTTTTTTTTTTGTGACTTCAGGAGGGGGGAGCGGCGCCCGGGCGCCCCTTATGGACAGGCCGCCACTGGACTGATCATTTCTTTGTCAGTGGGTAAACGTACAAAATCAGCAGGGGATCAAATACTTTTTTTTCCCTCACTGTATATACAGTATGTGTACAGTAGATGGTGCTATTACCTTAAATACTGCAAATACACCTCTGATCCTTTTTCTATGGCACCTTTCACACTTGATAACTTTTCCCCCATGATGTAGCGCTTTAAGCCTCTCTACTATATTTTACTGCACAAATTGAATGCCAGCACTCAAAGTCTCAATCACACAGGAAGATGCACAAAGACATGGACAAGATATGTACAAGTTGAATCCCTGATCTCTTCAGTGCAGTAGCTGAGAGCAAAGCTGGCTATAAGCATTTAGCTGAATGAGAGAAAAATGCTTGATTCCCCCATCTACATTAAACATCATGCTTGGATACATCTCCCACTGCTGGCTATTGAACTCGGACAGCTGGCCAAATTAGTTGAAGTATATAGCTGTGAATGGCCAGTTTAACTCTTCATATGAACTAAAAAGCCACATTTACCCTTCCACCCTGTGCCAAGCGTCCTCTTATACCTAAAGTTCATTTTAGCACTGCCAACCCATCTTCCCCCTTCCCCATCACTTAGAAAAAATCTCAGTATTTTCAAGGATAAAAAAGCAAGACATGCCTCCTGCTTTCTCAGGTCTCAACACTACTACACAGAGGGTATATCAATGTCCGTTTTCTAATTAGGGAGAGTCACCCTCTCTATTTGTCTTGGTGACTATTGTCACAGGTACAGAAAAATCTAAAATAATGTGTTGTCACCAGAACAGGGGGGAAACATTTCAATGAAGATGTCTATTTTAAGAGAAAGAAAATGGACGTCACAAGCCGGGCAATTTGTGGATGTGCCAAAATTGCGCTAATAGTGTGAGCGTATTCAGGGTCTATTCCCACCAGGTGTGGTGGGACTGCATTGGGCAGCTTTTCCAGCAGAGTCCCACTACACCATTACTGCAAGTCGCAAGACAAGGCAAAATGTCTTGTCTTCTGCACGGCCATTTAACACCGCTGTGTTGCAGTGGTGGTAGTGTGTAGGCGATGTGCACTGAAAAATAGTACTGCATGCCCCCCCCCACGCTAGTTCAGATCCCCTTCCCCCAACGCAGATCTTCTCCCAGTACAGATTCCCTTCCCACCCAGTACAGTTCCTCCCCAGTGCAGAACTTCCCCAGTACAGATCTCCCCCAACCCTCCCTAGTACAGATGCCTTCCTCCCCCCCTCCCCAGTACAGATGCCTCCCCCCCTCCCGAGTACAGATGCCTTCCCCCCCTCCCGAGTACAGATGCCTTCCCCCCCTCCCCAGTACAGATGCCTCCCCCCCCTCCCCAGTACAGATGCCTTCCCCCCGCCTCCCCAGTACAGATGCCTTCCCCCCGCCTCCCCAGTACAGATGCCTTCCCCCCCGCCTCCCCAGTACAGATGCCTTCCCCCCCTCCCCAGTACAGATGCCTCCCCCCCTCCCCAGTACAGATGCCTTCCCCCCCGCCTCCCCAGTACAGATGCCTTCCCCCCCTCCCCAGTACAGATGCCTCCCCCCCTCCCCAGTACAGATGCCTTCCCCCCGCCTCCCCAGTACAGATGCCTTCCTCCCCGCCTCCCCAGTACAGATGCCTTCCTCCTCGCCTCCCCAGTACAGATGCCTTCCCCCCGCCTCCCCAGTACAGATGCCTTCCCCCCGCCTCCCCAGTACAGATGCCTTCCCCCCCCCTCCCCAGTACAGATGCCTTCCCCCCGCCTCCCCAGTACAGATGCCTTCCCCCCGCCTCCCCAGTACAGATGCCTTCCCCCCGCCTCCCCAGTACAGATGCCTTCCCCCCCCCTCCCCAGTACAGATGCCTCCTCCCCCCCCTCCCCAGTACAGATGCCTTCCCCCCGCCTCCCCAGTACAGATGCCTTCCTCCCCGCCTCCCCAGTACAGATGCCTTCCTCCCCCCCCTCCCCAGTACAGATGCCTTCCTCCCCCCCTCCCCAGTACAGATGCCTCCCCCCCTCCCGAGTACAGATGCCTTCCCCCCCTCCCCAGTACAGATGCCTCCCCCCCTCCCGAGTACAGATGCCCCCTCATCCCCAGTACAGATTCCCCCTCCCCAGTACAGATGCGCCCCTCTCCATGGAACACATTTACTAGTCAAACCAGTCCTCCCTCAACTGCTATCTGAGTCTGAGGTCTGACAAATGGCAGAAGTGGCAACTGCAGCGCTTTGGGTGCAGGGGGAATGTCAGCACTAGCCGCTGTGCCGCAGGTGCTCTTTGCTCCTTTTCTACTCCCCTACTTTGAAAAAAAAAATGAAAAGGTGAACTAACACCATACAGCCTTCTGATCCCCCCTTCCCCACCAGCTCCCGCTGTACTTACCTCTGTGGGTGAACTGTTAGTGCCCACGCAGCTGGCATAGTGGTTTAGGGATTTGAATCCCCCGCTCCTCTCCCTCTTCTGCAGGGCTTCCAGGACGAATTGGAGCATTTCTGATTGGTCAGTGCTGACACAGAGCATCTCTCTGATCCGTCCCTGCAGGGTGTTAATTCACCTTTTAATTTTTTTTTTTCTGAAAAAGTGAACTAACATTTAAGGGAAATAGCCCTGTATGCAGGGTTGCCAACTTTCGGTAAATTTACGGACAGTTTGTAAAATCCATAATTGTTACATCTGGTAATGAATGTCAGTTATGGAAATGCAGCCTACATGTCCATAATAGACAATCAAGGACAGATGCAAAAAGTACAGATTTTACAAACTGTTTGTAAATTTACTGAAAGTTGCCAACCCTGCCTGTATGACACAGATAGCAAGAAGAAAATCGGACTGGGGTTCTGTTTCCAACTCTGTCTAAAATGGAAAAAGCTTTGGCTTTATATGTATTTTGAATTTATATGAAGGGCTTGGTTTAAAGCGTATATATTTTTTTAAAATTTGCGACTCTTGCATTTGTGTATGCTTAGAAAAATACAGTATCTGTTACAGCGGGGGTGTCCAACCTGCGGCCCAAGATGGCTATGAATGTGGCCCAATACAAAATCGTAAACTTACTTAAAAATTTCGATTTTTTGGGGGGAAAAAAATATATTTGAACTTAGCGAACACATGCGGCCGAAGAAAAATTTGACAGTGTCTCTCTACTGGACTTTTATACGTTTTATCTTCTCAAAGGAAAGATCCCAGTCTTCACACTCACGGCTTATTTATGTCATCAATTTTCAGCAGCACTTATATTTGTGAGCAACTTCTGTATCTTCAAGAATGAAGCACATGAAGGGCAAAATTAGAACCAAAATATCTAATGAGCACCTTGAGAATTTGTTGAGAATTGCTACTCCATCCATCGAATCAGATATTGATGCGTTCGTTTATCAAAAACAGTGTCAAATATCGCACTAGTTTTATGTTGCCTTCTTTTACTTTTATAATAAAAATATTACAAAAAAATGAAGTTTTATTACTCAGATAGGTACATTATCTATATCCGCGATCGTTAACTTGTGATCTGCCCCAACTTTTTCTACTCATCAAGCTATCCTCATTGTTAGTGTATTTTATATGTGGCCAGAGACAATTCCAGAGACCCCCCTTTGTCACAGTTTTTAATATATTACTAAGCACATTATAGGTGGGCAACATTGTTTCATTTGATATATACTGTACAGCTGTGGGCTACACCAACAGAATTCTACATCTAGACCAGTGGTCTCCAAACTGCGGCCCTGGGGCTGGTGGCGGCCTTGTGCTTGCTTTTATCCAGGCCTTGGGGCACAATTCCATCCACTGACAACAACAATGGGGCACTATTCCTCCCACTGACCATCAAAAGGGCACAATTCCTCCCACTGACACCAACGATGGGGCACTATTCCTTCCATTGACACCAACGATGGGGCACAATTTCTTCCATTGACACCAATGATGGGGCACTATTCCTCCCACTGACACCAATGAAGAGTGACCTCTGATCTAGACCAGCCATTCTTAACCAGGGTTCCATAGAACCCTGGGGTTCCTCCAGGGGTAGCTAGGGGTTCCTTGAGATGCGGCAGATTGACCTCCCATTTGATAATGCCTACACAGTTCTATGTCCAATACCACTTGGCAGAGCCAGCAGCGGGACCACTGACCACTATTGTAAGGAGGGCATTCTTCCTATTGAATAACACTGTAAGGGGAGGCATTCTGACTACCAGTATAAGGGGGGCATTCCTCCCTCTTACCATCAACCTAAAGGACATTATTCTAATGCCGCATACACACGATCGTTCTTCATGCCGTTAAAAATGCAATTTTAAAAAAATGGCCATTAAAACCGATCGTGTGTGGGCTCCAGGGCATTTTTAACGGCGTGAAAAACGGCCATTAAAAATTTCGAACATGCTCTATTTTTTCACGTCGTTTTTCATGTCGTTTTTAACGAAGTGAAAAACGATAGCGTGTATGCTTTTACGAGGGGAAAAAACGCGCATGCTCAGAATCAAGTATGAGACGGGAGCACTCGTTCTGGTAAAACTAGCGTTCGTAATGGAGATAGCACATTCGTCACGCTGTAACGGACTGAAAAGCACAAGGCTGAAAAGCGCGAATCGCCGCTCAACAAAGTTTACTAACATGAAGGGTGGCGCCATTCGAACGGAACTTCCCCTTTATAGTGCCGTCGTATGTGTTGTACGTCACTGCGCTTTGCTCGAGCGTTTTTTTTAACGATCGTGTGGATGCAAGACAGGCTTGAGAGGAAACAAGAAAAAAAAACGATGAGAAAAACATTGGCTTAAAAAATGGCATTAAAAACGTACGTGTGTACGCCGCATAACTCATCCCCGATGAATACATTTTAGCAGAGGTTCCATCAGACCTGAAAATTATTTCAAGGGTTCCTCTGAATTAAAAAGGTTGAAAAAGGCTCATTTAGATGTTTATAGTTTTTCATGAAACTTTGTAAAATAACAGCATAGTTTCTAGAATAAATTAACAATAATGTTATGAAACAATTTATACAGTGTAATAAATGTAGATCGGTAGGTTTCTTTGCCATTTTTCTGCGATTAAATCAGTCTTCTTGAAAAACATTATTCTATACGTCTTCTTGAAAAATATTATTATTCTGTGTATCTCCTAGACTGCCATTTCTTCATATTCTGAGCCTAGTGCTCAATTGAAATATTGTCTCAACCAATCATTTATCAAATATGTTTGACTAGGGAAAGGTGCAGATGGGCAGGTCAATCCACGTAACAATACACAAATTGCATGCATGCTGTAATTTTATTCATTGCTATAAAAAGTATTGGGACACCTGCCTTTACACGCACATGAACTTTAATGGTATCCCAGTCTTAAGCCCCGTACACAGGGTCGGACTTTTGCCCAACAAACTTCGTTTTGAGCAAGTTGGACCAACAATCCGACCGTGTGTACGCTCCATCGGACAAACTTTTTTCGTTTGGTTTTGGATTTCATCGGACAAAAGTTCGGTCTGCAAACGGACAAACTTTTGCCCAACAAAAGTCCGATGGAGCAAAGTCCGACCGTGTGTACAGAAAACCATCGGACTTTAGTCCGATGGACAAAACAACTAATGTTAAAATCAACCAACAATAGCAGAAGTTGACCAAAGGGTGGCAGTAAAAAGCAGAAAAGAGCAGAAAAAACACGCGATGTTGTAAGAAGTTTTAAGAAAGTTTGCAGAAAAGTCAGAGCGTGTGTATGCTATGGGTGTTCCCAACCAACTCCGTTCGGACAAAAAACCACGGAAAAGTCAGATGGAAGTCCGACCGTGTGTATGGGGCTTAAGTCTGTAGGGTTCAATATTGAGTTGGCCCACCCTGTGCAGCTATAACAGCTTCAACTATTTTGGGAAGCCCTCTGTGCAGGCCAGTTAAGTTACTGCAAACTCACTCATGTCTTTATGGACCTTGCTTTGTGCACTGGTGGCAACATTGGGAGGAGAGAAGAGGGAAGAAGATGACGATGAAGACCGGGCCCCCGCTAGCAAAAGAGCTGGAAGAAGATAGCGAAGGCGCCCGGCAGAAGGAAGAAGACACCGGAGAGCGGGAGAAGAACCAGAGAGCGCAGAGATGACACAGAGCAGAAGAAGAGACCCCCGAAGCCAGTAGAGAACCCCCGAAGTCAAAAGAGACCACTGAAGTCGGAAGAAGACCCCCGGAGCTGCCTATTAAATTACTTTAAAAACCTGTGTAGTGTGTTTTTTTATTGACTTTTTTTCCACCAGGTGAATGGGTAGGGGTACGATGTACCCCATACTCATTCACATAGGGTGGGGGGCCGGGATCTGGGGGCCCCCTTATTAAAGGGGGCTCCCGGATTCCGATAAGCCCTCCGCCCACAGACCCCAATAACCAACGGCCAGGGTTGTCGGGAAGACGCCCTGTCCTCATCAACATTGGGACAGGGTGCTTTGGGGTAGGGGGGCTGCATGCGGCCTGGTATGGTTCAGGAGGGGGGGCGCTCGCTCGTCCCCACCCTCTTTCATGACCAACCGGGCTGCGTGCTCGGATAAGTATCTGGTATGGATTTTGGGGGGACCCCCACGCTGTTTTTTTCGGCGTAGGGGTTCCTGTTAAAATCCATACCAGACCTAAGGGCCTGGTATGCTCCTGGAGGGGAACCCATGCCGGATTTTTATTTAAAATTCGACGTGGAGTTCCCCCTCATGATAACAGCGGCGACACTTCCCTCCCCTCTCCCAGGTCAGCAAATCCGCAGCTAAAATGCAAAGGAACCGCTGAACAACTGTTTGAGAACTTGGCAAAGAAACCGGAGCTCAAAAACACAACGCACAAGTGTGAATCTGGCCTAAAGGCAGGTGTCCCAATACTTTTGGTAATAAAGTGCATGTTGTAGCATGTCGAGCCTGTGCCACTGTTTAAAATGGTGGTCTAGGCCAGCAGGAAACAGGCACACTAATGATGTAGGTATGTGCTGGGTTTATGTTAGAGGTCAGTGGCCCCACCCTCCCAAGGGGGTCAGTGTGTGAAGGAAGCTGTGAAGTGCACATTGCACCGTACTGTCCAGGTCAGGACAGACAAAGGCCCGAGCCTGTGAGGATGTAGCAGCGGGGAGCTGCAGGAGAAACTGTCAAGCTGACAAAGGTACAGCGGTTTTTACACTCGCACTAGGACTGTGTTTCATGGTCTGAAGCAGTGTTTCTCAACTCCAGTCCTCAAGGCACACCAACAGGTCATGTTTTCAGGCTTTCCATTATTTTGCACAGGTGATTTGATCAGTTTTACTGCCTTATGCGGCGTACACACGATCGTTTTTCATGCCATTTTTTAAACCGACGTTTTTCTCGTCGTTTTTTTTCTTGTTTCCTCTCAAGCCTGTCTTGCATCCACACGATCATTAAAAAAAACGCTCAAGCAAAGCGCAGTGACGAACAACACGTACGACAGCACTATAAAGGGGAAGTTCCGTTCGGATGGCGCCACCCTTCATGTTAGTAAAGTTTGTTGAGCGACGATTCGCGCTTTTCAGCCTTGTGCTTTTCAGTCCGTTACAGCGTGACGAATGTGCTATCTCCATTACAAACGCTAGTTTTACCAGAACGAGCGCTCCTGTCTTTTTTTGACCTCGTAAAAGCAAACACACTATAATTTTTCACGTTGTTAAAAAAAACGACATGAAAAACGACGTAAAAAAATAGAGCATGTTCGAAATTTTTAATGGCCGTTTTTCACGCCGTTAAAAATGCTCTGGAGGCGCAAACACGATCGGTTTTAATGGTCATTTTTAAAAATGGCATTTTTAACGGCATGAAAAACGATCGTGTGTACGCGGCATTAGTAATTACCACAGCCGTTTTTATCTGGGGGAAATCCTGAAAACATGACTTGTTGGGGCGCCTTGAGGACTGGAGTTGAGAAACACTGGCCTGAAGGACCAAAGCATGAAGCTTGAGTAGTGAAGCTGCAAAGAGAGCTATGAGGCTGAATTCTATGTTTTGTCGCATTGATGGTGAGAACCCCCTGCCTGGGAAACTATTCAGGAGTGAACTTTTTGCTTTGTTTTAAAAAAAAAATTGGCCAGAAAAAAGCCTAAAACGTACATCTGGGGGGAGTAAATCCACTGTTTGGCGCTACCAATAAGCCGCAAACTCCCCAATTTGTCACAATGTACAGTATGTTCCAAGTTTGGTATTTAAAAAGTTTAGAGGTAGGCACCACACTTTGCAGAGGTACCTTGCCTCGGCTTTTTGGCTCAGCATTTGGTGTCAAAGATCGACATCTCATTGGAATACGAGATCAAAGTCCAAGCAATAGACTGTATCGTTCTACATGTGACTTGTGCTGTGATGACAAATCCCACCCAAGTCAAGCCGTCATATTTGTCTTGATATGCTCTCAATTGAAAAAAAAAAGTTTAGTAAAAAAAAAAAGAAAAAAGATTTATTTTAGATTCTAGCAGAAAAAACCCAGTGTTCCTTATATTCTTATATAGCGCGTCACATGTACCAAAACCAATGAAAGTGCTGAAAGCGTGACCACCTCTAATAAAATGCTGCTTCATTTGGGCGGGTCATTCTGGCCATTGGCCACAAGGAGGGATTCTTTCCACCATGCTGCATAGGTGCGCAGCGTCTTCTATGACATAGCTGGATGTCCCACAATCCTTCAGGAACAATATACACCAAGGTAATATCTTCTGCTTGCCATTCACTGATGTTATGTCTGTTGTTTGTATGCTTAAAGCTGAGCTGCAGGCAGATAGAAAAGACAAATTAATGCAGCCCTTTATTTATTAATACATATTTATACGTCTTTTTAAATGAAAACAGGGTGAGTACCTGAGATCGGCTTGGTATCAGCCTACTGCAGTCCCTGTACAGCAGAGCACAGACTGGGGTGAGAGAAGCAGCAGAAAGAACCACTTAGTTGTGCTATATTCAAGGAGTATGCTGATGGAAAGAGAGAGCAGAGTGACAAATGAGCTCATCAGGCTGCTTCTTCCCCATTTAGGCTGCATTCACACTTCAGCATTTTCAATCGCGGGCAGATTTGCAGCGAATCTGCCCGCGGCTTGAAAGTGCTGATGTGTGAATGACAAATCGCGGGACTCACATTTGAGATGCCATTCATTTAAATGACACATCAAATCACGGCGCCGGTCTGCCGCGATTGTAGTGCGATAAATCATGCTGCAATCGCGGCAACACACATTGCGGGAAACATGTCACCCAAAAAAAGTTCAGGAGCTACTTTTGGGTTGACAATGGGTTGCAGCACGACAATCGCGGCAGACCCGCGCCGCGATTTGAGGTGTCATTTAAATGAATAGCATCTCAAATGCGAGTCCCGCGATTTGTCATTCACACATCGGCGCTTTCAAAACGTGGCAGATTCACTGGAAATCTTCCCGCGGTTCAAAACTCTGAAGTGTACTGTACACTCAAAGGCCAGGGAAGGGACAAGACCTTTAAAGCAGATGATTCGATTTTCTTTCCCTCCATGGGTGAAAGGAAAAAAAAAATAGCTTGATTCCCCCATACAGGGGCGTACCTAGAGCATTTGGCACCCGGGGCGGATCCTATATCTGGCACCCCTCCCCCCCAGACGGGCAGGTGGCGCACCACATGTCAAGTGAGGTCACGTGTAGCGCCTCTGTGCACTGTGTCCGGGAACCTGGAAGAATCCTCCTCCCTCTGCTCTCCCGGGCGGCCAGGCCCCTCCTTCTCCTCTGCAAAAACTGAAAACTGTGCCAACCGACCCAAAATTGTCATCGGGCGGCCAGCACCAGACAGAAATACATGTAACTGGCAGCGGCAAACTTACTGTGTGCTACTGCCAGTGGCATCACCAGGGTTGGTGTCACCTGGTGCAGTAAAACATGGTGTCACTCCCCCCAAAAAATATATATTTTCCTGTTTTCTGAAAGTGCGCCAAAGATGGAGCATGCAGGACTTTTGGTGCGCTTTCAGAAAATGCAGAAAAAAAGTGCAACCTAAAAGAAATCTATAGGCCTGCAGCTATAATTGCGGGTAAAATGTAGGAAGACCCCCTTTACATTACACAGCCCCCATACCTCTGGACCCCTTTACATTACACAGCCCCCATACCTCTGGAACCCTTTACATTACACAGCCCTAATACCTCTGGAACCCTTTACATTACACAGCCCCCATACCTCTGGAACCCTTTACATTACACAGCCCTAATACCTCTGGAACCCTTTACATTACACAGCCCCCATACCTCTGGAACCCTTTACATTACACAGCCCTAATACCTCTGGAACCCTTTACATTACACAGCCCTAATACCTCTGGAACCCTTTACATTACACAGCCCCCATACCTCTGGAACCCTTTACATTACACAGCCCTAATACCTCTGGAACCCTTTACATTACGCAGCCCCCATACCTCTGGAACCCTTTACATTACACAGCCCTAATACCTCTGGAACCCTTTACATTACGCAGCCCTAATACCTCTGGAACCCTTTACATTACGCAGCCCTAATACCTCTGGAACCTTTTACATTACGCAGCCCTAATACCTCTGGAACCCTTTACATTACGCAGCCCCAATACCTCTGGAACCCTTTAAATTACGCAGCCATGATACCTCTGGAACCCTTTACATTACGCAGCCCCCATACCTCTGGCTCCCTTTACATTACACAGCCCCTATACCTCTGGATCCCTTTACATTACACAGCCGCCCTCCCCCCACACCTCTGAACCCCTTTACATTACACAGCCCCACCCACACACCTCTGGACCCCTTTGCATTACACAGTACCCCACACACCTCTGGATCCCTTTACACAGCCCCTAACACCCCCCCCCCCACCCGCAGCTCTGCCTCTTCCTACCTTATTCGGGCATGCAGAGCGGGAGACACAGGGGAGCGAAGCAGGGGGCAGAATGGGAGAGAGACACAGCAGCGCTAAATATACAGCGGGAGCTGCCAGAGTTAACCATCAGGGGATTGGTTTTGCTAGGTGGTCCTAGCAACCAATCACCAGCTTGTTAATATGAAAAATTAACTCTGCCAGCTCCCACTGTCTATTAAGCGCTGCTGTGTCTCTCTCCCGTTCTGCCCCCTGCTCTGCTCTCCTGTGTTAGTAAGTGGTGGAGGCAATCCGGTGACCAGCCCTGGGTGTCACCCCTCTGGTGGGTGTCACCTGGGTGGGGCCTGACTCCCCCCACAATGTGTGGCACCCGGGGCACCTCGCTTTCCCCCGCTCGGACCCCCATTTGTACACCAGTGCCCCAAACACAAATCCTGTTCCCTTCTAGTACAAATTAATCAACAATACTTCCGAACTGTCACGCTTTTTGTGGAACATTCCTGAAATATGAAAAAAGTCCTGCAAAGCCGGACTAAGGGCCAGTTCACACCAGCGTGGGAAACCTGCGTTCCATGTGCGTTTCTCGCACTGCATTGAAAAAGCACTGCAGTGGGTGTCGATGTTAACTTAATGACACCACAAACGCAGGTCCCAAATGCATTTACCTGCCTTGGATCATATGGTACAGTAGTACCATGCGATCCATTTCCGGTGCGGTCCGGCACAATTTCAGCTCACTTAAAGGAATGGGCTGAAATTGTAATGCGCCTGGAACGCATGTGAATCGCACACAGTGTGATCCTGTGCAATTCATTGTGTAAACGGGCCCTGGAGCCCAGTGAAGGAAAAAGTTCTGCCACCTGGCTCCACTAACTTGCCTGACAGGGGGGCATTAGTGTGAGCACCTGGGGCGATTGGCATTCATCTCTAGCGGGTTGCCCAAGGTCCCGGATGTCATGATTGTCCCCTGTGTAGCCCCTGTGTAGCAAAAAGCATCTCTTTGAATCAGGGGTGGGGGAGAGGGTACTGCATGTGCTAGGGGTCTGTTTGGGAGGAGAGAGGACTTGTGCTGGGGTGGGGGGGGCAGATTTAATATCCAACAACATATCCTAATCTCCCACACACCCAAATCACTGCAAGTATTAATTTATGTCAGCTCCCCCCGCGCAATTGCCATCTATAGGGTGTGTGTAATGATCACAGACCTCAGATGAGTGGCACATGTACAGCGGTGTGTCTCTCCTCTTCCCCGGCTCCTCCTCCTGTCTGTGTACACCAGGGGTCTCCAAACTTTTCAAACAAAGGGCCAGTTTACCATTCTTCAGACTTTTGGGGGGCCAGATTGTGGCCAGTGGGGGTAGAAAATATCTCGGGCCCAGCATCAGTGAGAAAAAACATGGCCTCAGGGTTGAAGGTCAGTTGGAGGAGGAATAGTACCCCATCATTGGTATCAGCGGGAGGAATAGTACCCCATTGTTGGTGTCAATGGGAGGAATCATTGATACTAGTGGGGGGAATAGTGCCCCATCATTAGTGTCAGTGGCAGGAATTATGCCCCACTGTTGGTGTCAGTGGGAGGAATAGTGCCCCAGTGGGCCACAGTTTGGAGACCACTGATATATAGAGTATCAGTACTCATCATATTCATCAAGTTTTAAGGATCCAATGTTGGAGTTCAATGTTACAATAACAGTAGGTTATATGTATAAAGGACAGTGTTTTCATAGACTTTTATGAAATATTCATTTTGTCCATGTAATCCAGATATACTGTAGTTCCTCATATCTTATGTGTTGGAGAACAAGGTAAGGTGTATTGTGGATTAGGTTACAGAAAATAAATCAGTAGGTAACCATAATAATGAAAGGTTAGCGAACCAACTATAAAATATATAAGTTGTAAATGATCAATTTTATAGTCTAACGTTAACATGCATCAGAGTTTTATTGTTGATAGCTCTTAGAGTTTTGTTTGTAACGCGGTTTACGAGCGTTTCGCAATACGAGCTATTATTTTTTTTTAAATCCTGACTCGGTTTGCAAGTGTTGTCTCGCAAGACGATCAGGATTCAAGCTTCTGGGGTGTGCAGTACCGCATTTGGCCAGAGGTGCGGGGGCTGCTGGTGACACTCTGAGCCACTCAGGAAACACTCAGAAACACTCGGAAACACTCCGTTCCTGAGTGTCTCCGAGTGTCTCTGAGTGCATCCGAGCGGTTCCAAGTGTTTTCGAGTGTCTCCCGCGCCCCCCACCTCTGGCCACATGCGGTACTGCATACAATAGCAGTTACTGTGCAACAAATTATCTGAGTTTCCATTGACTCCTATGGGAAAGCTCGCTTTGATATACGAGTGCTTTGAATTACAAGCATTCTTCTGGAACGAATTATGCCCGTAATCCAAGATACCACTGTATTATTTACGCTGCTGTAGTAGCATTAGGGTGGTGTAACCAGGCATCCCATTGTAGGTAAGTAGGTGAATCAAAGTTTAACTAAAGCCAAAATGTTTCTTTTAATTTTAGATAAAGAAGGGAATGATGAAAATTTGTGCCAGGTTTTTCTTTCCATTTGTGCCCCATGGCTTCCCTTCACTTCCTGTGCTGCCGACACAACAGGAAGTGAGAGAAAATCTCTCAAAGGTGAGGGAAATTCCTTTTTTTTACCTTTATGCATTCTGTGCGTCAAGGTACAAAACCTTCTGTGTGCAGCAGCCCCCCTCAACACTCCCAAATAATTATCTGAGCCCTATCTCGATCTAGCGACGTGCACGAGAGCCTTGGCTCTCCAGGGACGCTCCCATCCTCACCACTGGCTAATGCTGCTGTCAATTACAGCCAGTGAGCCAATGAGGAGAGAGAGGAGGTGGGGCATAGCCATGGCACTGTGTGTAAATGGGTATGCAGAGCAGCGACTCGATAGCGAGCCTGCTTGGGTGCCCCCTTAGCAACCAGCTTGCTTATGGGGTCACTCAGTAGGAGGAAGGAGTGCTGGCAGTAGACCCGAGAAGAGGAGGATTGAGACTGCTCTGTGCAAAACCATTACACAGAGCAGGTGAGTATAACATGTTTGTTATTTAAAACAATTGCTTTTTAATATCACTTTAAAGCTAAAGGATAGGGAAAAGCATTAATTCAGCTGTATGATTAATCAGCTTGTTTTGTCTGTTTAACCTGCTGTCACCTATATGTGATCTGACCATTATAGTACACTGTATATAATGACAAACAATTAGACGACTCACAGACAGGTGTTATTATGACTGCAGCAAATAAACTCTAATACCTGTCCTTAGCTGACTCTACTACATTCCTTTATTATTAATATCAAGGTATGTCATTATCATATAGGCACGTTTAAAACAGCTGTTTTTATTATTTGGATAATTTCATCATGACAAATTAAATTATATATCAGTAGAGAACCAACACTTTGTAGTCTTGCTTGAACAAAACACAATACGGAAGTCTCTAGCGCCAGCAACAGCATTCGCTTTACTACAATATAAAGTAGTGAGTGTACATCTTGTATAACAGTGTAAATTTGCTGTCCCCTCAAAATAACTCAACACACAGCCATTAATGTCTAAATCGCTGGCAACAAAAGTGAGTACACCCCTAAGTGAAAATGTCCAAATTGGGCCTAATTAGCCATTTTCCTTACCTGGTGTCATGTAACTGGTTAGTGTTACAAGGTCTCAGGTGTGAATGGAGAGCAGGTGTGTTAAATTTGGTGTTATCGCTCTCACTCTCTCATACTGGTCACTGGAAGTTTAACATGGCACCTCATGGCAAAGAACTCTCTGAGGATCTGAAAAAAAGAATTGTTGCTTTACATAAAGATGGCCTAGGCTATAAGAAGATTGCCAAGACGGTCCCTGAAACTGAGCTGCAGCACGGTGGCCAAGACCATACATCGGTTTAACAGGTCAGATTCCACTCAAAACAGGCCTCGCCATGGTCGACCAAAAAAGTTGAGTGCACGTGCTCAGCCTCATATCCAGAGGTTGTCTTTGGGAAATAGACGTAGGAGTGCTGCCAGCATTGCTGCAGAGGGTGAAGGGGTGGGGGGTTCAGCCTGTCAGTGCTCAGACCATACGCTGCACACTGCATCCAATTGGTCTACATGGCTGTCGTGCCAGAAGGAAGCCTCTTCTAAAGATGATGCACAAGAAAGCCTGCAAACAGTTTGCTGAAGACAAGAAAACTAAGAAAAAGGATTACTGGAACCATGTCCTGTGGTCTGATGAGACCAAGATAAATTTATTTGGTTCAGATGGTGTCAAGCGTGTGTGGCGGCAACCAGGTGAGGAGTACAAAGACAAGTGTGTCTTGCCTACAGTCAAGCATGGTGGTGGGAGTGTCATGGTCTGGGGCTGCATGAGTGTTGCCGGCACTGGGGAGCTACAGTTCATTGAGGGAACCATGAATGCCAACATGTACTGTGACATACTGAAGCAGAGCATGATCCCCTCCCTTCGGAGACTGGGCCACAGGGCAGTATGCCAACATAACGACCCCAAACACACCTCCAAGACGACCACTGTCTTGCTAAAAAAGCTGAGGGTAAAGGTGATGGACTGGCCAAGCATGTCTCCAGACCTAAACCCTATTGAGCATCTGTGGGACATCTTCAAACAGAAGGTGGAGGAGCGCAAGGTCTCTAACATCCACCAGCTCTGTGATGTCATCATGGAGGAGTGGAAGAGGACTCCAGTGGCAACCTGTGAAGCTCTGGTGAACTCCATGCCCAAGAGGGTTAAGGCAGTGCTGGAAAATAATGGTGGCCACACAAAATATTGACACTTTGTTCTGTTTCTGGGGGTTGCGATGTGCGGCAGTCCTTTCCTCCCCCTCTTCCGTTTGATGGGGGCGGGGATTGACCTCCTGCACATCGGCGTCATGCACTGATGTCCCGCTCGCGGCATCAACTGACCCCTCGATGTTGTGGATGTCTCTTTCCATCTCACGCTGCAGACAAGGTGGGCGTGGACCCGCTGCGGGAAGACATGCCGTGCGGATGGGGTTCCTTGCCTCCCTCTGGCTGTAATATCGTGATTAGCATGACGTTGGCGGGACTCCGCCCTTCACTGGGGATATAAGCCTGAGTCAGCTGATGGTTCACTATGCATGACTCTATCACTTGGAAGGACAACCTCACACAAATTTATCCATGAAGCACCTATCACAGGTACATTTTTGGGCTATTCCATTATCTTCATCCATATCTATCATCACTCACCTATAGTCCCTTTGAGGGAACACTTATTTGACCGCCACTATTACTAATTATACATACTTATATACATCCCTGCAGGACACCTAGCATGCTAAATGCACACATATCACATTGAATCATGCTGTGGCCGTCCGGCTTTCTTTTGGCTCCGTCCCTTTGTTTTTTGGGGGAATTTCCTGCCTCAACCCCGGGGGAGACACCTGAGATCGCAACCAATTTCCATGCAGTGGTTGGACCCAATCCTGGGGCGACTTGTGAGTCACTAACTTGTCGACATTCCTTTGGGAAAATAACCTTTCTTCCCCTCTTTTAAGGTCATTTTCTAATTGTTTATATTTCCTTGCAGTTACATTGTCGCATTACACTCCTGATGAGTGGCTGTAACGCCATGAAATGCGTCGAGTGCTATATACCCCAAAATGCAGTTGGTCTTTTTATGCATACATGTCTGTAAAATATTGTTTATGTCATCTCAATCTATTTTTTCAATTTATGCTATGAGCAGTACAAATTAAGTGTAAGTCGTGTGACTACCTATTTATGTCTATTTTGATATGATTTTTAGACTTTAACAAACAATGAAAAATTATTTTACATATATGCCTTTACTTTACATTAATTGATATGGCGGGCCTCATTTAAAGTCCCATTTTCTCTCCTTTCCTGCAATCTGTTCTAGCTGTAGTTCGCCCAATGGTGGTTTCCCTTATTGCTTGTAGGTGGTGTTACCACCTCAGGCACCTATTGGAACACGGGCAAACCATGGTGCATTGAGTGGCCCTTCTCAGCAGTGGTACAGTGGGAGTGGTTGACCCGCTGTGCCTGCTGGGAGGAGATACTTAAGGGGCAGACGCCATTGATCGGGGTTTGTTTTCGCCTCGTGGCCCCCAGGGCGCGAGGTATGTGTGTGTGGTTCTGGTCTCGGGCCACGTTGGCCCGAGGCTGCATCACTATCTAGTAGGCCCAGCTAGTCTGGCTGGGGTCTACATTCGGATAGGGGATCCCAAGCTGTCCGTCCAAATGGGGAGGAAGCTGTCTTAATGAAGGAAACTAGGGGAGGACCTGCCCTGGAGGAGACCGGTAAAGTGCTGCTGTCTCGGGTGAGTCCTGGTAACTTTATTGAGGAGGGATCCACTATACTACAAGCCCTGCAGTTCGCTGGATTGGCTTAAAGGCTCTTTCACTGCACGGCTGGAAGTTTGGGACTTTGAAATCCTGTGGCAAAGGATTCCTGGACTATCCATTTGCTCAACTTTAAAAGGGTCTGTGGCAGAGACCCATTTCATCTTGGGCAGTCTGTGGCAGAGATTGCCCCGTTGCTGGTTCGTGTGTCATCCCGGCTGCTAGGCCATGTGAGAGGGGACTATCCGGGTGACCAATACCCACTCTAACATTGAGAGTGGCAAATGACTCTGAGCTGATATTGATGCATTTTGTGGCAAGTGCCTGAACCTTCCCCTGCTCTTCTCTACCTCCTACTTTCTCTTGAAGTTTTACTGCATAAGAAAATAAAGCCTGACTGTTGAAGGTTTTACATCTGTGTGGACATTACATTTACTACAGACTTTCCTACCCAGACAACGAAGCTGAAGAGGTAACGTGCAAAACTCAAAACTAACCAGCAGCTCCTACGGGGGTAGTGCTACATATATATATGGCCCGGTAGGGAGATCAATCTCCCTGCCGGCACAGTGAAAGAGGTGCGTAAGCACTTCTCTTATGGCAGAGCAGTGATGTGGAGATCTTTCCCATCTTCCTCCTGGCACACAGAGCAATAATGCTAATGTGCATGGGGTGATTAGGGTGTGCCCAGACACATCCAGCACACCCTGTGTGCACGCCTATGGACATAGGGGTAGATTTACTAAGGCTGGTGCACTCAGAATCTGGTGCAGCTATGCATGGTAGCCAATAAGCTTCTAACCTCGGCCTGTTCAATTAAGCTTTAACAATAAAACCTGGAAACTGATTGATTTCTATGGAGGAGTGAGACTGATTTTGAATTCTCCAGCTTTAGTAAAAAAAAAAAACATTCTACCTACCTAGCTGGAAATAAAATTTCCTATAAGCATAGATATCACAAGTAATGCTGAGCATGCATACAATTTTATCAGCAATGGTCTGCACAGCTAATGTGCATGGGGTGATTAGGCTGTGCCCAGGAACATCATGTGTGCACGCCTATGATTAAGACATGGATGGATGGGGGAGTTTGCTTTGAATATTAAAAATGAATTAGTGTTTTTGGTTTGTGGTGCTCAGACGCAGTGAAGTTGCGCTTGAAGGTGCCTAGACACTCCTATTCTTACAGCCTCATAGCTGTATATCTGCAGCGTGAGATCTCAGGCACTGCTCCCTCTGATTACTAGTCTCAGGAGCTATGGAGAAAGATTTAGCGATGTCACTACTGTGCTGCTCACTGTTCCTTTTGCTTGAGGCTTTGACATGAGGAAGGAAAACTCTGCCTCTACCAAGATGACCATCTGCACACAGACATGCAGTGTAGAACACGGCATTGTAAGTCAGTAATAGGGAAAAGATCAGATGTAGGGTGACCACAACATTTTATTTTCTTGTCACCTGAGCTATGTATTAAAGTTTAGGAGGTCTATTTATAAAACATTCATTGGACGAATGTCACACAAATGTATGCAGGCTGCACAAATATTGGTCATAATTTCTGTAGTAGATTCATTCCTACGATCGTCAGCTCCATCTAGTGGCCAAAATGAGGTATACTTTTCTGAAATACTTCAATAAGAAAATATACTGTAGTTTGGCCACTAGATGGTGCTGACAATCATAGGAATTGATCTATTACAGAAATAAGTTTGTGCAGCCTGTGACAATCGTTTAAGTGATGTTTTATAAATAGACGCCTAGGTATAGCCAAAAAGTTTTCTTCGTTTTCGATAGAGTAGGGAATGATTAAAACCCCTATTAGATTAATTAAAAATATATATTTTTTTTTTTGGAAGACTTTGTACAGAGAAATACTGAAAATTGGATTTAGGGTTTACTTACACATTAACCACTTACGGACCACGCCACAGCCGAATGACGGCTACAGCGCGGCTCGATAACTCTGGGAGGGTGTACATTGACGTCCTCCCAGAATCGTGCTCCTGCGCACCCCCTGGGGCACGCACCCAGGAGTATCTGTGACCATCACGGATCACGGTAAATGGCCGCTAACAGCGGCGGCCATTTACCACGTGATGGCTCCGTCACATGACGGAGCCATCACTTGTAAAAAAACTGGCATCATGTCCGGTTCCTCTCTCCCCTCTCTGTACCGATCGGTACAGTGTGAGGGGAGAGAACGGTTGCAGCAGCGCTGTGGGCTGGATCGGTTGCAGCCACATCCAGCCATGCTTAGCCATCCCTCCATACTCATCCATCCATACTCATCCATCCATACCCAGCCATCCATACCCAGCCATCCATACCCAGCCATTCATACTCATCCATCCATACCCAGCCATTCATACTCATCCATCCATACCCAGCCATTCATACTCATCCATCCATACCCAGCCATCCATACTCATCCAGCCATCCATACCCAGCCATCCCTCTATCCATGCTCAGCCATCCCTCTGTCATACTCATCCATCCATCTATGCTCAGCCATTCACACTCAGCAATACTCATCCATCCATCCATGCTCAGCCATCCATACTCAGCAATACTCATCCATCCATCTATGCTCAGGCATCCCATCCACCCCCAGCCATACTCAGCAGTACCCAGCCATACTCTGCAATACCCAGCCATACTCGGCGATACCCATTCATACCCGGCCATATCCAACCATACTCAGCCATCCCATCCATACTCAGCCCTATTCAGCCATTCACATTTATGGCTTAACCATGCTCAGCCATCCCGATCCACGGCTCATCCATCTCCATTCATGCTCATCAATGTCACATCAGTTCTCATCCATGCCACTACAGTGCCTCACAAAAGTGTAATTGGTAGTCAAATTAGATTTGAGAAATGTATACCTCTAGAACACCTGATGGTGCTCCCTGCATGTTGGGCCTCTGTGTGCGGCCAGGCTGTGAAAAAGTTTCCCACATGTGGTATCGCTATACTCAGGAGGAGTAGGAGAATCTATTTTGGTGTGTCATTTTTGGTATGTACATGCTGTAACGACACCCCGAGTATGAAAGGGGTTAACGTTGTTTAGGATATTCCATTCCCAAACACAAGGCAGATACCAGACACACCAACCAGCCGAAAAAAGACCCCATACAAATAATTCTCCCCCAAATACGAGACGACGCTCTGTATGAGGTTCAAGCAGAAATCACAATCTTTATTGCAAGGCTACAGGCTTATATACAGTAAAAGAGGAGGTGCCTACATATCCTGCTCATATTACTCTGAAAATACACCTGTGACCAGACCTAATTAACATGAGCTAATTAACTAATCCCTTACAGCAGCTGATGACTCAGAGACATGACCTTTAGGCTAAACTTGGCGTCTGTTAGCTCAGAAGACACAATCAACATTATCACAATACACCTTCACACAATTGCAGGGTCAATTAGCACAAGCAACAATCAGATCTAATGACTCTTAAATTGAACTTCCTGGAATGCCCATATAAGGAGGTATTATACTTCCTGGGCATAGACCTCACAGCACACAGGGGATAACATCTTCATATTTCTTGAGAGATATTGTTAATGAATATTACTATCCCATTTGAAGTAGTCCCAGATATATTTTCTCAGTTACCCTATGCCCCTAATGGACATAGGGTGATTTAGACATTAGAGGTGCATGGGGAGTTGAAGCAAGGGTATCCCATACTTTCTAAGAGATTCTGGGTTCCACGGGCCCTCCCGTTACACATGCTATGTGTTAGAAATATTGTATAAATGGACAACTTTGTGTAAACAAAAATGCATTTTCATTTTCTTTCCACATTTACCAAAAACTTGTAGAAAAAAATGACAGGTTCAAAAGACTCATTATGCCCCATAGATTATACGTTGGGGTGTTTTCTTTCCAAAATGGGGTCATTGTTGGGGCGTTTCCATTGTCCTGGTGCTCCAGGACCTTCAAAAGTGTAAGAGGTAGTCAGAAAATTAGATGTGTAATTTATGCTTCTAGAACACCTGATGGTACTCCCTCAATGTTGGGCCTCTCTATGTGGCCACGCTGTGTAAAAGTCTCACACATGTGGTATCGCTATACTCAGGAGGAATAGCAGAATGTGTTTTGGGGTGTAATTTGTGGTATGCATATGCTGTGTGTGAGAAATAACCTGCTAATATGACAATTTTGTGGGGAAAAAAAAAATCTCGATTTTTGCAAAGGAATGTGGGAAAAAATTACAACTTCAAAAAACTCACAATAACTCTTACTAAATACCTTGTAATGTCTACTTTCGGAAAAGAGGTCATTTGGGGAGTATTTGTGCTGTCCTGGCTTGTTAGGGTCTCAAGAAATGAGAGGCCGTCAGTACTTCA
Source organism: Rana muscosa (assembly GCA_029206835.1). Classification (NCBI taxonomy): domain Eukaryota; kingdom Metazoa; phylum Chordata; class Amphibia; order Anura; family Ranidae; genus Rana; species Rana muscosa. The sequence goes on from CM055125.1 coordinate 51,064,950, forward strand.
GGTGTGTCAGAGAATGTTAGCAATCCAGACTGTGTGACAGCACAGAGGAGACCGAACAGGTGTAGGTAAAAGTGTAATAATTTATTAAGTGAAGTAAACAGACAAATAAACACCTCAAACAGACAGAACACAGTGCAAATAACCAAACCAAATCACAGTGACAAAAGGAGATATATACAGTAAAGGGGGAATACCGGAATCGTAGTAAAAGCCAGGCCGAGGTCATACAGAAGGGGATCCAGCAGGTGGGTAGGAAGGGAATAAAACAGAACAAGGAGAGGATGGATGGGTTGGCTGCAGAGCAGGGACCAAGGTAACCGAGGGACAGATGCAGGAAGGGCTAAAGGTAGGGATTCGGTCAGATCGGGTAAAGCAGGATACAGGTAGGGATCGGGATCGGGTAGGATGCAGGCTCGAGTCAGGGTCACAGGTCCTAGGTCGGGGAGAGAGCGATACCAGGGCAAGGAGTGTTTGCACTTGCCGGGTATTTAAGGAAGTCTAGTAATTAAGCTTCAGGTCACAGCTGACCACAGGAAGTGCTGCCTGTCCCATACTGCCAGAATACACCCGCTGTTGGATGCCGGTACTGCAGTCCATGTATCATGCATTACCACCAGCAGGTGAGATCCTCCAACAAGGATATTGGCTGCAAGAGGACACCTGCTGGTGGACACTAGTACTGCAGTCCAAAGGACCAACAGCACCACCAGCGGGTGAAGCTTTTCCTGACAAGGTGTGGATCAATTTCTAGAGATTGGCACCATAGCTTGTGGACTCTATAACTTTCACAAAGACTAAATAATATACACCAATTTGGGTTATTTTTACCAAAGATATCTAGCAGTATAAATTTTGGCCAAAATTTATGAAGAAAAATTACTAATTTGCAAAATTTTATAACAGAAATTAAGAAAAATGCATTTTTTTTTACAGAATTTTCTGTCTTTATTCTTTTATAGCGCAAAATATAAACAACCCAGTGGTGATTAAATACCACCAAAAGAAAGCTCTATTTGTGTGAAAAAAAGGACAAACATTTCATATGGGTACAATGTTGCATGACTGAGTAATTGTCATTCAAAATGTGAGAGCACCGAAAGCTGAAAATTGGTCTGGTTAGGAAGGGGGTTTAAGTGCCCAGTGGTCAAGTGGTTAATGGGCATTCAGACTTAAGAAGCAGATGAACAATGATGTCACTGCCATGGTATGCTCTCACATCCCACGCACGCGGCAGTCCCAGTCATACAATAAAATGAACCACAAAATACTTAATATAGGAGAAAGTTGGGCAACATGAGTACTACAGGTACTGCCGACCTGACTAATAAAGGATTATGCCCTAGCCTATCTCTTCTATAGAGAAATAGAAAATTGCCATTGACATGACACACTAACACCTTCCTATTGATTCATACAATTAAAATATGCAATCTTACCTGTTTGTCTATAACAAATGTTAGCTTCAAGAGACTGACATTATTTAGAAAATTATTTCAAATCATTAGTGCATAACTTCATATATTTGATACGCTGAATGTGGTTGACCTCAAGGTTTATTACCTATATACCGTAATTCATTGTTAACACCTGGATAATTACTGTTCTTGTGTAATTTTATTCCAGGCCCAGCTCATACATGCATCAGAGCCAACACCCTCATTTACATTATTTCACCTGATAAAGCAGATAATAAACCCAAAAACATACAAATAGTATATACAGTATCTCACAAAAGTGAGTACACCCCTCACATTTTTGTAAATATTTTATTCTATCTTTTCATGTGACAACACTGAAGAAATGACACTTTGCTACAATGTAAAGTAGTGAGTGTACATCTTGTACAACAGTGTAAATTTGCTGTCCTCTCGAAATAACTCAACACAGCCTTTAATGTCTAAACCGCTGGCAACAAAAGTGAGTACACCCCTAAGTGAAAATGTCCAAATTGGGCCCAATTAGCCATTTTCCTTACCTGATGTCATGTGACTCGTTAGTGTTACAATGTCTCAGGTGTGAATGGGGAGCAGGTGTGTTAAATTTGGTGTTATCGCTCACACTCTCTCATACTGGTCACTGGAAATTCAACATGGCACCTCATGGCAAAGAACTCTCTGAGGATCTGAAGAAAAGAATTGTTGCTCTACATAAAGATGGCCTAGGCTATAAGAAGATTGCCAAGACCCTGAAACTGAGCTGCAGCATGGTGGCCAAGACCATATAGCGGTTTAACAGGACAGGTCCCACTCAGAACAGGCCTCGCAATGGTCCACCAAAGAAGTTGAGTGCACTTGCTCAGCGTCATATCCAGAGGTTGTCTTTGGGAAATAGACGTATGAGTGCTGCCAGCATTGCTGCAGAGGTTGAAGGGGTGGGGGGGGGGGGGGGTCAGCCTGTCAGTGCTCAGACCATACGCCGCACACTGCATCAAATTGGTCTGCATGGTCGTCATCCCAGAATGAAGCCTCTTCTAAAGATGATGCACAAGAAAGCCTTTAAACAGTTTGCTGAAGACAAGCAGACTAAGGACATTTATTACTGGAACCATGTCCTGTGGTCTGATGAGACCAAGATAAATGTATTTGGTTCAGATGGTGTCAAGCGTGAGTGGCAGCAACCAGGTGAGGAGTACAAAGACAAGTGTGTCTTGTCTACAGTCAAGCATGGTGGTGGGAGTGTCATGGTCTGGGGCTGCATGAGTGCTGCTGGAACTGGGGAGCTACAGTTCATTGAGGGAACCATGAATGCCAACATGTACTGTGACACAATGAAGCAGAGCATGATCCCCGCCCTTCGGAAACTGTGCCGCAGGGCAGTATTCCAACATGATAACGACCCCAAACACCTCTCCAAGATGACCACTGCCTTGCTAAAGAAGCTGAGGGTAAAGGTGATGGACTGGCCAAGCATGTCTCCAGACCTAAACCCTATTGAGCATCTGTGGGGCATCCTCAAATGGAAGGTGGAGGATCGCAAGGTCTCTAACAGCCACCAGCTCCGTGATGTCGTCATGGAGGAGTGGAAGAGACTCCAGTGGCTATCTGTGAAGCTCTGGTGAACTCCATGCCCAAGAGGGTTAAGGCAATGCTGGAAAATAATGGTGGCCACACAAAATATTGACACTTTGGGCACAATTTGGACATTTTCACTTAGGGGTGTATTCGCTTTTGTCTCCAGCGCTTTAGACATTAATGGCTGTGTGTAGAGTTATTTTGAGGGGACAGCAAATTTACACTGTTATACAAGCTGTACACTCACTACTTTACATTGTAGCAAAGTGTCATTTCTTCAGTGTTGTCACCATTATATGAAAAGATATACCGATAATAAAATATTTTCACAAATGTGAGGTCAATACTTTGTAGAACCACCATTCGCTGCAATTACAGCTGCAAGTCTTTTTGGGGATGTCTCTACCAGCTTTGCACATCTAGAGAGTGAGATTTTTGCCCATTCTTCTTTGCAAAATATCTCAAGCTCTGTCAGATTGGATAAAGAGCATCTGTGAACAGCAATTTTCAAGTCTTGTCACAGATTCTCAATTGGATTTAGGTCTGGACTTTGGGCCATTCTAACACATTAATATGCTTTGATCTAAACCAGTGGTCTCCAAACTGCGGCCCGGGGGCCAGACGCGGCCCTTTGCTTGCTTTTATTCGGCCCTTGGGGCATAGTTTACCAAAGTTGGGGCACAATTCCTCCTAATGACACCAACAATTGGGCCCAATGACACCAACGATGGGGCACGACTCATACCACGGATACCACGGATACCAATGATACCAATGATAATGCACAATTCCTCCCATTGACATCAACAATAGGGCACAATTCCTCCCGCTGATGTGGGGACCTTTTCTATTCCCAATGTCAACAGTCTGGCCCCCTTAAAGTCTGAAGGACAGTAAACTGGCCCCCTCTTTAGAAAGTTTGGAGACTCCTGATCTAAACCATTCCATTGTAGCTCTGGCTGTATGTTTAAGGTAGTTGTCCTGCTGGAAGATGAACCTCCGCTCCAGTCCCAAGTCTTTTGCAGACTCTAACAGGTTTTCTTTTAAGATTGCCCTGTATTTGACTCCATCCATCTTCCCATCAACTCTGACCAGCTTCCCTGTCCCTGCTGAAAAAAGAATCCCCACAACATGATGCTGCCACCACCATGTTTCACAGTTGGTGTGTTCAGGGTGATGTGTAGTGTTAGTTTTCCACCACACATAGTGTTTTGCTTTTAGGCCAACAAGTAAAATTTTGGTCTCATCTGACCGGAGCACCTTCTTCCACATGTTTGCTGTGTCCCCCACATGGCTTCTTGTAAACTGCAAATAGGACTTCTTATGGTTTTCTTTCAACAATGGCTTTCTTCTTGCCACTCTTCCATAAAGGCCAGATTTGTGGAGAGCACGACTAATAGTTGTCTTGTGGACAGATTTTCCCACCTGAGCTGTGGATCTCTGCAGCTCCTTCAGAGTTACCATGGGCCTCTTGGCTGCTTCTCTGATTAATGCTCTCCTTGCCCGGCCTGTCAGTTTAGGTGGACGGCCATGTCTTGGTAGGTTTGCAGTTGTGCCATACTCTCCATTTTCGGATGAACAGTGCTCCGTGAGATGTTCAAAGCTTGGGGTATTTTTTAATAACCTAACCCTGCTTTAAACTTCTCCACAACTTTATCTCTGACCTGTCTGGTGTGTTCCTTGTCCTTCATGATGCTGTTTGTTCACTAAGGTTCTCTAACAAACCTCTGAGGGTTTCACAGAACCTCTGTATTTATACTGAGATTAGATTACACACAGGTGGACTCTATTTACTAATTAGGTGACTTCTGAAGGTAATTGGTTCCACTAGATTTTAGTTAGGGGTATCAGAGTAAGCCCCCGTTCACATCGGGCCGATTTGACATGTGATTTGAGATGTCAAATCACATTCCAAATGGGAGCCTATTGCCGGTAATGCCACCATCCGTACCGGTGCAACGCCGACTTTGCAGTGCCACACCAATTCCTAAAAGTAGTTCCTACACTACTTTTGGGGACTTTGGGGGCAATTTCAATAGACATCTGTGCATGAACCCGCACAGATGTCTGTCAAATTGCACCCAAACTCGCAATGAAATGTGGGTTTGAAATCGTGCGAGTTTAGCTGAACTCGCACGATTTCAAACCCGCCTCCAATGTGAACGTAGGCTAAAGGGGGCAGAATACAAATGCACGCCACACTTTTCACATATTTATTTGTAAAAAAAATTGAAAACCATTTATCATTTTCCTTCCCAATAAAAGACATTTATGTTTTTGGTAGTAACATGACAAAATGTGGAAAATTTCAAGGGGTATGAATACTTTTTCAAGGCACTGTATGTGAGACGAAAACTCGCCAAACTGAGGGGAGTTCCCATCCTAGTCAGCTGTTATTTAACCTAGTATTAGCCTCTTGCAAGCCCTGTACAGCAGGGCTGGAATGTGGGAGGAAGATACAGAACAAGGAGCCAAACAGTTAATTTTCAAGCAATAGGCATGCTGATAGGAGGAGAAAGCAGAGTGACAAGCTCATCATTGTACTTCTTCTCTATGCTGCTTTTATTCATTTATACTAGCAATATTTAAAACCTGTGTACTTTCATGATATATGTTGCTGAATATATACTGCAATTAAATCTGAACTCAAATCAAATATAAAAGATGCAAATGAATGCAGCCCTGTAGTCATTAACAAACCAATAAATGCAAATAAATAAATAATATATAAATAAAGTACTGTATATACTCCAGTATAAGCCGACCCAAATATAAGCCGAGGCACCTAATTTACCACAAACTGGGAAAACTTATTGACTTGAGTATAAGCCTAGGGTGGGAAATGCAGCAGCTACTATAAGTAGAAAAGAGGGTTAACAATGCCCATTTGCAGCCTCACTGTGCCCGTTTGCAGCCTCATTGTGCAGTCTCACTGTGCCCATTTGCAGCCTCACTGTGCCCATTTGCAGCCTCACTGTGCCCCTCTGCAGCCTCACTGTGTCCATCTGCAGCCTCACTGTGTCCATCTGCAGCCTCACTGTGCCCATTTACAGCCTCACTGTGCCCATCTGCAGCCTCACTGTGCCCAATTGCAGCTTTACTTTGCCCATTTGCAGCCTCACTGTGCCCAACTGTAGCCTCACTGTGCCCATTTGCAGCATTACTATGTCCATCTGCAGCCTCACTGTGCAGCCTCACTGTGTCCATCTGCAGCCTCACTGTGCCCGTTTGCAGCCTCACTATGCAGCTTCACTGTGTCCATCTGATCTCCCCGTGTACCTCCATGCTGCTGCAGTCGTTGGCGGCCGTCCACTGTAACAAAGCCCCGCCTCCTCCTCGTCCGTGATAGACGGAACACTGATCCCAGCATTGTATCAGTGTTCAGTGTTCCGTCTATCACGGATGAGGAGGAGGCGGTGCTTTGTTACAGTGGGCGGCCGCCGACTGTAGTTAAGACTGCATGAACAGCGGGACTCGAGTATAAGCCGAGGGGGGCTTTTTCAGCATCAAAAAATGTGCTGAAAAATTCGGCTTATACTCGAGTATATACGGTAATAAATACATAAATAAATAAAGTGTAAGTACCTGAATTTTACTTGGTATCAGCTTTTGCAGAACAAAATCTCTGGATTGAAGATGAATAACATAACAAAATCTTCTTTTGTTATATCGTCTTTAATGGGCTATTTCTTTTTATTTTATAATCTACTATAAACAAATATTTTTTTTAGGGGAGACTACATATCCACTAACTTTCAGTTTTTTTCTGAATCTCAATAGTTGATTTTAGATTTTGTATACACCGATCAGCCATGACTACCCACCTAATATTAAGTAGGTCCCCGGTTTGCCGCCAAAACAGCCCCTTTTTATGCCCAGACAGGCCTGACCAGTCAAGGCATGGACATCACTAGAACTCTGAAAGTATGCTGGGGCACCAAGCTGTCAGTAGCAGATTCTTTGTTTCCTGTAAGTTGCAAGGTGGGGCCTGATCCAGCACATCCCACAGATGCTTGATTGGATTGAGATCTGGAGAATTTGGAGGCAAAGTCAACACCTCGACCTTGTTGTTGTGTTCCACAAACCAAACCATTTTTGAACCATTTTTGCAGTTTGGCAAGGCACATTTTCCTAGTGAAAGAGGACACCCCCATCAGGGAATACCATATCCATGAAGGGGTGTACTTGGCCACCAACAATGTTTAGGTAAAGGGTATGTGTCATGTAATTTCCACATGAATGTCAGGACCCAAGATTTCCCAGTAGGGCATCACACTGCCTTAACCAGCTTGCCTTCTTCTCATACTATATCCTGGTGCCAAATCTTACATCGGGTAAGGGACACACACGCCATCCACATGATGTAAACGAAAACATGATTCATCAGACCAGGTCACCTTTGTCCATTGGTCCATAGTCCAGTTCTTATATTGCGTACACACGACCGTTTTTAATGTCATTGAAAAAAACGTAATTTTTCTCGACGTGATTCTTCTCAAGCCTGCCTTGCCTACACACTATCGTGGAAAAAAATGCTTGAGTAAAGCGCAGTGACGTACAAAACGTACGACGGCACTATGAAGGGGAAGTTCCATTCGGATGGCACCACCCTTCGTGTTAGTAAAGTTTGTTGAGCGACGATTCGCGCTTTTCAGCCTCGTGCTTTTCAGTCCGTTACAGCGTGACGAATGTGCTATCTCCATTACGAACGCTAGTTTTACCAGAACGAGCGCTCCCGTCTCATCACTTGCTTCTGAGCATGCGCATTTTTTTTCATGTCGTTAAAGCCCACACATGCCCGTTTTTCATGACGAGAAAAACGACGATGTAAAAAACGACGTGAAAAATTAGAGCATGTTCCAATTTTTTTATGCCCGTTTTTCACGTCGTGAAAAATGCTCTGAAGCCCACACACGATCATTTTTAATGACCATTTTAAAAAATGCAATTTTTCTCGTCATTAAAAATGGTCGTGTGTACGCGGCATTATGCTTACATGCCCATTGTAAACACTTTTGGCTGTGGACACGGGTCAGCATGGGCATCCGAACCATCGGCTATGCCCCCCCCAAAACATACTGCGATGCCCATTTTTTCTGGTTTTAACTTCAGGGACAACATGTTTACTTGCTGACTTGTATAACCCACAGACTGTGAGATGCCATTGTAACGAGAAAATCAATGTTATTCAGTTTACCTGCCAGTGGTCATAAAGCTATGGCTGATAGGTGTATGTATGTCATTCTATTTTTTTTTTTACCTGCACACTCAGAAGAGTCCATATATTACATGTACAGTGCATCCGGAAAGTATTCACAGTGCGTCACTTTTTCCACATTTTGTTATGTTACAGCCTTATTCCAAAATGGATTAAATTCATTATTTTCCTCAAAATTCCACAAACAATTCCCCATAATGACAACGTGAAAGAAGTTTGTTTGAAATCTTTGAAAATGTATTTAAAAAAAAAAAAAATCCCATGTACACCAGTATTCACAGCCATTGCTACATACTTTGTTGAAGCACCTTTGGCACCAATTACAGCCTCAAGTCTTTTTGAGTATGATACTACAAGCTTGGCACACCTATTTCTGGGCAGTTCTCCCATTCTTCTTTGCAGGACCTCTCAAGCTCCATCAGGTTGGATGGAGAGCGTCGGTGCACAGCCATTTTCATATCTCTCCAGAGATGTTCAATCGGTATCAAGTCTGGGCTCTGGCTGGGCCACTCAAGGACATTCACAGAGTTGTCATGTAGCCACTCCTTTGTTATCTTGGCTGTGTGCTTAGGGTCGTTGTCCTATTGGAAGATTAACCTTCCCCCCCCCCCCCCCCCAGTTTGAGGTCCAGAGCACTCTGGAGCAGGTTTTTATCAAGGATGTCTCTGTACATTGCTGCATTCATCTTTCCCTCGATCCTGACTAGTCTCCCAGTTCTTGTCACTAAATAACATCCCAGCAGCATGATGCTGCCACCACCATGCTTCACTGTAGGGATGTATTGGCCAGGTGCTTGGTTTCCTCCAGATATGACACTTGCCTTCAGGCCAAAGAGTTCAATCTTTGTTTCATCAGACCAGAGAATTTTGTTTCTCATGGTCTGAGAGTCCTTTAGGTACCTTTTGGCAAACTGCAGGCGAGGTGTCATGTGCCTTTTACTGATGAGTGGCTTCCGTCTGGCCACTTTACCATAAAGGCCTGATTGGTGCTGCAGAGATAGTTGTTCTTCTGGAAGGTTCTCCTCTCTTCACAGAGAAACACTGGAGCTCTGTCAGAGTGACCATCGGGTTCTTGGTCACCTCCTTGACTAAGGTCCTTCTCCCCGATCGTGCAGTTTGGCTGGGCGGCCCACTCTAGGAAGAGTCCTGGTGGTACCAAACTTCTTCTACTTAGGCTGCTTTCACACTGAGGCGCTTTACAGGCGGTATAGTGTTAAAATAGCGCCTGCATAGCACCTGTAAAGCGCCTCTCCTCTCACTTCAATGTAAAAGCCTGAGGGCTTTCACACTGGAGCGGTGCGCTGGCAGGACGGTAAAAGAAAGTCCTGCAAGCCGCATCTTTGCAGTGCTGTAGGAGCGGTGCATACACCGCTCCTAAAGCGCCCCTGCCCATTGATATTAATGGGCAGTGCCGCTGAACCGCCAGCAAAGCGCCAGCTGCAGGGGCGCTTTGCGGGCGATTTTAACCCTTTTTCGGTCGCTAGCGGGGGTTAAAAGCGCCCCGCTAGCGGCCGAAAAGTGCAGCTAAAAATAGCAGCGCTTTACCACCGACGCCCCCACCGCCCCAGTGTGAAAGCAGCCTTACAGATGATGGAGGCCACTGTGCTCATTGGGACCTTCAATGCTGCAGTAATTTTTCTGTACCTTTCCACAAATCCGTGTCTCTATACCAGTGTTTCTCAACTCCAGTCCTCAAGGCGCCCCCAACAGGTCATGTTTTCAGGTTTTCCATTATTTTGCACAGGTGATTTGATCAGTTTCACTGTCTTAGTAATTACCACAGCCGTTTCATCTGAGGGAAATCCTGAAAACATGACCTGTTGGGGCGCCTTGAGGACTGGAGTTGAGAAACACTGCTCTATACAATTCTGTCTCAGAGGTCTACAGACAAATCCTTGGACTTCATGGCTTGGTTTGTGCTCTGACATGCACTGTTAACCGTGGGACCTTATATGGTCAGGTGTGCGTCTTTCCAAATATTGTCCAATCAACTTGAATTTACCACAGGGGAACTCTAATCAAGTTGTAGAAACATCTCAAGAAGGATCAGTGGAAAAAAGGATGCACCTGAGCTCAAATGTGAGTGTCATGGCAAAGGCTGTGAATACTTATGTACATGTTTATTTTTAATACATTTGCAAATATTTCAAACAAACTTCTTTCATTATGGGGTATTGTTGGTAGAATTTTGAGGAAAATAATGAATTTAATCCATTTTGGAATAAGGCTGTAACATAACAAAATGTGGAAAAAGTGAAGCGCTGTGAATACTTTCCGGATGCTCTGTATTTCCGACCATTATGAAAACTTAGGAGGCAGTATGGGTGTTTGTGTTGCCCGTTTTCTATGTAAATGAATTGCCTTCTGCTGTTACACCTGTGCCCGGGTGGAAGTCACAAAGTCTCTCTGCCCTCCCAAATAAAAGTTGCATAGGCGTGCGCACAGGGTGTGCCAGGTGTGCCTGGGCACACCCTAATGCAGTGTTTCTCAACTCCAGTCCTCAAGGCGCCCCAACAGGTCATGTTTTCAGGATTTCCGTAACTACTAAGGCAGTGAAACTGATCAAATCATCTGTGCAAAATCACGGAAAGCCTGAAAACATGACCTGTTGGGGCGCCTTGAGGACTGGAGTTGAGAAATACTGCCCTAATGATCCTGTGCTGGGCAGATTCCCCCTTTTACTTGGCTACAGAGAAAGGAACTGGGGAATCTCTGTCCTCAGTCCCTTTCTCTGTCTCAAAAGCGAGACATCAGGGGTCTGTTTAGACCCCTGATATTTCACCTAGGCCCCAATGGGGCTCCAAAAAAAATCTAAAAAATAAAATAATATTGTAAAAAAAATGAATATATTGTAAAAAATAAAAAAATTGTAAAAAAGTAATAATAAAAAAATATAAAAAATACCAGTCTCTGCCCTTTTGACATCGTCCAATGCTATACCGACACTGTCCATTGCCCTATTAATTGGGGTGCACACCCTAATGCAATAGGCTGCGCACACCTATGAAAAGTTGGAATGTTCCCATCACTGACCCATCTTCAGAGCACTTAATCCAACCAGATCTATAACGTGTTTACTTTGTGTGTTTGATGTGTATACATCCTGTACATCCTGGCTTATGCCACCTTTTTTTTTTTGGCAGAGAAAAGGGAAGGTTTGGGGAGGGGTGTGGGCACATTATTCAGGGAGGGGTAAGGTGTATGGGCACACAGGACACATTATAAGACACGGCAAGATAGATCAGAAGACACAATACTAGCAGTGACAGAGGAAAGCAGCTACCTGCACATACCTGGGGGGAGAGCTGTCATACGCTGGAGAGCAGGACACCTAAGGTAACCAGACCAGAACTCCGCACTGTCTCCTCCTCCTGATCTTACCTGTACAGGTGATCACAAAATGTAGCAGTTCCTTCTTCTGCCTAATTATAGCTATTCAGGCTGGAACACTTTGATAGATTCTACCTGTACAGATAATGGTAGAACAAGCCAACATAGCTTTTCATCTCCATCCAAAAAGTTTTGGCAGCAGGTACACCTGAATGCCCCCATATATAGATAAGACAAAGGTGTGGTTTTTTTTTTTCGTTTTATTGTTTTTACATAGAATAAGAAAAGTTGTACAACATGTATGTAGCGGGGGTCCCAAAGTTAGGGATTGCTATACTAAATTTAGGGGTGATTCGAGTGGTAGTTGGCTCGAATCTTTCAATTTACTGGACTCTGCCTTGCTGCTGTTTCACCTGGCGTGCAGTTCCTCTAAGAAAATGGGTGGCGTTGTCACTTGTACTTGGGGTCGAACCACAGGTGATGGAGTGGCGATTGGGTGTCCTCTCTCGGTAGCCGTGCAGTGGGCGTGGTCTACCTGCTGTGCATGCCGGGAGAGGGTACACAAGGTGCGGACGCCATTAGAGAGGGAGCAATTCCCGGGGCCCATGCCCGGAGGGAGAACCTACGGTCCAAGTTCAAGCGCATGGCCCTCCAGGCTATGGGGCCACATGCGCTTCAGTTCCAGGCACCTTTAGTCCTGGGACTGCAACTTCAGCCCTGGGCCCAGCACCTTTACCCGGAGCCCACTTCGGGAGGAGGAATCCCAGGGTTACCGCCTTGCGAGGGGACCCGTTTCTGGAAGAGGAGGCTGGGGGAGGACCATTCCGAAGGACTGGTGAGAGATCACAGTGAAGGAAGGGGCCCAGTAACTCTCCGAAGGGATGTCATCCATCCGAAAAAGGGATCTAAACAACGGGACCATTAGGAGGTTTGGGATACTATAGATTCTGTGGCAGAGGATCTCCTGAATGCATCCATTAGGGAATCTGATAGACTGTTCGAGCTACATGCCGGCTGCTAGTGCTCTTGGGTGACTATCCGGGTGAGCTGTACCCACTCGGGATTGAGTAGCGAAAAAGCCAGGAGTGCCTGAATTGATCTGTCTTCCTAACACCTTTCTCTCTTCTCAACTTTGTGGATGTTCATGCATAAGAAAAATAAACTCTACGTTGGAGTTGACACTGGTGTGGACCTTGGAGTTACTTGGGGTATAGAGACTTTGTCCTTACATTCTAGGGACAGAAACCAGGTTTGAGGAGGACCTTGCTGCAAGACCCGTAAGTTAAAACAAGTGTGCTTAACCTCTGCAAACCAGAGGGTACGGGCATGGTGGGCATGGTGTGCCTTTCTCTCCCGTGAGTGAGCCAAGGACAGTGGGGAGAAAGGGTGCCGTGTGCTACATGTACATACAAAGAGCGCATAACATTTAACTCATATTCACTTGACACTATAGTTCCATACAATAGAGTATTAGACAATCATATATATCGCTACAAATCAATTCATCCTAAAGTTATCAGGTATATATACTGTAGATATACACTCACCGGCCACTTTATTGTTGTACCTTGCTAGTACCGGGTTGGACCCCCTTTTGCCTTAATTCTTTGTGGCATAAATTCAACAAGGTGTTGGAAACATTCTTCAGAGCTTTTGGTCCATAGTGACATGATAGCATCACGCAGTTGCTGCGTATTTGTTGGCTGCACGTCCATGATGCAAATCTCCAACATCCCAAAGGTGCTCTATTGGATGGGATCTGGTGACTGTGGAGGACATTGGAGTACAGTGACCTCATTGTCATGTCCAAGAAACCAGTGGTGAGATGATTGGATCTTTGTGACATGGTGCATTATGCTGCTGGAAGGAGCCATCAGAAGATGGGTACACTGTAGTTACAAAGGGATGGACATGGTCAGCAACAATACTCAGGTAGGCCGTGGTGTTTATACGATACTCAATTGGTACTAAGGGGCCCAAAGTGTGCCAAGAAAATATCCCCCACACCATTACACCACCACCACCAGCCTGAACCGTTGATACAAGGCAGGATGGATCCCTACTTTCATGTTGTTTACACCAAATTCTGACCCATCTGAATGTCGCAGCTGAAATTGAGGTTCATCAGACCAGGCAAGGTTTTTCCAATCTTCTAGTGTCCAATTTTGGTGAGCCTGTGCAAATTGTAGCCTCAATTTCCTGTTCTTAGCTGACAGGAGTGGCACCCAGTGTGGTCTTCTGCTGCTGTAGCCCATCTGCTTGAACGTTTGACATGTTGTGGGTTCAGAGATGGTATTCTGCATACCTTGCTTGTAATGAGTGGTTATTTGAGTTATCTCAAACCAGTTTGCCCATTCTCCTCTGACCTCTGACCTCATCAAGGTATTTTTGTCAATACAACTGCAGCTCACTGGATATTTTCTTTTTTTCGGACCATTCTCTGTAAACCCTAGAGATGGTTGTGCATGAAAATTCCAGTAGATCAGCAGTTTTTGAAATACTCAGACCAGCCTGTCTGGCACCAACAATCATGCCATGTTTGTGTTACCAAGCAAATGGACAGGTTTACCTAATAAAGTGACCAGTGAGTGTTTAGCCATCTAAATTTCCACACATATACAAATTAACAAGTTAATCAAGCGATATCGTGGATTGCAATTTCAGCCAGGAAAACTAGACTTTAGGCAAAGTATATATTTTTTTACTTTCTCATTCCTCACATTTAGTGCTCATGTACACTACAGCTTCTAAACTTGACTTTAGGAGCTTTTGGCGTTTTTCTTACCAAAGCTCCTAAACTCAACTCCATAAAAGCCTATGTGTCCATGTACACATAAGCTTTTACAAGAGTTTAGAAGCTGCTGCGGTTAGGGGAGGTTCAACCTCCCTCTCCTGAATGCAGAAGAACCACGTTCCGGATAGAAACGGGTTGACCGCCAGCCGCAAAACGAAGCAAAATCGTGGCACGATTTTGTCGAGTTTTTACGTTTTCACTCGGCCGGAGGTCAACCAAGTCTGTGTGTACATGAGCCCTTATTATCCTTTGTATTTTATGCCCTTCCCTTTTACATTGTAAGATTACTTGATCAGGACCCTCCTAACTCCCTTGTCTTGAATTGTATTGTAACTGTGCGTATTTTCTACAGCGCTGCACAAACTGCTGGCGGTCTATTAACCCTCCATAATAATTCACTAAGCTATAACGTATGTGTTATTGTAGTGATCATGTTTTTAGCCACATAAGTATAATTTTGCAGTTCCCGTTGGCTCATTCTGCTGGAAGTAACAGATGGTATGGCCAATCGTTATAGCTTAGTGAATTTATTGTATTTTTTGCTGTTGGTTGCCAAAACTTGTCTACACATTGCTTCAAATGTTTAATGTGTGTGTGTAAACCCCAACAATGACCTTCTATTTACTCCCTTTTGGTCTGTTACTTGCAGGGCCGGGACAAGGGGTGGGCAGAAGGGACAGCTGCCCTGGGCACTGTGGTATCACGTGAGGTGGGGGGTGCCACAAGGAGATTGGGGGGGTTTGTTCTATAAGGGGGCATTTAGGGGGCAGCAGGGGGTAAATAATGTTCTAGGTAGGGTTGCCATCTCATCCCTTTTAAACCCGAACACATATTAGCTACACATGTTCTGTGGCTGGTTAAGGTGGTAATTAAACTCACTTGGTGCCTTATCTGCATTAAATTGGCCTCAGATCCTGTGTAATTCATATGTGGGTGAGGGATAAGGTGGCAACCCTAATTCTAGGAGGTGGTGCTTTAAGGGGATTTATGTTGGGAGAGAGGATGGGGGGGAAGAAGATTTGTACTAGGAGGGGGGATTTGGGGGGGAATTTGTGTTGGGAGGGAGAATTTGAAGTAGGGGGGGATGTGTACTAGGAGGGGGGATTTGTGTTGGGAGGGAGAATTTGAAGTAGGGGGGGGGGTGTGTACTAGGAGGGGGGATTTGGGGGGGGATTTGTGTTGGGAGGGAGAATTTGAAGTAGGGGGGGATGTGTACTAGGAGGGGGGATTTGTGTTGGGAGGGAGAATTTGAAGTAGGGGGGGGGTGTGTACTAGGAGGGGGGATTTGGGGGGGGGAATTTGTGTTGGGAGGGAGAATTTGAAGTAGGGGGGATGTGTACTAGGAGGGGGGATTTGGGGGGGGATTTGTGTTGGGAGGGAGAATTTGAAGTAGGGGGGGGTGTGTACTAGGAGGGGGGATTTGGGGGGGAATTTGTGTTGGGAGGGAGAATTTGAAGTAGGGGGGGATGTGTACTAGGAGGGGGGATTTGTGTTGGGAGGGAGAATTTGAAGTAGGGGGGGGGGGTGTGTACTAGGAGGGGGGATTTGGGGGGGGGGAATTTGTGTTGGGAGGGAGAATTTGAAGTAGGGGGGATGTGTACTAGGAGGGGGGATTTGGGGGGGGATTTGTGTTGGGAGGGAGAATTTGAAGTAGGGGGGGTGTGTACTAGGAGGGGGGATTTGGGGGGGAATTTGTGTTGGGAGGGAGAATTTGAAGTGGGGGGGGGATGTGTACTAGGAGGGGATATTTTAGGGGTGTAGGATTCGTGATAGAAGGGGTGAATTTTGTTTTTTGTTTTGGTGGGTGGGTGGGGGGGGCATTTGAGCTGGAGGGATTTGGGGGATGAGGGGGCAAAGATTTGTGCTGAGAGGAAGGCTTTCAGCAGGGGGCAGATTTGTACTTGGAGGAAGGGGAATTTATGCTTTGGGGGTAAGCATGCAGATTAGTGCTGAGTTTTTTTTTGTGGGGGAATTTCTGCTAACACACGATGCTCATACATCTTGGGGGGGGGGGGGTAAGGCGCAAGTGCAGTTTTGCATGTTCACCCACCGCGGCTCTAGATGACCTTGTCCTGGCACTGGTTAATTATACTATTGAAAGCGCTTTGTTATACATTGTAGTTTCTGCCTCTGTGGCACTTAAGTCAGTGTTATCAGCCCTGCCCAGTTCACCTCTGAAAATGTTATGAAGATGGGGGGGGGGGGGGGTGTTCAGTAGTTCAAATCATGAGTGAGCAGCCTAGAGTAACAACACTGCTCCTCCATAAATACAGAATGGTTAGGGAGCGTTGTCACCCTAAGAGGAAGTGTGTTACTGGCAGGATCACCAGGTGAAACAAAAGGGGAAAAAAACTGAAATGAAAACAAAAAGCTAATGCAGCCACCACATCTAAGGACTGGTAGGCTGCAATATATTACATTTTTGTTATTGGGTTTAGATACTCTTTAAATTCTCACTGAAAACCTTGTGTACATTCAGTTTGTGTAATAAGGGATTATTCATGACTTGTCAGCTGTTAACAAGTGACACTCCCAGACAAACAGATTCTGAAAGAATCCAACCCGGATGACTGAACCTTGAAAGGATTGCTTGTTTTTTGTTTTTTGTGGTGAACAATTGTTCACGTTCCAAAAACTTCCTGACTGTGATATAAAAATGTTGAAATCCTAGTTTCTATGGACTTGTATTTAATGTCTACAGGCACTTGTATGATACATTCTGTAGGCCAGCCTTTTTACACTAGACAAGTATATGCAATTAGAGGACCTCCAGCTGCTGCAAAACTATAAGTCCCATCATGCCTCTGCCTCTGGGTGTCATGCTTGTGGCTGTCAGAGTCTTGCTATGCCTCATGGGACTTGTAGTTCTGCAACAGCTGGAGGTCCGCTAATTGCATATCCCTGCACTAGAGGAACACTTGAAATAATTTTTAGGTCTCAGGGAACTCCTGCTAAAATGAATTGATTGGTGGTCAGTGGGAAGAATGCCTCTTAACCATTTGTCAAATGCGCTATAGCCAAATGACAGCTACAGCATGGTCATCCAGTTCTGGGAGGGCGTCATATGATATCCTCCCAGAACCGCGTCCCCCACACGCCCGCTGTGACACGCACCCAGCGCGCTCCGTCCTTCGGACACATCTGATCACAGATCGGGGTAAAGAGCCAATCACAGCGGCTCTTTACCACGTGATCAGCTTTGTACAATCTAAGCTGATCATGATGTAAACACACCTGCCAGTTATCAGGATTACTTTCCTCATGCTGTCACAGCTTGAGGAGAGGAGAGAGCCAGTGACCGGCTAGCATGAAAGGGGACATCTGCACTGATAATTAGGGCACTGATCATCAGTTTCCTGATGATCAGTGCAGCCCCAACAGTGCCCATAAGTTCTGCCCATCAGTGCTGCCAATCAGTGCTGCCTATTAATGCCCATCAGTGCTGCCTAACAGTCCCTATCAGTGCCGCCTATCAATGCAGCCTCATCAATTGTTCCTCTTCAGTGCACACCAGTGCAGCCTCATCAGCACAAAACAGTGAAGGAGAACAATTACCCATTTATTTTATTTTTTTTATTTAACAGGAACTAAGAAAAACTTTCTTTCCCCAAAATGTATGGTCTTTGTTTGTTTGGCAAAAAATAAAAACAAACCCTAGTGGTGATTAAATACCACCGAAAGAAAGTTCTATTAGTGTGAAAAAAAATATAAAAATGTCATGTGTGTACAGTGTTGCATGACCACGCAATTGTCATTCAAAGTGGGATGGCGCTGAAAGCTGAAAAATGGCCTCGGCAGAAAAGGGGTGAAAGTCCCCAGTAGGCAAGTGGTTAAATTGATGGTCAGTGAAAAGAATGCTCCCTATATTGGGAGTCTGTGGGGAGAATGCTCCTTACATTGGTAGTCTGTGGTTAGAATGCTCCTTACATTGGTGGCCTGTGGTTAGAATGCTCCTTACATTGGTGGTCTGTGGTTAGAATGCTCCTTACATTGGTGGCCTGTGGTTAGAACGCTCATTACATTGGTGGCCAGAGAAAATAATACTCCTTACATTGGTGGCCAGTGAAAAGAATACTCCTTACATTGGTGGCCAGTGAAAAGAATACTCCTTACATTGGTGGCCAGAGAAAAGAATACTCCTTACATTGGTGGCCAGAGAAAAGAAAACTCCTTACATTGGTGGCCAGTGAAAAGAATACTCCTTACATTGGTGGCCAGAGAAAAGAATACCCCTTACATTGGTGGCCAGTGAAAAGAATACTCCTTACATTGGTGGCCAGAGAAAAGAATACTCCTTACATTGGTGGCCAGAGAAAAGAATAGTCCTTACATTGGTGGCCAGTGAAAAGAATACTCCTTACATTGGTGGTCTGTGGTTAGAATGCTCCTTACATTGGTGGCCAGTGAAAAGAATACTCCTTACATTGGTGGCCAGAGAAAAGAATACTCCTTACATTGGTGGCCAGAGAAAAGAATACTCCTTACATTGGTGGCCAGAGAAAAGAATACTCCTTACATTGGTGGCCAGTGAAAAGAATTCTCCTTACATTGGTGGTCTGTGGTTAGAATGCTCCTTACATTGGTGGCCAGTGAAAAGAATACTCCTTACATTGGTGGCCAGTGAAAAGAATACTCCTTACATTGGTGGCCAGTGAAAAGAATGCTCCTTACATTGGTGGCCAGTGAAAAGAATGCTCCTTACATTGGTGGCCAGAGAAAAGAATACTCCTTACATTGGTGGCCAGTGAAAAGAATACTCCTTACATTGGTGGCCAGAGAAAAGAATAGTCCTTACATTGGTGGCCAGAGAAAAGAATAGTCCTTACATTGGTGGCCAGTGAAAAGAATACTCCTTACATTGGTGGTCTGTGGTTAGAATGCTCCTTACATTGGTGGCCAGTGAAAAGAATACTCCTTACATTGGTTGGTGGCCAGTGAAAAGAATACTCCTTACATTGGTGGCCAGAGAAAAGAATACTCCTTACATTGGTGGCCAGAGAAAAGAATACTCCTTACATTGGTGGCCAGTGAAAAGAATTCTCCTTACATTGGTGGTCTGTGGTTAGAATGCTCCTTACATTGGTGGCCAGTGAAAATAATACTCCTTACATTGGTGGCCAGTGAAAAGAATACTCCTTACATTGGTGGCCAGTGAAAAGAATGCTCCTTACATTGGTGGCCAGTGAAAAGAATGCTCCTTACATTGGTGGCCAGAGAAAAGAATACTCCTTACATTGGTGGCCAGTGAAAAGAATACTCCTTACATTGGTGGCCAGAGAAAAGAATACTCCTTAGATTGGTGGCCAGAGAAAAGAATACTCTTTACATTGGTGGCCAGAGAAAAGAATACTCCTTACATTGGTGGCCAGAGAAAAGAATACTCCTTACAATGGTGGCCAGAGAAAAGAATACTCCTTACATTGGTGGCCAGTGAAAAGAATACTCCTTACATTGGTGGTCTGTGGTTAGAATGCTCCTTACATTGGTGGCCAGTGAAAAGAATACTCCTTACATTGGTGGCCAGTGAAAAGAATACTCCTTACATTGGTGGTCTGTGGTTAGAATGCTCCTTACATTGGTGGCCAGTGAAAAGAATACTCCTTACATTGGTGGCCAGAGAAAAGAATACTCCTTACATTGGTGGCCAGAGAAAAGAATACTCCTTACATTGGTGGCCAGTGAAAAGAATTCTCCTTACATTGGTGGTCTGTGGTTAGAATGCTCCTTACATTGGTGGCCACACTGGCCAGTGAAAAGAATACTCCTTACATTGGTGGCCAGAGAAAAGAATACTCCTTAGATTGGTGGCCAGAGAAAAGAATACTCCTTACATTGGTGGCCAGAGAAAAGAATACTCCTTACATTGGTGGCCAGAGAAAAGAATACTCCTTACATTGGTGGCCAGTGAAAAGAATACTCCTTACATTGGTGGTCTGTGGTTAGAATGCTCCTTACATTGGTGGCCAGTGAAAAGAATACTCCTTACATTGGTGGCCAGTGAAAAGAATACTCCTTACATTGGTGGTCTGTGGTTAGAATGCTCCTTACATTGGTGGCCAGTGAAAAGAATACTCCTTACATTGGTGGCCAGAGAAAAGAATACTCCTTACATTGGTGGCCAGTGAAAAGAATTCTCCTTACATTGGTGGCCAGTGAAAAGAATACTCCTTACATTGGTGGCCAGTGAAAAGAATACTCCTTACATTGGTGGCCAGTGAAAAGAATTCTCCTTACATTGGTGGCCAGTGAAAAGAATACTCCTTACATTGGTGGCCAGAGAAAAGAATACTCCTTACATTGGTGGCCAGTGAAAAGAATACTCCTTACATTGGTGGTCTGTGGTTAGAATGCTCCTTACATTGGTGGCCAGTGAAAAGAATACTCCTTACATTGGTGGCCAGAGAAAAGAATACTCCTTACATTGGTGGCCAGTGAAAAGAATTCTCCTTACATTGGTGGCCAGAGAAAAGAATACTCCTTACATTGGTGGCCAGTGAAAAGAATACTCCTTACATTGGTGGCCAGTGAAAATAATTCTCCTTACATTGGTGGTTAGTGGGAAGAATGTACAATATATATGTAAAGCGCTGTGTAAATTGACAGCGCTATATAAGTACCTGTAATAAATAAATGTCTTTTACTTTAACCACTTGAGCCCCCAGTGCCAGTTTTGTCCCCAGGCCTTTTAAAACTGTTCCTGAGCCCAGCAGCTCACAAAGAAACATAATGACACTTCCTGTCATTCCTGTTGAACTTCTCTCCAGCCTCTCCCTTCAGCAGCAGAACACTGTCATAGTTATCTATTGCTGGCTGACCCCAGGCAGCAATAGTCTTAGATCAATACTAGAAATGATCTGTTGCTACGCAGCTGCATGACCAGATCCAGATCACCCATGAAGAAAATCTAGAATAAAATAAATAAATAAATGATCGTACTCTATCTATCTGTCTATCTACTGTGTGTATAGATATATCTTTATATCCTAGAAGTAAATAAAACATTTCCTCCCAAAATGAGTTCCCCGGGTCTAACCTGGTGCCGTTCTGTACATTTTCAGTTAAAGGTTTACAATGGCTTTTTGTCTTTTCTTGTCTCTTTCCACAGGTACTACCAGGTCATGGGATCTGTAGAGCCCTTGGGCCTTCTCTTCCGGCTGTACATCTACTCCATCCATGGGTACGTGTGTGAAGTGCTCTTTACGGCTTTCTGTGACTTTACTGCCAGCAGAGACTGGAGGTTTCGGGGTGTCTCCAGTGTTTGGGCGCTGTTTATCTATGGAGTAGCCATGTTAGGTATAGAGTACATGTACTTGTATCTGAGGTTTCATTGCGGCTTCCTTCTCCGTGCCGTCCTCTACACTTTTTGGGTGTACGTTTGTGAGTTCAGTTCTGGATGGATACTGAGATGTTTAAGAGCCTGCCCTTGGGACTATAGTCACTACAGATACAACTTTAAGGGCCTGGTGACCTTAGAGTATGCTCCCTTCTGGCTATTAGGAGTTGTCGTCTTAGAGAAATATCTGATTTGGTACACACTTCACTTGCGTCTGGATGGAAGCTGAAAAGGAAACGGAGGCAGAATCCCTGATGGACAAAGACCTCACTTGTGAAAAGGATTTGTAGATGTACTATATTGAGTCTTATTTGTGCAATACTTTGAGTTTTATGTTTACTATGGACTACAATAACAGTACATCAATTAAAAAAACGACAATACGTTTGCATTTTGCCTAATTTGTTGTAAGTCACTAAAATATCCCGAGAGACTAGTTTATATCAGAATATCATAACAATAAAGTGGAGCTATGGGCAAAGTTTAAAGAATTTCATATGTGATGAAGTTTGTCACTAGCGTTTACACAACTCTTTTTGTTTTTCTGATTCCCCCCAATAACAGAATTGTATTACTTGTTGGTATGCACCCATATAAAATGGTCCATGAACTCCCTGCACCCTACACTGAAGTTAAAGTAGAACTATAGGCAACACTTTTTTTTTTTCATTTTGGATGGAGTAAGGGAGGGTTATAACCCCTGTAAGGTTTATTTTTGCCACCTGTGTCCCATTTTGGAGATTTTCCTTCACTTCCTGTTCCATAGCAAAACAGGAAGTGAGAGGAAATCCCTGAACATTAAGGGAATCCTTTGGGGACCCCCTAGGTCACCAAAACTAGTGTCCCCAGTAAACGATGTCCTCTCTATTACCTTTCTGGAGACAACTCAAAACTTTTAATTTTCAATCCTTTTCAATCACTTTTTAAAGATAATAATTAATAGGGACAAATAGAGAAGGTAAATCTCCCTACCAGGGGCACAGACAGCAATAAAAAACTGACAGGGGTTCTCATCCCTCTTCAATCTATTCAAAGTTAAAAAATAAATAAAGTTTTGCCTTCAGTTATACTTTAAGTAATACAACCTGGTCTTAGACCCATCCCAGCCTGTGATTGGACAAATGATAGAAGCCTGACTGGCACAGAGGGCCCCCCCTTTCCTAGTGGGTTACTTAAGGGGGTTCAAGTCAGTTACCTCATGCAAATTCCATTTTCAATCACATATAACAAATACATATCAAAATTAAAGATGTTTTATTTTTTATTTACCTGAAGTTCAGCTTTAACCACTTAAGGACCGAGCCTCTTTTTGCGATTTGTTGTTTACACGTTAAAATCTGGTGTTTTGTTTTGCTAGAAAATTACTTAGAACCCGCAAACATTATATATATTTTTTTCAGACACCCTACAGAATAAAATGGCGATCATTGCAATACTTTATTTCACACTGTATTTGCGCAATAGTCTTACATGCGCAATTTTTGGGGGAAAAATACACTTTTTTTGATTAAAATATAAGACAACAGTAAAGTTAGCCCAATTATTCCTATATTGCGAAAGATAATATTACGCCAAGTAAATTGATACCTAACATGCCATGCTTCAAAATTGCATCCGCTCGTGGAATGGCGACAAACTTTGGCACTTAAAAATCTCCATTGGCGACGTTTAAACATTTCTACAGGTTACCAGTTGTGAGTTGCAGAGAAGAGCTGGTGCCAGAATTATTGCTCTCGCTCTATCGATTTTGGCGATACCTCACATGTGTGGTTTGAACACCGTTTTTATATGCGGGCACGACTTACGTACGCACGAATTTGGCGAAACGGGGCGCCTTAAATTTGTTTGTTTTTTTTCTTATTTATTTTACTTTTTAAATTTTGTTTTTACACTCTCCTTTTAAAAAAAAAAATGGGTCACTTTTATTCCTATTACAAGGAACGTAAACATCCCCTGTAATAGAAAAAAGCATAAAAAGTCCTCTTTAATGTGAGATCTGGGGTCAAAAAGACCTCAGACCTCACATTTACACTTAAATGCAATAAAAAATAAAATAAAAAAATAAATGTCTTTAAAAAAAAAAAATCCCCTTTAAGACCATTGAGTGGAAGTGACGTTTGACGTCGCTTCCGTCATCCAAAGTTATGGAGCCGAGTGGGGGTCATCATTCCCTCACTTAGGTCCATGCTACTGAGGAGATAGGATCGGATCGTCTCCGCCGCTAACGGTGGGTCCAGTAAGCGTCGGAGATGACCGGAACGTCAAAGATAAAAGTGATCTCACGGCGAATCCACCGCGGAGTCAACTTTTATCCTAAAGAGGACTGCCCGTCGTTGCAGAAAATACCCGGGTTATGGCAGCTATCTCCTGTAATAACCCCGGTATTCTATGCCAAAGCACCGACGTACAGCTACGGCGGTTTGCGGTAAGTGGGTAAACCAAACTTATACTTTGTTCAAATTTGTAAACATAAATGGATCTGGCTTAAAAAAGAAAAACTGTGATCATGCTGGTTAGGAAGCCATGTGCAATCACTATTCTCCCCCTGTAGGACATAGTTTGGAGTGGAAACACTTTGGAATCTTTGCCTAGAGAACCTCATCCTGTCTCTTGCTGTATGGGGTCAGCTTTAAAGTGGATCGAGTAAGAAAGGGTTATACCCCTTGGCAGATCTTCTTTCGCCATCTGTGTCCCATTGCGGAAATTTCCCTTCACTTCCTGTCTCATAGCCAAACAGGAAGTGAGAGGAAATCCCTGCAAATAAAGAAAATTATTTGGGGACCCTCATGTCACTAGGACTAGTGTCCTCATTGGAACATTTTCCTCCTATTACTTTTCTGGGGACAACCCAAAATTTGGGATTTTATTTTACTTTCAATTTCAATGCTAATGGCAAACAGGACAAATAGAGAGGGTGAAACTCCCTAACATGGGTCCAGACAGCAATTAACAGGTATTCTGATCCCTCTCCACTCTGTCCAATGTCCAATACTAAAAAAAAATTGCCTTTAGTTATACTCTAGCCCCTTCATGCTGGCGGTACGCATATATGCGGCCTCTTGGTGGGTGGGCCTTAACGCAGAGCGGCTGCAAATATGCGTACCAGAATGTAAATAGAGCTGTGCCAAGAGCATGCGCCCTGCGCGCTCCCAGCACAGTTACCGGCAGCTAACAGAAGGCGGAAGAGAGGATGTGGCCACTCTAGGTGGGAACCTTGATGAAAATCCACCGTGCAGATATCACAGGTGCAGGCAATGCATTCAGCAAGGCAGGAACAAAGGATGTTTCTGGACAGCCGCACTCTGAACAATGGTTGCCTTTATTGAATTAAAAACAGCACTACAAGTCACAGCAAACAAAAGAACCTGGGCAGCTGACACGTTTCGCACTAAATCTAGTGCTTAGTCATAGCTAACAGAAGGCCCCCAAATTATCTCTACTTGTGATTGGGAGATTTATGATCATGTTTCCGATGTGACAGCCAATCACGCCGGTCACATTATCAGAAACCCTGCCTCCTGGCATCAGAATCCTCTTAAAGGGCCAGGAGGCGCTGGCGTTAAGAGGTTAACCTGGCCAGCCAATGAAAACAAAACAGAATATTTTCCTCCATCCAATCAAACCCTTTCTCCAGGATATTGCATTCCGACAGCAGGACTCTCCACTCTCAGAATACACTGATAAGCATCTGCTGACATTCGTTTTCCAGATTGTCCATCTAAAGACCAACTTCTGTCAAACGGGAAAACGGCCACATACCGACCGAAATTCAACCAATACCTGCTGAATTAGCTGAATTTTAATCCACCTATGGCCAGCTTTAGGCTTTTACACTAAAACCTAATAAACTTTTAACCATGTTAATGTAATTTCAAAGGTCATTTACAATATTTTTGCTTAATCTGAACCTTTCATTGAAATAATACATTTTCCTGACAGACTCCATGGCAACCTACGTGTGGGTTAATCCCGCCCCTCATACCTCATAGGACCCTTCTCCCATAAATCTTTGCTCTGGGCCAGAGGCCGTGTTCCTTTTTTTTGTCCTCCTCCTAGGACCAAGATATAGTCTTACCTTTTCATGAAGTTTTTCTGTAATCCAGGCCTGGCGGTGTGCACGGCGATACGTTGGTGGTTAGCGGTGATCCTCTCTGCAGTCCAGCAATCCTAGCTATTAGCAGGTGGACATGGGCGATATGATGTGATACCATGAAGAGCTTACTAACCTGGCCATTGGCAGGCAAGCGGTAATATGGCCAAACGTCCCAGCTATTAGCAGGAGGCTTTGTAAATGCCCGATCGTGCGGTGGGTCGAGCGAACAGCTCCCCAGTCCCAGGTTCTGGTCCGGATCGTGCTGTAGTGGTGGTAATGTACAAACATATTCCTTTTATATGTCAGCCGTATCTCTGTGTTTTGTGTGTCTCCTTATTTTCTATCAAGCTCCAGTGAGTGGCCACGGCGGCTGGAGCGCAGCTGCGTTCCAGCTCGCCGTTTCAGGAAGCCGCGAATGAAGATTCCGTGCTTGGTTCGTGCAGGCGCAGTTTCGCCAAAATGGTGGCGGTCGCGCATGCGATTGGCCGCCACCGGATGGCAACCGCTATGGGGCGGTGACATCGTTAACGGTGGCAGATTTAAATAGCTGTCAAAGCAGCTATTACTTGGGATGACTTGCAGGCTTATGCGGTATTTACCCAGGCACTGGTCTCTGGTTTACAAGGTAAATTGTTTGCTGCAGGCTCCCTGGGTGCTGGCTATGTTTTGTTATGTGCTCTCTCATGCCTGTTGTCACTCCTGTTTCTCATAAGGCTTTAATGATTCATTTCACTTTCAAACTGCCTTGCCATGGATCTGTCACCGCCCTCTTGTGGCCAACCCTTGCGCTGCAGGTAGGATTTATTTATTTTCTACCTGTGATGCTTGGGTTCACTTATTCAGGAGCTCTTAACCCTTTCTTTTTCACTCAGCTCTTCTAGGTCTGAACACCAAAGCACGGCAAAGACCGTCCTAGGTCTCAACGTTGTCACTCCTCTTCAAGGTCCAGACGTCAGATCTTCCTTTAGATCTAGGTACCACAGATAGGAGTCTAAAACCACCTCTGGGCGTCACTCTCACCGCCACTCCAGCCGCTCTGTGAGGAAAGCCTGCTGGCTATGCGGGGCCCAGGTTCCTGAAGGCAAATCGCTCTGCAAGCGATGCTTTTCTAAAGTCGCATAAGAAAGAGAGGGTGGAGACCAACAAGTGGAAGCACTGGTCAGAAAGGTGGTCCGTGAGTCCCTGAGTAAAGGGGATTCTGGTCATACCCACAACCCTGCTGGCGACACTATGTCAGTCCCTATTAGGGATGATCTCAAGGCTCCAGGCCCTTCACAGCCGAGCCATTCCTCAATTGAAGCCTCAGACAGTGAGGTGGAGGTAGATGACCCTGGTGCAGGTTTTGAATTTGCCCTAGTACCACAGCTGGTCAAAAGCTGTCAAAGAAGCTTTGAGATGGAAGAGCCAGTGGAGGCACCCTCCAAATAGAGGAAATATTTTAAACACCTCAAAAAAGAACACCCTAATTTCTCCTTTTTGGGTGAACTCAGCGCAATAATTACTGACGAATGGGATGGTGTTGAAAGGAAGAATTGCCTGTTAATGAAGGTATCAAAAATGTACCCATTTAAAAGCAAGGATGTAAAACACCTGGAGTTGGCTCCTCTCATTGACTCAGCCCTAATGAGGATGATGAGGCACGTCACACTCCCATTGTAGGATACTGTTTCCTTTAGGGATTGCCTGGAGTGGAAAATTTATACCAACCTCAAGCGGATCTACATTACAGCGGGTATGACCTGCAAACCAGCTCTAGCTCTCACAGCCCTTTCTAAAGCGATGGAAGTCTGGGCAGATGACGTAGATGCTTCTCTGAGGAGCATCTCGGAAGAACTGGCCAGGAGCTCACCTATTCATGGGCTAAGGTTGACGTTGGCTTTTCTCGTGGGGCTTCCCTAGACATAATTCGCCTGGTGGCTCGGATCATGCTGACATCTGTCCCGGCTAAGCGTGCCTTGTGGCTGCGCCCATGGGTAGCTGACCCTGCCTCCAAGCAGGCATGGTGCAGGATTCCATTTGGGGGTTCGTCCCTCTTTGGGAACATATCGGACAGTGCCATCACCCGTGCCACAGGGGGCAAGCCGGGGTTCCTTCCCCAGGATCGCCGTCTGCTAAACCAGAAGAGAACACAGCCCAGGCAAAAGATCGAGCAAGGAATGCTCGCTACTATAGGCCTGGCCGTGAGTTCAAGAAGACCTGGAAGAAAAAACAGCCTTCAGGCCATAAGTTTTCAAAAGGGGCATCTTCCGGTGGACAAGAATCCCCTAAGTCTTTATGATATTGCACCTGCCTAAAACAGAGCGAGTCGGCATCCTTGCCTCTCTCAGAAGAGAAAAAGCGAATTCTCCTGTCTCTCTTGTGGCTCAGGGCGCTGCAATTCCAGTTCCAGGTGACAAAAGGTTTTAAGGGGTCTACTCGCCCCTCTTCATGGTGTTGAAGAAAAACGTCTCCTGGAGGCCAGTTATAGACCTAACCCACTTGAATTCTTTTATCTAGAAGGAGAAGTTCAAGATGGAGACACTACTCATGATCAGTCAAGCAATCCAACCAGGCGATTGGCTTGTCTCCTATAGACCTGAAGGACGCCTACTTCCATGTTCCGATAGCGTCAGAATTCCAGAAATACCTTCGCTTTGCTGTCGATCAAATCCGTCTGCAGTTTACCTGTCTCCCCTTCGGGCTTACAACATTGCCTCGTGTGTTTTCAAAACTTGTTGGCTGTCGTGGCTCTGATCAGGACCAGAGGTATCCGTCTGTACCACTATCTAGAGGACCTGCTGTTGTCTCGGGACAAGGAGCAGTTGCTAATCCACAGATCCCAGGTCATCTCCACTCTACTCGAGTTTGGTTGGCTTCTGAATCTGTAAAAGAGCCATCTGGATCCTACGCAGTCCCTGGTATTCCTCGGGGCACACTTCAACGCTATCAAGAGCACCATCTTGTTACCCCTGGAAAAATCCCAGTGATCCGGGACAGAGTTTGGCTTGCAATGTCGTCCTCATCTCCAAGCCTCTCAATGCCTAAAGTTCATTGGCACCATGGTGGCAACAACACCCATGGTAAAGTGGGCTCAGTGGAAAATGCGGCCCTTCCAGAAGGGTTTCCTCCAGCAGTATAATCCAGGGCTTCGGGATCACTTTATCCAAAAACCTCATCCATGCGGGAGAGCTTTACTTGGTGGCTACAACAGAGGAACCTCCTCAATTGTCACTCCATCGCACCTGTGTCTTGGGTCACCATCACTACAGATGCCAGCAACAGGGGCTGACAGAAGTAGCCCAAGGCATAGGGAATTTTCCCTCTCACAGGATAGTCTCCAATGTTCTGGAACTCCGGGCAGCGTTCTGCGCTCTGCAGGCCTTTCACCACTTAACAGCAGGAGACTCAGTCCTCCTAAGACTGGACAACACAACGGCAGTCGCATACATCAAGAGACAGGGGGGTACTCGCAGTCTCTCCCTGTCAAAGGAAATAGAGCCCATCATGATCTGGGCCCAGAAAAACCTGGCCAACCTGACAGCTGTCTATCTCCCTGGAGTCCCGAACATTCAGGCAGATTTTCTGTTGAGTTTCTCTGGACAACGAGTGGACTTCCCCCCCGAAGTCTTCAGGTGGGTCCTGTCCCTGGGAGTCATTCCGGAAGTAGACTTGTTCGCCTCCCCATGCAACTTCAGACTAGAGAGATACTACACGAGGTCTTGGTATCCCCAGGCTTTTGGGTAGATGCTCTGACAGACCATTGGCGGTTCCACAGGGCCTATGCCTTTCCCCCGGTTCCTGTCATTCTCCGTTTTTTGTCGAGGCTCAGGATGGAAGAAGCAGAGATAGTGGCAATAGTCCCGTACTGGCCAAACAAGCCATGGTTTCCACTGCTGATGCAACTCAGCTTCCGGGACCCAGTTCCTCTACCCTCCAGACCAGATCTCCTATCACAAGGGGCATTTCTACATCCATTCCCGGCCCATCTACATCTGATCATCTGGTTCTTGAGAGGGGAAGGTTGGAGGCCCTAGGCTGTCCAAGTAGGGCCATCTCCACAATATTAAATGCCAGAAGAACAGGCACCAACAGGGTCTACCAGAGGATTTGGAAAAAGTTTTCAGACTACACCTCTTCCACTGCAGGTTCTTGCAATAACCCAAAGATACATGATATCCTGGGCTTCTTACAATCAGGATTGGATCTCTCATTGTCAGTCAGCTCGCTGCGAGTCCAAATCGCTGTAATCTCTGCCTTTACGGGTGTTTCCTGGGCTAGACACCCTCTTACTCAGTAGTTTTTCAGAGGAGCAATAAGGCTCAGACCTCAGAGCCAAGTTTTTCTAATTGGGATCTTCCCCTTGTCCTGGATTTTTTCTTAGGTAGAGAGTTGGAACATGAAGATCAATCTTCTGTCAAATGACTCTCTCTAATAGTTGTCTTCTTGGTGGCTATAACATCGGCCAAGAGGGTCTCTGAAATCAGCTCTCAGGGATGCAAGGAGCCATTTCTAAACCTTTTAATTCCTATGTTGGGTTCAAACCCCAACGTGGCATCTGTGTTTCATGACAATCAGGAGATTGCTCTTCCAACGTTCAGATCTACCAAGGATTCCAGTGTTTATCCCTTAGATGTTGGAAAAGCTCTGAGTCAGTATCTTGAAGCTACAGCTTCTTTCCGTCAGACCGACCACCTGCTCGTTCGTTCTTTTCACAGGAAGTATAAGGGAATGTGTGCCTCTTCCAGATCTATCGGAGCATGGATTGTTCAGGCCATTCAGTGGGCCTATAAAGCCAAGGGCTTGGCGCCTCCAGAAGCGGTGACTGCTCACTCAACTAGAAGTGTGTCTTCATCATGGGCGGCATCACGTCACGTGCCTCCAGAAATTATTTGCAAGGTGGCCTTGTGGTCTTCAATTAACACGTTCATGGCACACTACTGCGTAGTGGTTTACGTATCTTGTCTGTTGATGGTGCCAATTAAACCTTTTTTCTTTTGTCCAGCACTCTGCCCACCCGGGTGTGTATGGCTAGTTATTTCCCACACGTAGGCTGCCATGAAGTCTGTCAGGAAAACGGAAAATTTATATCAAATACTTACCGTAATTTTCCTTTCCTGATGGACTCCATGGCAGCAGGAGTTCCCTCCCAGTGGCTGGAGTAGGCTAAATTATGGAACACGGCCTCTGGCCCAGAGCAAAGATTTATGGGAGAAGGGTCCTATGAGGTATGAGGGGCGGGATTAACCCACACGTAGGCTGCCATGGAGTCCATCAGGAAAGGAAAATTACGGTAAGTATTTGATATAAATTTTCCGTTTTTTTATACTGTATGTTTTTATGGCTTTATGACCTTTATCATGAATGTTTATTGTATATGTAGAACAAATAAAAATATCATTTTTTTACTGTATAATTTCTTCAATTTAGTTAGCGCATTTAGGCTCGGTTCACACTGAGGAGGCCTGTCGCTCTGACTTAGAAAAAGGTTCCTGTACCATTTGGGGGCGACTTCAGAGCGACTTGCATTGACTTCTATTACAGAAGTCGTTTGCAAGCCGTGCTGAAGTCACGCTGTACAGGGCGGCCTCAGAGTCGGCCGACATTGAAGCCGCCCCAGTGTGAACCGAGACTTGAAGTCCGTGTTTTGGAAGTAGATTCCAGTTGCTGTTATAGGTTGACAACACTTTGTCTTTGCCTCTCAAAAGTGCTTTTGTGTGGTCACCCTGACACACGGGCTTCTGATGGAGACTACAAATGGTTATTTCAACACACATTACAGATATACACTATATTGTCAAAAATATTGGGACACCTGCCTTTACACGAACGTGATTTTTTTTTTTTAACAGAAACTTTTTTATTGTTGTTCAAAGTAAAAAAGAAAAACGATATAAAAGCTTTCACACAAAGTAACAGTGACACAGTACATAGTCAACATGTGCAAGTGGATGGGCTGAGAAGTCAAATTA
The DNA here is from genome assembly GCA_029206835.1 of Rana muscosa. Taxonomy (NCBI): domain Eukaryota; kingdom Metazoa; phylum Chordata; class Amphibia; order Anura; family Ranidae; genus Rana; species Rana muscosa. Next base: position 51,096,676 of record CM055125.1, read on the forward strand.
TTAACAGGTCAAGTGCTAGCAATCCTGCTGGTGTACAATAAAGACATAAGAGGTAGTCGACCAATCTCAGTCTCTACAGTGTACTATGAGGAGATGGAGGGGGGGGGGGGATTGGAAACGGGGAGGGGAGAGGGGGGGGGAAGCACGTACAGAGAAGAACTTCTATGAGCAGTAAAGTGCTACCCCACAGCATAGAACAAATCATAGGACAATACAATGCACTTCAAGAGATGGAACCTTGTGCGTCTATCCATTGTGATCAGACTTTTTGTGGCAGTTTCTGCTTTCATAGGAAGCACAGAGTTAAGCCCTGTACACACAATCGGATATCCTATGGATTCTAATCCAATGTTTTTTTCCATCGGAAATCCGATGAAACTGTCTTCCCTCAGTCTTGCCTACACACCATCAGTCAAAAAACCGACCGTTTCAAACGCGGTGACGTAAAACACTCTGATGAGCCGAGAAAAATTAAGTTCAATGCTTCTGAGCATGTGTCGACTTGATTCTGAGCATGCGTGGGTTTTTTTATCCGATGGAGTTCCCCACAGACGATAGTAATTTGCTATCGGTTTTTTAACCATTGGATAAATTTAAAACATGTTCTATTTTTAAACACTAATGGAAAAAAGACCGATGGGGCCCATACACGATCGGTTTGTCCGATGAAAACAGTCCATCGGACTGTTTTCATCGGTAAAACCTATCGTGTGTACACGGCTTTAATCGTTGCTACCCAGTGTCTGAGAGTCGGAGGCGCTGCCTGCTTCCATCTAAGGAGAATCTCCCTTCTAGCATAGTATAGGGCAGGGATCTCCAAACTACGGCCCTCCAGCTGTTGCGGAGCTACACATCCCATGAGGCATTGTAAAACTCTGACATTCACAGACATGACTAGGCATGATGGGAATTGTAGTTCCTGAACAACTGGAGAGCCATAGTTTGGAGACCTCTGGTATAGGGCATAGAATAGAAATAGCTTTACATGTCTGGAGGCCACCACATCTTCCATGGAGCCATGTAGCGCTAAGGTCAGGTCTTGACCAAGGGACCAATCCCCAAATTCATTCAGGGCCCCTATTACCCGCTCCCAGAATGGGCAGATAAGGGAGCAGTCCCACACCATGTGGAGGAACGTACCCGGGGAGGAGTGGCACCTGGTACCGAGGGGGCTCGTCTCCGGGTAGATTTTTGTTAGCCTCGCCGGGGTATAGTAGTCCTATGGAGGAATTTAAGTTGGATAAAATGGTCTTTGGCTGAGATCATTTTAGTAATATAGCCAGTCAACAGCTCCTCCCAGTCCTCCTCAGTCAGCCCCGGAATGTCAGACTTCCACTTATCGTACAATGACGTCAGTGTGGTCGCATGCGCAGAGGCAAGATAGAAGTACAGGGAGGATAACTGTTTGTCTAGAATTTTTTAAATCAGGAGTCGTGCGCCTGGGTTGCGTGTTTAAGTTGATAATACCTAAAGGTCATGGAGGCTGGTACAGCGTACTTTTCTCTCAGCACCGAAAGGGGTGAGAGAGAACCGGTAGGCAAGATATGTTGAAGGGTAACTATGCCTTTGGATGCCCAGAGCTGGGGGTCTGGTAGCTGGTAGTAGTGCTTAAGCTGTGGGTTACCCCACAAAGGGGTATGCGGGGAGAAGGTGGACTCTGCCCTGTAGATGGCTCCTGCCTGCTGCCAAACACGAACAGTTGTTTTTACCAGGGTTGTGACAGCAGGATGGGCCTTAGGACCTCTATACACTAAGTTGCTCAGGGCTGCGTATGACCCCAAGATCACTGCATCAAGTGCTGGGTTCTGCCTGGGCTGGCTAAACCACCAGTGGACAGTCACCATGACTGCCGCCCAGTAGTAAAGTTGGAAATGGGGCATTGCCAGCCCCCCCCCCCCTGGGAAAGAGGGATCTGCAGCGCCCGTTTTGCCAGTCTTGGGGTCTTCCCCGCCCAAACAAAGGTATTAAGAGTGTCCAGCCTGCGGAAGACCGACTTAGGGATAGGGATTGGGGTGTTCCTAAAAAAATACAAGAATTTGGGAAGATAGATCATCTTCAGTAGGTTCACTCTACCAACTGGTGATAACGGTAGGGTCTTCCAGGACTGGCATTTCATAGTGAACTTGGTGACTAAGGGCAAGAGGTTGTCTTCCAAGTAGGCAGGCAAAGATCCCCTAACTTTTACCCCCAAGTATGTAAACTCCTCTACCCACTGGAGGGGGGGGTCTAAGTGTCTATTCCAGAGCCCGAGGGGTGAAGGGAAAAAAGGACCGACTTGTCCCAATTAACACGGACACCATGCACATGAACTTTAATGGCATCCCAGTCTTAGTCTGTAAGGTTCAATGTTGAGTCGGTCCACCCTTTGCAGCTATAACAGCTTCAACTCATCTGGGAAGGTTGTCCACAAGGTTTAGACGTGTGTCTATGGGAATGTTTGACCATTTTACTAGAAGCACATTTGTGAGGTCGGCACTGATGTTGAACTAGAAGGCCTGGCTCGCAGTCTCTGCTCTAATTGATCCCAAAGGTGTTCTATCGGGTTGAAGTCAGGACTCTGTGCAGGCCAGTCAAGTTCCTCCATCCCAAACTCCCTCATCCATGTCTTTATGGACCTTGCTTTGAGCACTGGTGCACAGTCATGTTGGAACAGGAAGGGGCCATTCCGAAACTTTTCCCACAAAGTTGGGAGCATGAAATTGTCCAAAATGTCTTGGTATGCTGGGGCCTTAAAAGTTCCCTTCACTGGAACTAAGGGGACAAAACAACCCCACACCATAATCCCTCCTCCACCAAATGATTTGGAACAGTGCACAAAGCAAGGTCCATAAAGACATGGATGAGCGAGTTTTGGATGGAGGAACTTGACTGGCCTGCACAGAGTCCTGACCTCAACCCGATAGAACACCTTTAGAATAAATTAGAGTGGACACTGCGAGCCAGGCCTTCTCGTCCAACATTAGTGCCTGACCTCACAAATGCGCTTCTGGAAGAATGGCCAAACATTCCCATAGACACACTCCTAAACCTTGTGGACAGCCTTCCGTGAAGACCTCAAGCTGTTATAGCTGCAAAGGGCGGGCCAACTCAATATTGAACCCTACAGACTAAGACTGGGATGCCATTAAAGTTCATGTGCGTGTAAAGACAGGTGTCCCAATACTTTTGACAATATAGTGTATGTTCAGTTATTGTCATGATTGACCAACCCTAAAAATTCCATGCTTATTTTTTTTTTAATGCCCCCCCTGCAGGTTTGTGCTATAATCTCCTAGTATGCATTGCATACTAACACATTATGACAGAGCCCCCCAGCGCTGAGCGGTCAGTGCTCTAGGCACTTCCATCTTTATCCGGTCTTATTTCTGGGTTCGCACTCTCTGGCTGTTTGAATGGCCGGGCTGTGATGATGTCACTCCTGAGCATGCACACAGGAGTCATGATCACAGCACAGTACTTTCTACATTCAGGGGCACACTCAATGAAGAGCTACTGCGCATGTGTCGGTGATGTCATTGGCTGCAGACAACGTGAATATCTTCTAAACGGCACAAGTTTAAAACATATTCATGGTACTTACAAGTAAGCCTTATTAAACACTTACCTGTAGGTACAAGTGTACAATAAGAGTTCACTATTGCTTTAAGAGGCTGCAAATAGGCTGCATGAGGCGAATTAGGAAGAAAAGGTTAAAAACAAGTATTTAAAAAAATAAAAATAAATAGGCAATCATTTATGATAAAATATATTCACAATGAGCTTTGTATTGTAGCAAAAAATAATGCAGTAATGTTATCAAAAATATGACATTTATTTGAAGAAGATTTGCCACGGGGAGAACATGTGTTGGGTACAAAACAAGAACTCCAAATGTGTATAATATAACATATACATAAATTAATTAAAATACAGCCGTATAGGTACATGTAACATAACTTAGCATTGATATCCTATAATAAATTATCCAGACGTGTTTCGACCTTATCAGGAAGGTCATCTTCAGGGGGAAAGGAAGAGATGCTCTGAAATAAAAAACACTGTGTAGGTGAAGTTGTTAAAAATAACAAGAGCCCTATCAACAATGGAACATCTAAGATTACATACTGTAGATGTTCCATTGTTGATAGGGCTCTTGTTATTTTGATGTCATATTTTTGATAACATTACTGCATTATTTTTTGCTACAATACAAAACCCCCTGGGGTAACTTTTCTTATCCACAACCATTAAAGTGGTTGTAAACCCTTTTGTGTTTTTTTTTTTTTTTTTATAACCTGCAAGACAAAGCTATAATGAGCTAGTATGACTAGCATACTAGCTCATTATGTACCACTTACCTTCGATCGGGGCCCCCGAAGTCGTCCGTGTCCTTCCTCTAGCCGCATCCATTGCTGCGGCGATAGCCGGAATGTTACTTCCGGGTATCGCCGCTGCAGCCAATCACAGCGCCGCTCCGGCGCTGTGATTGGCCGGAGCGGCGAAGACGTGACTCCGCGCATGCGCGCGTGAGCTGTCAAATTCGGCTACGTCGTCGAATGTTGCGACCTAGCCGAATTTGTGAATGGGGTGACGTCAGCGTCGCCGCATTTACATACAAATATCTCCTTAACCGTGTAGGTTAAGGAGATATTTCATGCACCTACAGGTAAGCCTTAATCTAGGCTTACCTGTAGGTCTTTGTTTAAAAAGTGGGTTTACAACCACTTTAAGTGTGTGCAGCACATTCACCCACTGCCAGTATCGCTTTTCCCTTGCAAACTATATTCACAATTGCTGTGCTTTGTTTTAAAAACTCAAGGGGTACCTCTTTGGTGATAATCAGGGGCTTCTGCATAGGTACCTCCAACCTGGAAACAGTTTGTTTACTTTGTCTCATCCTGCAGCAGCTGTTTCTTGCCATCACTAGGGGGAGCCAAACAGAAGACAACAGAGGAACTTTGGAGTCAATTCACAAAGAGTTAAATATTGACTGAAAAAATGTGTTAAAATAACAATTGTACAAATGTTCACTTCACAAAGAGTTAAATATCGACTGAAAACATTTATTTAAATAACAATTGTACAAATGTTCAATTCACTAAGACTTTGCCAGTAAATAGCTCATGCGGTAGCCGGCCGCCGCGTTCTTAACAACAGATGACGGTTTCTCACTGACAGCTGAATGTAAAAAAAACATGCTGGCAAATGAAAAATTCTTAAAAAAACAGTGTGGGGGTCCCTCAATCTATACCCGGCCCTTTGGGGTCAGGTCTCGATTTTAAAAGGAACTCCATGCAAATATGTAAAAAAAAAAAAATAGCATGGGGCCCCCCAAAATCTATACCAGACCCTTATCCAAGCATGCAGCCTGGCAGGCCAGGAAAGAGAGGAACCACACCAGGCCATATACTCTCAACATGGGGGGGTTGCTTTGGGGTAGGGGGGGCTCTGCTCCCCAAAACGCCTTGTTCCCATGTTTATGGGGTCAAGGGCCTCTTCTCCACAACCCTGGCCGGTGGTTGTGGGGGGGGGGCTTATCGGAATCTGGAAGCCCTCTTTAACAAGGAGGCCCCCAGATCCTGGCCCTCCCACCATGTTAAATGAGTATGGCCTACTTATTAACTAAAAAAAGTGTAAAAAGCAAATAAACACATAAATGTTTTTGACAATTCCTTTTATTAAAAAAATAAAAAATCCAAAAAAATGTCCGCTGGCGTAGATCCATCGTCAATCACGACGCCCACCGCCGACCCGAAAAAGAAAAAAAAAATCTCTGTAAACCCGCTGACGGCTGATGAGTCATGTACTGTGAAGGACGTGGCTTCCCGCCCCGCTCCTTACCAACCAGCTATTGGGAACGACCCCCATGCTGCATCTGAGCAATACCGCATGCAAGACCCTGGTGATAAATATTGAATCTTTTTTTACTTTCTGTTTTTGTTTATAAATTGGACTTAACAGCTTACCGCATTTTTTTTTGTTGCAGTATTTACCTGCAGATTTTTCATTTTGCATTAAATACCACATAATTGTTTGTTTTTTTTTTGTTTTTTTGTGAAATGGACATTTTTTTACCGCATGTGATAATTTATTCAAATGAGTCACATGACCGCGTTTGCGCATGCGATAATCTTTAATGCCGCGTACACACGACCCTTTTTCATGACGAGAAAAATGCCATTTTTTTATTTGGTCATTAAAAACGATTGCGTGTGGGCTCCAGAGCATTTTTCACGAAGTGAAAAATGGCCATTAAAAATTTGGAACATGCTCTAATTTTTCTCGTCGTTTTTCTCGTCATGAAAAACGGCCGTGTGTAGGCTTTAACGACGTGAAAAAACGCGCATGCTCAGAAGAAAGTGATGAGACGGGATCGCTCGTTCTGGTAAAACTAGCGTTCGTAATGGAGATAGCACATTCGTCACGCTGTAACGGACTGAAGAGCACGAGGCTGAAAAGCGCGAATCGTCTCTCACCAAACTTTACTAAACACGAGGATCAGCAAAAGCAGCCCAAAGGGTGGCGCCATCCGAATGGAACTTCCCCTTTATCGTGCCGTCGTACATTTTGTACGTCACCGCGCTTTGCTCGAGCATTTTTTTTCATGATCGTGTGTAGGCAAGGCAGGCTTAAGAAGAATCACGTTGAGAAAAACTTCGTTTTTTTCAATGACATTAAAACGGTGGTGTGTACGCGGCATGAGGAATTGAACATTTTTGTATTGAAATACATTACCAGGCTTTCTTTTATGATCCCTTTGGCACCAGCCCTGTACTTGTCACTGCTCCTTCACATACAAAATCCAGATGGCTCCCATCTCTTTTTGCTGTAAGGTGGAGGAGGGGATTAGGGGGGTCCCCGAGTGTTCCTCCTCTGATGCCGCGTACACACGATCAATTTTTTCGACGGTGAAAACACCGTCGAAAAAATCGACGTTACAAACGAGGAACAGCTTGTTCCCCTCACACACGGCCGTTTTAAATGTCATTTTTTTTTTGGTCGAAAAAAACGACCGTGTGTGGGCTCCGCGGCAGTGTTTCCCTATGGGAAACACTGCCGCGGAAAACATGTCGAAAAAAACGACGAGAAAAATTAGAACATGTTCTAATTTTTCTCGTCGTTTTTAATGCCGTTTTTCTCGTCGAAAAAAACGACAGAAAGCCCACAGACTATCGTTTTTCTCGTCTAATGGGAAAATGACGTTTTTTTTGACGGGAAAAACGGCCGTGTGTACGCGGCATGAGTCTTTCTGAATTGCTGTTGAAACCTTTCTGGAACTAGTCCCATTCACCACTCGATATGACATATTTATATGAAGTCTCTCATATTACCTTTTACAAAGGCACTTAATAGAAAAAAAGATATTTTTGTTCTGAACATAACACACAAAGTACACGCCGACACATCATACATTCCCTGTAAGCGGGACGATATGTTTCGCCATGTGCGGGGGGGGGGGGGGGGGGGGGTGCAGGAAGAATTGGAGGGTAATCAGCAGATTTAGATCTTCTTCATGAATTTTAATCATTCTGGGAAGGTAAACAACTTATTTAGAAGAGCAGCCTGAACTCTTCCAATGTGTCACCGCAGTCAGATAGAGCCCAGCCCTTCTCCAATCTCAACAGCCCCGGGACATAATATGGCCTAGATTAGTGCTCTGACTCATTCCCTTTGTATATATAAATCATCCAGGTGATAGTCATTAGAGGCAGAAAATCAAGAAACATGCAGAGGTGTAACCAGAGATCATGGGGTCCCATAGAAAAATTTGTATGCCCCCCCCAAGACCCCTAGGGTTGCCACTCTTTCTTCAAGCCAAACTCGAACAGTTTAGCGACGCACAGTAACATTTTTTGGTTTTAGTATACACTATAGGGTTCTTAAGCCCCGTACACACGGTCAGACTTTTGGCCAACAAACTTCATTTTGAGCAAGTTGGACCAACAATCCGACCGTGTGTACGCTCCATCGGACAAACTTTTTTGCTTTTTTTTTTGTTTTCATCGGACAAAATTTGGGTCTGCAAACGGACAAACCTTTGGCCAACAAAAGTCCGATGGAGCAAAGTCGGGAACACCCATAGCATACACACGCTCGGACTTTTCTGCAAACTTTCCCAAAACTTTTTCCAACATTACGTGGTTTTTCTGCTCTTTTCTGCTCTTTACCGACACCCTTTGGTCAACTTCTGCTATTGTTGGTTGATTTTAACATTAGTTGTTTTGTCCATCGGACAAAAGTCCTATGGTTATCTGTACACACGGTCAGACTTTGCTCCATCGGACTTTTGTTGGCCAAAAGTTTGTCCGTTTGCAGACCGAACTTTTGTCCGATGAAAACAAAAAAAAAGCAAAAAAGTTTGTCCGATGGAGCGTACACACGGTCGGATTGTTGGTCCAACTTGCTCAAAATGAAGTTTGTTGGCCAAAGGTCCAACCGTGTGTACGGGGCTTTAGACAGTACATTACTAGGGACCAGAGCTGAGAACTCAAGTTCTAAAGAGGGGCATCAGCGCAGGGAATAACTGTAAGGTTACATGCATATAAGCATATTATAATATGCCCATTTAGCTGGATATTTCTGCCAAGAGCTCAGTGCTCAATCTGGCATGTATTTACATGCTTTTACAGGAGCATGTCCCCCCCCCCCACCCAAATAAACACAGTCTACTACGCTTCAGTTATGAATGAACACAGTGAGTGATCTGTACTAATCACTTATTGTGTTCATTCAGGAAAGAAAGGGAAAGGGCAAATGTGACATATTTACCAGACATTTCCCCCTCTCTCCATCCTGAAGGATCCTTCCTACAGCTGCTGGTGGGAAGGAGAGGAGAGAAGCTGGCAGCACTGTGGGGGTGGGAGGGGGCACAGACTAGGGTTGCCACCTTTTCTTCAAGCCAAACCCGAACACTGTAGCGGCCTGGGACACCTTTGGGTGAGTAGTAATGCGGTGCGCATAGCGTGCCGCAGCGAATGGTGGGTGTGGCCAGATTACTCTTTGTGACATCGTCCCCCTGCCCCCAGTGATGCCAAATCTGCCACCAGACAGCCGCTGCAGCTCTCAGACAACAACAGATTTGCGTGTGACTATCTTAGTTACTTGGGGAGCCACAGTCTGGTCTGAATAATGTGTCCAGGTTTCAGTCCGCCTGAAACCCGGACACAGGACACAGAACTGTTTGGGTGAATCCCGTACAGGTGGCAACCGTAGCACAGACGGGGGCCTGGGCAGCAAGAGAAAATGTATGGTGCACAGGGAGGGGGATCTGTCAGGCGGGGGCAAATACTGGGACTGATCCACTGTACGGCTCTCAATGCAGCAGCCAAAAGCCTGCAGAAGGGAGAGGAAGCCAGCTTTCAGCTGCTGCAGAGAGAGCCATACAGGCGATTGGTTCCAGTAATTGTCCCCCCGCTGTGCCGATCTCCCTCCCTGCCTACATTTTATTCACCCAGCTGCCTGGGCCCCCCTGCTGGCCTGAGCCCCATACAGGAGAACCAGTGGTACCCCCTTATCCACAGCCCTAATAAGATGTATACACATAATTTTATTCTGGAGGCTGGAATATTCATAGCCATTAGGCTAAAATGATGTCCATACATGCACATTTATGAATACAATTATGCCAGTACGCTTCTCTCTGAATGCAGGTTTGGGGAATATGTTTAAGTCCCTAAACGTTGCTCTAAAATACCTTGGCTAAAGCTGGCCATACATAGAATAAAATTCGCCCACATCAGCTGGGACTGGCCAAATTCAGATCCATATAAGGGCACTGTTGTGTTGATCTTCTGATCAAACGCTGTGCAACCAGCCTTTCAGAAGTCTCCCCAAGGTCACAATACAATAGCTCAGTGGGAGGATTCCCCCATTCACACACTCAGGTCAGTGGTTTTCATTCAACCCACTGGTTGAACAACACAAGAAAAAAGAATGTATGGGCTGCCTAATACTGAGCTGTGCTTAGAGGCACAAAAAGAAAAAAAAATGCTTCTAAAAACAGTGATTCTTTTTCTGCCCATGTGCATGTATCACGCGATTGCAAAATGCTCAGGTGTGAACAGGGCCTAATATGCGCTTATGGTCATGAGATTTGATCTCATAATGAAGCTATTAAACAGCGAAACGTGTTGAGCTGTTGCTGTTCCTCCTGCAATTTGGCCACCTATGCGTGTTATTGTTCAATAGTAGTGTATAAATATACTGTACATGTGTGGAGTTATGCCGCGTACACACGACCGTTTTTCTCGTCATGAAAAACTTCCGTGTGTAGGCTTTAACGACGTGAAAAAAAAAACGTGCATGCTCAGAAGCAAGTGATGAGAAGGGAGCGCTTGTTCTGGTAAAACTAGCGTTCGTAATGGAGATCGCACATTCGTCACGCTGTAACGGACTGAAAAGTACGAGGCTGAAAAGCACGAATCGTCTCTCACCAAACTTTACTAACATGAGGATCAGCAAAATCAGCCCAAAGAGTGGCGCCATCCGAATGGAACTTCCCCTTTATAGTGCCGTTGTACATTTCGTACGTCACTGCGCTTTGCTTGAGCATTTTTTTTTTTCACGATAGTGTGTAGGCAAGGCAGGTTTGAGAAGAATCACGTCGAGAAAAACGTTGTTTTTTTCAATGACATTAAAAACGGTCGTGTGTACACTACGCGGCATAAGGGTAATTTCAGTGTTGGTCTAGTAGGATTAGCGCTCCTTTCAGGGATATTTATATTACAAGCACTACCCTTTGTTTGGGCGCTTGTTTTTATTGTCATATACAGTGAGGGAAAAAAGTATTTGATCCCCTGCTGATTTTGTATGTTTGCCCACCGACAAAGAAATGGTCAGTCTATAATTTTAATGGTAGGTTTAGGTTAGAGACATAGCCAGGAATTAGAGGTCCACTGCCCTGCCATTTGATCAGCTTAAATACAAAATGTAATGGCTTATGTTAAATGAAAGGTTGACAGCCATAGCACAAGATAAGATGAAACGGTTTCACAAAGTATGGGATCTATGGATGAGATATCTGACTAACGACCCCAGGACGCTCACAAGCTAGATCTATTTCCAAAAGATGGGTTTCTGTGCACAGTGCCGTAGTTTCCCCCCCCCCCCTCTCCAACTCTCCCTTCTCTGTCCTCGCCTCGACACTTTTTCTCCACTTTGTTCCACCATCACCATCTTTTAATAATTACTAATTATTAGGTTACAATTTTTGTTTTATTTGTTATGTGGTTTCTCTCACTCACCCTCGGAGGACCATTGCCTACTTGGGCTATGGAGGGAGACACCCGTGTGACAGAAGGAACCTGACTCCTCCAATAGTTGGATGGGGAGCCGGTTCTTCCCAGCGGGTGAAACATACGCCAGAGCCTTCGATTGGGAACCTGCCTTGGATTATGGACACAGTGGTCCTGTGTCCAGTATAAGAATCTTGGTTGAGATGGGTACATGTATCTTAAGCCCCGTACACACGGTCGGACTTTTGCCCAACAAACTTTGTTTTAAGCAAGTTGAACCAACAATCCGACCGTGTGTACGCTCCATCAGACAAACTTTTTTTCGTTTGGTTTTGGATTTCATCGGACAAAAGTTGGGTCTGCAAACGGACAAACTTTTGCCCAACAAAAGTCAGATGGAGCAAAGTCCGACCGTGTGTACAGATAACCATTGGACTTTAGTCCGATGGACAAAACAACTACTGTTAAAATCAACCAACAACAGCAGGCGTTGACCAAAGGGTGGCAGTAAAGAGCAGAAAAGAGCAGAAAAAACACGCAATGTTGTAAGAAGTTTTAAGAAAGTTTGCAGAAAAGTCCAAGCGTGTGTATGCCATGGGTGTTCCCAACCAACTCCATTCGGACAAAAAACCACGGAAAAGTCCGATGGAAGTCCGACCGTGTGTATGAGGCTTAACTTAATTGAGCAGATGTGTTATGCCGCGTACACACGATCGGTTTTTCCTCTGAAAAAAGACTGATGGACTTTTTTCATCAGAAAAAACGATCGTGTATGGGCCCCATCGGACTTTTTTCCATCGGTGTAAAAAAAAAAATAGAACATGTTTTAAATTTTACCGATGGGAAAAAAAAAACGATAGCAAATTCAGATGTATGTGGGGAACTCCATCGGTGAAAAAACCCACGCATGCTCAGAATCAAGTCGACACATGCTCAGAAGCATTGAACTTCATTTTTCTCGGCTCGTCGGAGTGTTTTACGTCACCGCGTTTTGGACGGTCGGAATTTGGTCTGATGGTATGTAGGCAAGACTGATGAAAGTCAGCTTCATCGGAATTCCGACGGAAAAATCCATCGGATTTTATTCCATCGGAAATCCGATCGTGTGTACAGGGCATTACAGTCCACATCAGGAAGTGATAATGGTCCCTATATGCCTTACAAGGTGGATTCCTCAAGTCTCTTAGAATATTCAATGTATGACCCCCCTAAATATGTTGCCTACTGCGCAATGCAAAGCTGAGATTTTTATACCTTGTATTGTAAAACCTTAATAAAAACTATTGAAACATAACAGTGAGAGACAGAATAACAACAAAAATATCCAGAAAAAGCATTTAAAAAAAGTTATAAATTGATTTGCATTTTAATGAGTGAAATAAGTATTTGATCCCCTATCAATCAGCAATATTTCTGTCTCCCAGGTGTCTTCTATACAGGTAACGAGCTGAGATTAGGAGTGCTCCTAATCTCAGCTTGTTACCTGTATGTAGCACCCTCCTCACTCCCCTCTTCTTCTTCAGCTCGTCTGTCTCTTGTCTAGGGGTACCTTAGAGGGGAAGGGAGCAGGGACACCACGCCTGGCCTTCACCACAGGTGTCAGTGTGATACAAGCAAAGTTCTTTTACCTTCGGGTCAGTGCTGTGCACCTGGATCCTCCCTCCAAGAGTTACCTTGAACAATGTCTGTCAGGAAATGAGCCCCACACCATTAAAGTCCAACACTCCTTTATTCTTCTTGAATGAACACAATCAGTTGAACTCCCTTGGTAGAAACAGAACAGAAAAGGAGGTGTGGATGCGAATAGGCCCAGACACAATGTGTTCTCCACTTTCCTCCCTGAAAGTGGGTTACGGTCTCCGAACAAGGGGGAATTTCCTTCCAGGCGGTCTCCGGTGAGAGACTCACCCGTCACTGGCAATCTGCTGCACCAGGTCTTCGAGTGAGGAGCTCCCCCCCGGTCCATTACGCCTTCCGGATTCGGGTACCCACTCCCGGGGTTCCCTAGGATCTCCTTCCCTCGCGGAACTCAGTGTTGGGCACTGAGCTCCGGACCTCCATCCGAGTACCTCACCCCAGGCTAAAGGTGCCTGGGATGGAACATGACCTCCGGCTGTCCTCTAGGCCTAGGCCCGCCTAGAGAACCGACACGAACCACCGCCCACAGGCTGAAGGTGCCTGGGACTTCGACCCCGTGACAAAGATGGCCAGCCCCTTTATACCCTCTCCCAGCAAGCACGGCGGGTTCCCCGCCCCACCATACCGCTGCTGAGGGAGGACAAAAAGGAAGCACGACACACAGCAATGATTCAACCCCAACCCAGGGCGACAGCGCCACTCGCTGGGCCGCAGGGAATTACACATCACCAATGTCTCTGTCAGGTTCAAATTCACACCCGGTAGAGTACATACCCGCTACATGTATAAAAGTCACCTGTCCACAGAAGCAATCAGTCAGATTCCAATCTCTCCACCATGGCCAAGTCCAAAGAGCTGTCCAAGGATGTCAGGGACAAGATTGTAGACCTACACAATGCTGGAATGGGCTACAAGACCATCGCCAAGCAGCTTGGTGAGAGGGTGACAACAGTTGGTACGATTATTCGCAAATGGAAGAAACACAAAATAACTGTCAATCTCCCTCAGTCTGGGGCTCCTGCAAGATCTCACCTTGTGGAGTTTCAATGATCATGTGAATGGTGAGGAATCAGCCCAGAACTACACGGGAGAATCTTGTCAATGATCTCAAGTCAGCTGGGACCATAGTCACCAAGAAAACAATTGGTAACGCACTACGAAGTGAAGGACTGAAATCCTGCAGCACACGCAAGGTCCCCCTGCTCAAGAAAGGACATGTACGGCCCGTCTGAAGTTTGCTAATGAACATCTGAATGATTCAGAGGAGAACTGGGTGAAAGTGTTGTGGTCAGATGAGACCAAAATCGAGCTCTTTGGAATAAACACGACTCGCCGTGTTTGGAGGAGGAAGAGGAGAAGGAATGCTGCTTATGACCCCCAGAACACCATCCCCACCATCAAACATGGAGGTGGAAACATTATGCTTTGGGCGGTGTTTTCTGCTAAGGGGACAGGACAACTTCACACCATCAAAGGGACGATAGACGGGGCCATGTACCGTCAAATCTTCAGTGAGAACCTCCTTCCCTCAGCCAGGGCATTGAAGATGGGTCGTGAATGGGTATTCCAGCATGACAATGACCCAAAACACACGGCCAAGGCAACAAAGGAGTGGCTCAAGAAGAAGCACATTAAGATTCTGGAGTGGCCTAACCAGTCTACAGACCTTAATCCCATAGAAAATATGTGGCGGGAGCTGAAGGTTCAAGTTACCAAACGTCAGCCTCCAAACCTTAATGACTTGGAGAGGATCTGCAAAGAGGAGTGGGACAAAAACCCTCCTGAGAGGTGTGCAAACCTGGTGGCCAACTACAAGAGACGTCAGACCTCTGTGATTGCCAACAAGAGTTTTGCCACCAAATACTAAGTCATATTTTTGAGAAGGGGTCAAATACTTTTTGGAAATGCGTTTTTCTGGATTTTTTTGTTGTTATTCGGTCTCACTGTTAAAATAAACCTACCACTAAAATTATAGACTTATTATTTCTTTGGGTTTGGCGCTATTTTAAGAAAACTGTGCTCCCCTTTTCTACATCTCCGTAAATCGGGGGTCAGCAACCTGTAGATCGCGGACAGGTGACTGGTAGATCACGGTCTGGGCTTGCTGACCTGCCATTCCCGAGAATCAAACAGAGTGCAATGCAGAGGGACCACTTGTAAAGTTGAAGCTGTAGTAGGGAGCAAGAGCCGCATAAGCCGATGCCTCCTCTGTAGTGCTGGTCCCATGCGGAGTGATACCAATTGCACTCCACCTCTTATCCCAGCTATCGGTGTCCAGAGTGGTGCCAGCAGCAGGAAAGAAGAGATCTTTAAAGTGGAGCTCCACCCTAAATAGCAACTTTTGCTATTTGGAACCCTCCCCCCCTCCGGTGTCACAATTGACACCTTTCAGGGGGGAGGGGGGTGAAGATACCTGTCTAAGACAGGTATTTTCACCCACATCCGGGAGTCCTGTCTCCGGGAATCTGCGGGAGTGACATCACTTCCCGCAGACTTCCCGTAGTGTTCTGGGAGACACTCGGCTCCCAGAACACAGGAGCACCAATCAGAACGGCGCAGCGCGACTCGCGCATGCACCGTAGGGAACCGGGCATGAAGCCGCAGGGCTTCACTTCCTGGTTCCCTCAGCGAGGATGGCGGAGGGAGCAGCAGAGCGACGAGCGGTCGCTCGTCCTCTGCTGCGGACGTCGCTGGACTCCGGGACAGGTAAGTGTCCAAATATTAAAAGCCAGCAGCTGCTGTAGCTGTAGCTGCTGGCTTTTATTTTTTTTTTTCCGGCGGAGCAACCCCTTTAAGTCAGTGTGAAGCAATACACTGGGCATTATAGTATAGGGCTGCGTTCACACTGATGCGCTGCTGTTTATACACATTGTGGATGCAGTGCAGTGTACCTGCAGCTCTCTTGCAGGTTTGCTGTGATTAGCCATAGACTTCTATTATATCCTTCTGTTTTACCACCCCCTAACTTTACGTGTGAACTAGCACAAGTGCTGCTCCTCTGAAAAGCGATCCGAGTGTGTGTTGATAGGTGGTAAGGAGGCGATATGTTGCCTTCTCACCACCTGATTGCTGTGCAATGCACGCATTTGCAACATAGTAGTCCTGCAATTAAAGGTTTAAATCAGGTGTGAGGTGGCGACACTGTGACCAGTGACCTTTGACTTCTCCCGTGTTGTTCAGGTAGATCTCGACCTCTCTAAGGTTGCCTACCCCTGCCTTAGATTGTCCCATCCATCTAGTGGCCATAATACAGTATTTTCCTAAAATAACACAATAAAAAAAAAATACTGCATTATGGCCACTAGATGGAGCTGACGATCATATGAGATAATCATATTACAAAAAATATGGCAATCGTTTGTGGTGCTTGTGCAAATTTTGGGGGTAGACTGAGGGTAACATTTGTATAGTATAAGCTTTTGGAGTATGATAAATGTACTGGCATGGTTACTGCACCTAAAGCGAGAACATTCATTTTAATACACTGAAAATAAAAGTACCAATCTTCAGATTATCGTCCTAAAAATCTCTGCAGGGTCACACATAGAGGAGGTTTTTGGCTTTGTCCAGGTAAGTTTTGCCATGATCAGTGGGGCATTCTTCCTGTACATGGGTTGTTCTGTTCTGACAAACATACAATATAAAACTCATCTTCCTATATCTGGAACAAAGTCTCAGTTCTATCTGCAGTCTGCGCAGTATAATACTAAAAGAAATACTCTTATCCCAAGACAAACATCACAAGGACAACAGTCCTTTTTGTGTTTAAATCATGCTGTCCACGCCTTATTCTTGTCTTAGTATAAAGACTGCTGATAGCTGTAGAGGTGCCAAGAGACTTCAGGATTGTTCATCTAATTCGGCTTTTATGATCAGATTGGGAAATGTTTGCCTTTTCCTTGGTTCTCCAACCCTGGCATGCATTTCCTCTCTAAAGCTGGCCATACATGCACAGATTTCTTTTGTACAGCCTGCAGGTTCTCTCCTGTCGGCCATTGTATTCTGACAACCGCCACCCGCGATGTCAGATTACCGAACAGTGACTGTAGATGATTGGTTGCAATCACTGTTCAACCATCCGTTTTCCACTCGGTTCCTTCAATCTTCAGATTGAAGTTTCTCGAGTCGGGTGGGGTCGGCAGGGATCGAATTTTAGAGGTTTCGGCAGGAATCAGTCAAAGTTTGATCTGTGTATGGCTAGATTAAAGTAGTATTAAACCCTCGGTGGATCTGAGCACCCTAAAACACATTCCTCAGCATACTATTTGTTAACTACTTGGGAGCCGGGCCATATACAAATGACGGCCTCAAGGTGGCTCTACAAATCCGGGAGGCCGTCAATAGCTATTCCGGCCACTGGGGTGCGTGCGAGCGGCGCCCGTGCGCGCCCGGCGCGTCACTCAGGTGCCGATGCACGTGCCTTGCGGCCGCAATGTCCGCCAGGCGCCCGCGATCGGCCGTTACACAGACAAGGATGTGGTTCTCTGTGTGTAAACACACAGATCCACGTCCTGTCAGGGAGAGGAGACCTAATGTTGTAGTTTTTCAGAGAAAAAGCTTTGTTTAAGAAAAATAAATGATTGAAGCGGATTGGCTGCTAAAAAAAAAAAAGCAGTGAGACACTTTTTGAATACTTCTGCTGCTGGGCTAATTTTTCATTGAGTGGTGAATGCTGCCATCTATGGGCAGCCTCTAACATTTTCTTCCATTTACAGTTCTTTGGACCTAAACGTCTATAGTTGGGAAAACCAAAAACTGTTAGAAACTATTCTTACCTCTTCAATGACACTTTAAATATTGGTAAGTATTTAAGATGAATGTTTAATATATTTTTAGATAGTGATCCAGTTTATTAACCCAGTTATTGTGCAGAGTTGATACCATATTCAGGGACAATTGTGAATATTTATTAGTCAGAAAAGGAAAACCCGGGATGAAAACGCAGATTCCAGCACCTCTTAACCATGCAGCATGCATCATGCAGTTCGGCTCTCCATTGGAACATCAAAGGCCCCTCAATAGATCTACATATGGAATTCAGAATAAACACAGTCCAATACATACACTACATTACCAAAAGTATTGGGATGCCTGACTTTACATCCACATGTACTTTAATGGCATTCCAGTCTCAAGCCTCGTACACACGGTCGGACTTCAAACAAACTTTTCCGTGGATTTTTGTCCGAAGGGAGTTGGCTGGACACACCCATTGCATACACACGCTCGGACTTTTCTGCAAACTTTTCCAACATCAAGTGGTTTTTCTGCTCTTTTCCGCCACCCTTTGGTCAACTTCTGCTATTGTTGGTTGATTTTAACATTGGTTCTGGGCATGCGTATTTGTACCTCGGACAAAAGTCCGATGGATTTCTGTACACACGGTCAGACTTTGCACCATCGGACTTTTGTTGCCGAAAAGTTTGTCCGTTTGCAGAGCGAACATTTGTCTGATGAAGGGAACTCTTAAAGCGTCAGCATACCAAGACATTTTGGACAATTTCATGCTCCTAACTTTATGGGAACAGTTTGGGGATGGTCCCTTCCTGTTCCAACATGACTGAGCACCAGTGCACAAAGCAAGGTCCATTAAAGACATAGATGAGCCAGGCCTTCTCGTCCAACATCAGTGCCTGACCTCACAAATGCGCTTCTGGAAGAATGGTCAAACATTCCCATAGACACACTCCTAAACCTTGTGGACATCCTTCCCAGTAGAGTTGAAGCTGTTATAGCTGCAAAGGGTGGGCCAACTTAATATTGAACCCTACAGACTAAGACTGGGATGCCATTAAAGTTCATGTGCGTGTAAAGGCAGGCGGCCCAATACTTTTAACGATATAGTGTATATAAGTAAGTACACCCAAGGGTAAGGCTGGGTTCACACTTTTGCATTTATTGCCTGATGCATTTTCCATTGAAATCAATGGAAGTCCATTAGAGGAAAAGTAGGGCCAAAGCTCTTTTGGCCCTACTTCTCCTGGGGATCACAGGAATGCACTCCTGTGACCCGTTGACCAGCTGAATGACATCAGCCAACAGTGTACTTTAGTTCGCTGTCGACTGACGTCACTCAGCCAGTCCAGACTCTGAAGAGACCAATACCTGAATGAAGAATGTTGGGATCCACCCAGATGCCCGACTTGCAGCTGCTGGAAGACTGAGCCAGCCGCTCCCGCCCCCTCCACAGCCCAGCGCTCCAGTGAGCACTGGAGGGGCAGAGCAGACAGCTGGAGACTGACAGTCACCGGCTCACTGTAGACTTAAAAACTAAAAAATGACCAATCAGTGGTTTTTGACTGCAAAGTTCTCAGCGTAGAGGCAGCAGGGGACAGATGCAGCTGGGATCAGTGCGGCATTAATCCAGGTGAGCATAACTGTTTGTTATTTTTGATTACATACTTCTCTTTCAACTCCTTGACCTGCAGAAGATTTTACCCCCTTCCTAACCAGGGCATTTTTTTGCTATTTGGCACTGCACTACTTTAACTGGTAATTGCGCGGTCATGCAACGCTGTACCCAAATGAAATTTATATTATTTTTTTCACACAAATAAAGCTTTCTTTTGGTGGAATTTGATCACCATGGGGTTTTGGTTTTATATTATAAAAAAGAAAAAATATTTAAAAAATAAATAAATATAATATATATTATAATTTCTTCATAAATGTAGGACAAAATGTATTCTGCTACATGTCTTTGGTTAAAAAAATCCCAATAAGTGTATATTGATTCTTAAATGTGCCTCACTCAGTGTTCTCTAACTTCACCCACCTTTTTTCATTTTGTCCCCTAGTCCATTCCACTACTCTTGATATCACCACCGCCTTATAATATTCTTTAATGTCGGGAACCGCTAGCCCCTCCTTGTTTTTCCCTTGTTTAAGTACCGCAAGTGAGATTCTTCCTTTTTTTATTTTGCCAGATAAATTTCCTTATCATGCTTAAGAAAGGATTGCGACAGTGCCATAGGTAACATTTGAAATTTGTATACAATCTTTGGTAGCAATACTTCTAAAGGCAATTTTTCCCCAATTTGGGTGGAGTATGAAAGGGTTAGCGCATCTGACATGTTTTTATTGCCATTTGTGTCCCCGATGACAAGATTCTCCCTTCTGTTTTTCTAATGCCGCGTACACACGACCATTTTTCACGACGTTAAAAATGCCATTTTTTCAATTGGGCATTAAAAACGATCGTGTGTAGGCTCCAGAGCATTTTTAACGACGTGAAAAATGGCCTAAAAAAAATGAGAACCTGCTCCATTTTTTCACATAGTTTTTTTTTTTTAATGACGTGAAAAACGGTAGTGTGTATGCTTTTACGAGAGGAAAAAAACGCGCATGCTCAGAATCAAGTATGAGACGGGAACGCTCGTTCTGGTAAAACTAGCGTTCGTAATAGAGATAGCGCATTCATCACGCTGTAACGGACTGAAAAGCACGAGGCTGAAAAGCGTGAGTCGTCGCTCAACAAACTTTACTAACATGAAGGGTGGCGCCATCCGAACGGAACTTCCCCTTTATAGTGCCGTCGTACGTGTTCTACGTCACTGCGCTTTGCTCGAGCGTTTTTTTTAATGATTGTGTGTATGCAAGTCAGGCTTGAGAGGAAACAAGAAAAATCATGTTGAGAAAAACGTTGTTTTTGAAAATGACATTAAAAACGATCGTGTGTACGCGGCATTAGGAACCATTGTGACTGAACTGAATGGAAAGGAAAATACAAAACTTGTGACACATTTCTGGTAGTATGGTCCTTTTAAAATGTCCTGTGCCAAATTCATGAAAGTTTCAACACGTTTGACAAATTCGTGCAGTTCTTATTTGTCATTATGTGTCATTATGGCTGCGACAATTCACACATAATAGATAAATGTTTAAAACAGTAATGCCGTGTACACACGATCGGTTTTCCCGTCGGAAAAAGTCAGATGTGAGCTTTTGAACGGAAATTCCGACCGTGTATGTTCCATCTGACTTTTTCTGTCGGAATTTCCACCAGCAAAAGTTTGAGAGCAGGTTCTCTATTTTTCTGACAGGAGAAATTCCTGTCGGATAATCCGATCGTCTGTAACAATTCCGACACGCAAAATTCAGACGCATGCTCAGAAACAATTCGACGCATGCTCGAAAGCATTGAACTTAATTTTCTCGGCTCGTCTGTAGTGTTGTACGTAACCGCGTTCTTGGCGGTCGAAAGTTCAGAGAACTTTTGTGTCACCGTGTGTATGCAAGCCAAGCTTGAGCGGAATTCCGTCGGAAAAACCATCCAAGGTTTTTCCGACGGGAAATCCGATCGTATGTACGCGGCATAACACAGACTTTTAGGGCATCACCAGAGACATATCAATCAACATAAAAAACATTTTTTAAATGTTTATTTCACCATAAAAATAAAAGTCCTATACAAGAACCTTTTACTCCATACTACCATGCCGCTATGTCACTGTGCAACAGCGATGACAGAGGTGAACATACTAAACATACAGGTGCATCTCAAAAAATGTTAATATCATCAAAAAGTTATTTCAGTAATTCAATTCTAAAAGTGAAACTCAAATTTTAAATAGATGCTTTACACACAAAGTGATATATTTCAAGCATTTCTTACTTTTAATTTTGATGATTATGGCTTACAGCCAGTGAAAACCCAAAATTCAGTAGAATTTTACATAAGACCAATAAAAAAAAGGAAATGTTGGCTTACTGAAAGGTATGTCCATGTACAGTGTAGTATGCACTCAATACTTGGTCAGGGCTCCTTTTGCATGAATTACAGCATCAACGCCGCGATCAGCCTGTGGCACTGCTTAGGTGTTATGGAAGCCCAGGTTTCTTTGATAGCGGCCTTCAGCTTGTCTGTATTGTTGGGTCTGGTGTCTCATCTTCCTCTTGACAATACCCCACAGATTCTCTATGGGGTTTAGGTCAGGTGAGTTTTCTGGCCAATCAAACACAGTGATACCATAATCAATAAACCAGGTATTGGTACTTTTTGACAGTTTGGGAAGGTGCCAAGTCCTGCTGGAAAATGAAATCCGAATCTCCATAAAGCTGGTCAGCAGAGGGAAGCATAAAGTGCTCTAGAATTTCCCGGTAGAGGGCTGTGCTGACTTTGGATTTGATAAAACAGAGTGGACCAACACCAGCAGATGACATGGCTCCCCAAATCATCACCGACTGTGCCTGGAAGGTTAAAATGGTGCACAATAAAAACCTGTGGCTTTCTGTATCTAAAGGGCAGGCTTGATCCACCTGCTGGCTTGTCTATATTTTTGGGCGATTTTTAAGCATTTTACCAAGGCACCCCTGAAGAAACCTCAAGGAACTCCAGGGTGCCCTGGGCCCCCTGGTTGAAAAAGACTGATCCCAAGGCTTGGTAAGCTGCAATACAGGTCCTTCTCAAAAAATTAGCATATTGTGATAAAGTTCATTATTTTCTGTAATGTACTGATAAACATTAGACTTTCATATATTTTAGATTCATTACACACAACTGAAGTAGTTCAAGCCTTTTCTTGTTTTAATATTGATGATTTTGGCATACAGCTCATGACAACCCAAAATTCCTATCTCAAAAAATTAGCATATCATGAAAAGGTTCTCTAAACGAGCTATTAACCTAATCATCTGAATCAACTAATTAACTCTAAACACCTGCAAAAGATTCCTGAGGCTTTTAAAAACTCCCAGCCTGGTTCATTACTCAAAACCGCAATCATGGGTAAGACTGCCGACCTGACTGCTGTCCAGAAGGCCATCATTGACACCCTCAAGCAAGAGGGTAAGACACAGAAAGAAATTTCTGAACGAATAGGCTGTTCCCAGAGTGCTGTATCAAAGCACCTCAGTGGGAAGTCTGTGGGAAGGAAAAAGTGTGGCAGAAAACGCTGCACAACGAGAAGAGGTGACCGGACCCTGAAGAAGATTGTGGAGAAGGACCGATTCCAGACCTTGGAGGACCTGCGGAAGCAGTGGACTGAGTCTGGAGTAGAAACATCCAGAGCCACCGTGAACAGGCGTGTGCAGGAAATGGGCTACAGGTGCCGCATTCCCCAGGTCAAGCCACTTTTGAACCAGAAACAGCGGCAGAAGCGCCTGACCTGGGCTACAGAGAAGCAGCACTGGACTGTTGCTCAGTGGTCCAAAGTACATTCAGAAATCAAGGTGCCAGAGTCTGGAGGAAGACTGGGGAGAGGGAAATGCCAAAATGCCTGAAGTCCAGTGTCAAGTACCCACAGTCAGTGATGGTCTGGGGTGCCATGTCAGCTGCTGGTGTTGGTCCACTGTGTTTTATCAAGGGCAGGGTCAATGCAGCTAGCTATCAGGAGATTTTGGAGCACTTCATGCTTCCATCTGCTGAAAAGCTTTATGGAGATGAAGATTTCATTTTTCAGCACGACCTGGCACCTGCTCACAGTGCCAAAACCACTGGTAAATGGTTTACTGACCATGGTATTACTGTGCTCAATTGGCCTGCCAACTCTCCTGACCTGAACCCCATAGAGAATCTGTGGGATATTGGGAAGAGAAAGTTGAGAGACACAAGACCCAACACTCTGGATGAGCTTAAGGCCGCTATCGAAGCATCCTGGGCCTCCATAACACCTCAGCAGTGCCACAGGCTGGTTGCCTCCATGCCACGCCGCATTGAAGCAGTCATTTCTGCAAAAGGATTCCCGACCAAGTATTGAGTGCATAACTGAACATAATTATTTGAAGGTTGACTTTTTTTGTATTAAAAACACTTTTCTTTTATTGGTCGGATGAAATATGCTAATTTTTTGAGATAGGATTTTTGGGTTTTCATGAGCTGTATGCCAAAATCATCAATATTAAAACAAGAAAAGGCTTGAACTACTTCAGTTGTGTGTAATGAATCTAAAATATATGAAAGTCTAATGTTTATCAGTACATTACAGAAAATAATGAACTTTATCACAATATGCTAATTTTTTGAGAAGGACCTGTATATTACAGCTTTGTTTTTGGGTTTAATACCACATTAGGACCAACTCAAAGGTGATGTACAGACAGGCCTAGTTAGGTGGGGAGGTGTTGCGTTGTTATCTTTGTAGTATGGCGCAGGGGCAAACTGACAATGGGAGGAGTAGCTATAAAATTTGCTCACTGCCATTCACTGTCAATCAGAAGGACAGAGGACCTCGTGGGGAACTAGCCTCAAAGTTCATCATCCCGTCACATGAACTATTCTGATGCCTCGTACACACGACTGGTTTTCCTGACATGCCAAAAACCAATGTTTTTCCCGACGTGATTCCTCTCAAGCCTGCCTTGCATACACACGTTCAGGCAAAAAAACGCTCAACCAAAGCGCAGTGACGTACAACGGCACTATAAAGGGGAAGTTCCATTCAAATGGTGCCACCCTTTGGGCTACTTTTGCTGATACTCATGTTAGTAAAAGTTTGGTGAGAGCCGATTTGCGATTTTCAGCCTTGTGCTTTTCAGTCCGTTACAGCGTGACGAATGTGCTATCTCCATTATAAACGCTAGTTTTACCAGAACGAACGAGCGCTCCTGTCTCATACTTGATTCTGAACATGCGCGTTTTTTCCCCTCGGAAAAGCATACACACGAGCGGTTTTCGTGACGAGAAAAAGACTGACGGGAAACAAGACGGGAAAAAATAGAGCAGGTTCTAATTTTTTTTATGGGCAGTTTTCCCGTCAGGAAAACTGCTATGGAGCATACACAAGACCGGTTTTCCCGACCAATCTAAAAAATTGCAGTTTTCTCATCTGGAAAAACGGTCGTGTGTATGAGGCATTAGTGTTTCCCATCAGGTCAACTGGACCATGTGATTAACAACAGATAGCAGTAGGTGGATTTCATAGCCGCTATTCCAGTCCAGTTTCCAACCCCATACCAAAACTCATCAGCCAAGCGACTGTCTATGTGATGGGCACAACGGCCAGTGAGAGAGGTCACTAATGTTGAGTTTGTGATTTTATCACACTCAGAGTTACGGAGTTGCACTTGAGAAGCGAAGATTCAGTATGAACAATCTGGCTTGTCGAGAACCTCCCATGAGAAATTCATGTACCTGTTCCCAGCAGGCATATGAATCCGTTGCAAGCACCGCTATTTGTGCCGTAGAGGTGCAACAGAACTCTAAAGCCGTGTACACACGAACGGTTTTACCAATGAAAACAGTCCGATCATCTGTGTGGAAATCCATCAGATAAAAAACCCACGCATGCTCAGAATCAAGTCGACGCATGCTCAGAAGCATTGAACTTAATTTTTCTCGGCTCATCAGAGTGTTTTACGTCACCGCGTTTGAAACGGTCAGTTTTTTGACTGATGGTGTGTGGGCAAGACTGATGGAAGACAGTTTCATCGGATTTCCGATGGAAAAAACTATCGGATTAGAATCCATAGGATATCCGATCGTGTGTACAGGGCTTAAGACCTCTTTCACACTTACAGACTGATAGGGTCCTCCTGTCTGTTTTCCAGGCGGATGCGATCGGACCATCCATTGCTCTCTATGGAGCGGCGGATGTCCCTTGACACCCGCCGGCAACCAATACGCTAAAAACAGATGGACAGGAATCCGCTCCCTATCTGTTCGGCGGATTGGATTGGAAGACAGGCGGTCTGTTTCCATCCGACAACCCATAGAGAACAGCGGGCTGTGTCTGCTCTGCATCAGTGGCACAGACATGGACCTGTAATCCATCTGCTCAGCGGGGATCAGCGGATAGTTCACGTGCTGAGCGGGCAGATCCACTGGCGGACTCTGCCAGTGTGAAAGAAGCCTAAAAAGTGTCTAGGACAATTTTTATGAATTTCAGGAATTGTGCATTGTGCGCTCAGTAATTTATTGGGGCACTGTGCAAAACTAATGGCAACACAGCATGTTTGGTGTGGTGGGCTGCCCACACATGGATCTTTCTTTTTTAATTTTTTTTTTTGATTAGCCGGCAGGCTGCAAATTGGCTGCAGGCGCTGATTAAGCGAAAGTTTTCCAAAAGTCCAATTCAAGAGAAGTCGATCATAAAATAAACTTCTCTTGAGAGGGGTAGACCGGCATAGACCATAAAAATTTTGTGACCAGCTTTAGCCTGCAAAAGGTAATGAGCATTAATGTCAAAAGTCAAAGTTAAAAATAAAATAAACCTCTTCCGATATTCGTTGTTACATTTTTTAAGCCTCCCCATTGAAATAAACTTGTGATCGTTACAGAACATAACTTATAGTTATTTCCGCAGGAAACTCGCCTTGACATCTTTAGGTGCATTAGAAATCGAGGAGTTTATTAGTCAAATAGACCAGTTTTGGAAATTTATTGTTTTTGAAGTCAATAAGTAAAACAACTTCCCAACTTTATTTTGTTGTTTTCAAACTTCTCAAAGGCGGTGGCTCTGGAATTACACTATAACCCATTCCCCCTAGTCAAATCCCTCAATTCTTCCCCTCGAGCAAGCACAGTGTATGTGATGTCCATCCAGGGGATTAAATCTCCTTTGAGTCCAAGTCTTCTCTCTGATGGCTGTGATAATGCTGAAAGCAGCGGGTAGAGGGGGGGAGGGGAAGGGTCTTGTGTATTTTACCCCCCCCCTTTTCTGCAATCCACAATGTCCCTTATTAACATATGACTGGCCAGTATACCAGAGAAAAACACTACAGGAGTTAAGGAAACAAAAGGATTAAATTTGTGTATCTATCTTGGCAGTAAAAAGAGTGAACTGGCCCAAGGCAATGGGGGAGGGGGTATTCTCCATAAAGACTGTCATGGCTTGGACCAGAGCCCCTTCCTTCAGTATAGCCCCCCTGACAATAGGTTAAGTGAGGGGTCTTGGGAGAATTTGCATTTTATTTGCGCAAGAAGGGTAGAGTGGCAGGAGGAGGTGGGGGCATCGCTGTGGCTGCAGCAGGACAGATGTTTGTTGTGGATCCTGGCTTAAGAAGTTAGTTTAGACAATGTCTTAAAGCAGGGAAGGGGTAATGTTTAAACCTTTTAAAGCTCCAATTTTTTCCTCCCCCATCCACTTAACCAATTATCACCCATACTGAAGAATTGGGCTGAAAACACACAGCCTAAAGGTGCCCATCAATAGATGACTATGAACAGCAAGCGGCAAAACAATTGGATAAGATTTTTGCTATTTCCCATCCCCAGATAAGCTGGTACCAAGAATGTGTGTGCTCATGTCCGCTCACTTGCCTGAAGAGGAATGCTCCTATCCTAAGGAGGCACCATTCAGGGCTGAGCCCAACAGATTGCAATATCATGGAAATGTGCAATTTCTGGCCATTCCATTGCTTTTTTGGCTAACAAAAAGGGTATATAAACCCCAACAACGAACTTCTCTTATTTGGCCTGTTAAAGGCAATCTTTACCCCCATCTATGTCCCTCTGTGATTTGCCTCCTGTCCCCCTCTTTTAGACCCCTTTCACACTGGAGTATATTGCAGGCGATATAGCGTTAAAAATAGTGCCTGCAATCCGCCCTTAAAAAGCTGTTACATTCACTCCAGTGTACTTTCACACTGGAGCGTTGTGCTAGCAGGACGGTAGAAAAAAGTCCTGCTAGCCGCATATTTGGAGCGGTGGAGGAGCGGTGTGTATACCGCTCCTGCCCATTGAAATCAATGGGACAGCGCAGCTATACCGCCCGCAATGCGCTGCTAACCCTTTCTCGGCCGCTAGCGGGGGTTAAGTGAGCCCCGCTAGCGGCCGTTAAATGTGCCCCGCTAGCAGCCAAAATGCGCCGCAAATCCACCCATAGCGTCGGTGGTAAAAATAGCAGCGTTTTACCACCGACACTATGGGCGGCTCAGTGTGAAAGGGGTCTTACACACAAAAAAGTGATATTACTGATTGTGTGTGTGTGGTGGTGGTGGGATCAGGTACTTTGTTGGTAGGGTTCAGCCTCACACTTCCTGGCTTCAAGTCTAGGCAAGAATAAGATACCACGTTTAAAGCCTCTTAAGCTGACCATAGATGGATCGAATGTTGGCCAGTTCAGGAGGAACAGGCTGAGATTCAAACCATCTATGGGCAGGCTGATTGAGTACAATCAATCAATCAACCTGGGTACAACCAGCATGTTGGATCTTTACATGTGAATAGTGCCAGTGGTTATAGCTGCTAGCAATAATCACTGTGTCCTGCCAGAAGGGATGGCTTCCCATACCGCCCCCCCCCCCCCTCCACACCGGGAGAACACAATAGCTTTGCAGGAGGAATACAGCCAGTGTTGATGGGGTAATAAAGCGATTGGGTTGCAGGAAAGAAAATTGCATCATCTTTTGCCTGCCTTAGGATACTAATATCACCCATCCCAACAGGCTTCAGGTCAATCTATGTTGCATGTCATGGAATAGCTGTCTCAAATAACTTGGAAGAGACAGCCAGCCTCCTGATGGCATCAAAAGAGGATATGGTGGCACAGAACCCAGAGTGCGGAGATGGAGTGGCAGCTGACACTAGACAACATTGTATTCACTGGGCTGGTGTGTTATTTAAAGACAACTGGTGAGTGTGGACCTTAATACTGATTCAGACTTATCCACAAGTTTCAACCTCCTTGACTGCCATAGGCATTTTCAAGTTCTAGAGCAGTGGTGTCAAACTCAATTTCATCATGGGCTGCATCAGTATTCTGGTTGCCCCCCTCAAAGGGCCTGTTGTATCTGTAAGACTAGATATCCAAAGCATCCCCCCCTTACATCAGTTGTCAAGAGTCCCCCTACCATCAGAAGTCAAGAGTTCCCTACCATTCCTTACATTACAGTGCACCCCCATTACAGTGCACCCCCCTGCTGACCTTGTGCTGCTGCCGATAAGATAGGCGGAAAGCTGGGAAGCGGAAAGCGTAGGGTCTGGAGGAGGGCTGGAGTCAGCTGCCAGAGTCTGGTGAATGGCGAGAACAGGGAAGGTGGTGCCTCTCTCAGCTTGGCTTCTTTCCATAGTGCATCCTGGTGCCATTTGTTCTCCAGGTAATCAATGCACAAACACTCATGATGTGAAAGAAAATGTCAATGATGAGACCAGGACACCTACTTTCAATGCTCCATGGTCCAGTTAACGTGCCCATTGTAGGCACTTTTGGCTGTGGACATGGATCAGAATACCCAAATCAGCTGCACAGCCTCATACGCAAAACTGCAATGCCCATTTTCTTCTGCTTTCAACACATCAACTTCAGGGGCAATATGTTTACTTGCTACTTAACATATCCCATTGAAACAAGATAATCAATGTTCTTGAGTTATCCTGTCATAAAGTTGTGGCTGATCAGTGTAAACTGTATAGCAAGGAATAAATTAAAGGCAGGTATGGCTGAAGGTTGCCCACTGCTCCCTAAAAACAGACCTTGCCTGTCAAATTGACTTTTTCTCACTGCTACCCCCATCCACAATATTAAAAAAGGCGAAAATGAAGAGCCCTGCCTCCTGGGATGTCCTTGTTACATATCCCAGGAGGCTGAAGGAGCAGGGGCATACAGAATTTGGAGATCGATCCAAGAAGTGCATCATCAAGGCTGGCAATGAGAACCAGGAAGAGACAGCGAGTAACCAATGATAAAGGAAGATGGTGGTGCTGGACCTGGCCTGCGGCAGCGAGAACCAGGAGGAGACAGCGAGTAACCAATGATGTAGGAAAGGAAGATGGTGGTGCTGGACCTGGCCTGCGGCAGCGAGAACCAGGAGACAGCCAGTAACCAATGATGTAGGAAAGGAAGATGGCGGCGCTGGACCTGGCCTGCGGCAGCGAGAACCAGGAGGAGACAGCAAGTAGCCAATATTGTAGGAAAGAAAGATGGTGGTGTTGGACCTGGCCTGCGGCAGCGAGAACCAGGAAGAGACAGCGAGTAACCAATGATGTAGGAAAGGAAGATGGTGGTGTTGGACCTGGCCTGCGGCAGCAAGAACCAGGAGGCGACAGCTAGTAAGGGCTTTTTTACAGAATACAAATTTCTCAAATGCTTATGTAGCAAGGTCTCTGGCATTGTCCAGTCTAATGAGAACTTTAAAGGCCAAAGATAGCGGACATCCTTCTGTATGTGGTGGGTTGTGAGGCATAGTGGGTGCAAGGTAGACAAGGTATAGGGCCAGGACACTCTTAAGTAGCTGTAAATTCAATTGTCAGACTCCGAGACCTCAATAGGAGGACAGCTGTGCAGGGAAAAGCCCCAGCAAGGTGCCATATTTGCACATGTAGGAATGCGGTCTCCTATGGCAACAGTCTTTAACAGTTTCCGACTCAAACGTAACAGTTCCATTAGCTTCACTACAACTGCCTCTTGTAATTCTTCAACACTGAGCTCCTGGTCTCTCACTAGACCCTCTGATTCACTGACTCTGAATCCCTTGAGCTCCTCCAATCTTTGCGGTGGCATCTCCCTCAAGCATCACCCATGCTTCTCTGCTGGGTCCCTAGCTTGGTACTCCAGATACTTCTCCAGCTTCACCCCTGCTGACCAGCTCAGTCCCTAGCTTGACACACAAGGCTGCTCTGCAAGTGTCACCTCCGTTGGTTGGGTCCCTGACTTGATCACCATCTGAAGTTTCCCGATTCTCCACCGTGCCCGTTCGGTGAGAATGCTTCTCCGGTACTTGCTTCAGTTACTCACTGTGGTCCCTGGTAATAAGATGGTTGGTCCCTTTGTGGAGACAGCTTCTTTTCTACCTCCGAACAACGACAGGTTCTCCTGCTGGCAGAATCATCACTTCTGCAAGCCGCAATCCCAACCCTGCGCTGCTCTTACTTCTGGAAAGGCCCTCACACAGACTGGCAGGCAGATGCCCCTGGGATAGGCCCAATCTTCGGCCTAGCAGCCCGAGGCACACGACACGCATCCACCCAGACAGCTGTCCAGGTGTCACAGAACATGGATCGGCTGACTCCACCCGAATATATAGGTTCTCCTGCAGGCCAAGGGATTCAAGAAAACCCCTGCCCATTGGCCGAGACACCCCACATACCCATAACTTGACCTTGGGTTGCCCTTCTCTAGTAACACCAAGTACCCGGCCACCTAGCAGTAGAAGTGAAAAGTGCAACAAGGCCAAACTTAGGGAGAAATCAATAGATCTCTATCAATTAACCAGGATAACTACTCCTGGAAAGTAAATGCCTAAACTACAGGGTGCTACACTTCCCAGCTTTCCAGCAAAAACAAACAAAAAGAAAAATTACTTTCCATTGTTTCAAGAATTTGAGTTAAAAACAGCAGTTTTAGTTTCATATGTTTACATACCAACTCTCAATTTATTCATTCATTGCAATATGTTCCAAATGGAGGATGGATGGATGGATGGATGGATTAAGGCTGGGGACAATGCTTCACAGAGGGACCCCGACGGGGCATTGTGGCTTCCATATATATTTGCAAATGTATGCAACTACAAGCTCCAACTTTCAATGCAAATTGTTGAAAGTGTGTATTTTAGATTTTTTTGCTGGCATCCTGAGAATATTAATATCATGCTTGTCCTGTGAAAAGCCCTTTCCATGTGCACCTTACTTTAACCTCTTGTCTGTCTACCAAAAAGGTACATTTATAAACTTTAAATTATCAAGTGAAAAAAGAAAACTAAAAGCAGAGTCCCATTGAAATTTAAGACCATATATGACAAGGGAATAACACCCACCCGTGTAGGTATAGAAAAAAGACTGCAGAAGAGGGTATCTTGAAGAAGTCCTTAAAGCGGAGCTCCGCCGGAAAAAAAAAAAATATTAAAAGCCAGCAGCTACAGCTACAGCAGCTGCTGGCTTTTAATATATGGACACTTACCTGTCCTGGAGTCCAGCGATGTCCGCAGCAGAGGACGAGTGACCGCTCGTCGCTCTGCTGCTCCCTCCGCCATCCTCGCTGAGGGAACCAGGAAGTGAAGCCCTGCGGCTTCATGCCCGGTTCCCTACGGCGCATGCGCTAGTCGCGCTGCGCCGTTCTGATTGGTGCTCCTGTGTTCTGGGAGCCGAGTGTCTCCCAGAACACCAAGGGAAGTCTGCGGGAAGTGACGTAACTCCCGCAGATTCCCAGAGAGAGGACTCCCGGATGTGGGTGAAAACACCTGTCTTAGACAGGTATCTTCACCCCCCTCCCCCCTGAAAGGTGTCAATTGTGACACCGGAGGGGGGGAGGAATCCGATCCGCAGAAGTGAAAAATTAGGGTGGAGCTCCACTTTAATATATAGTGCATCCCACTCCACACCACACCCAGGTGAGTGAGTATCGTGCTTACCAGATAACGGTGACCACTATACAGTAGTCTCACCCAGCTCAGGGAAATCGGTCTCCCCAGGACCCTTAGTATTGTCTGGAACAGCAGCTACAAACTGGTAGTACTCAAACACATAAGAAGAAATGATCCCGTAGTGCAGTACGTTGAACAAAATGACTAATAAAAATGGATTGCACTTACAAAGTAGAAGCCATTCAAAGGACGATAAAGCATGTTTAAAATCAAAACCGCGGCGTCTCCATCAGCTTCATATCACTTCCTGTATTGTTTGCCCGTCCACCTCAGTCATTCTGAATTTCCTTTTTGCTTCTTGTCTGGGCTCAGATACGAATGACCACAACTGAAGCCATCAAAAACACCTGCTCAACAGCGGAACGCAAACAGGCAGTGATGTAGACAGACCCGCAGCGGCAGGGCTCTGCCACAACCCGGAAGTGATGACCAAGAACTTGACGAAAAGATGAGAAGAAAACTTGTCAGGAAGGCTGCCAAAAGGCCTACACCAACATTAAACGAGCTGCAGGAATATCTGGCAAGTACTGGCTGTGCGGTACATGTGACAACAATCCCCCGTATTCGTCATAGGTCTGGACTATGGGGTAGAGTGGCAAGACGGAATTCTTTTCTTATGAAGAAAAACCATCCACCCCCGGCCAAATTTTGCAAAAATACATCTGCAGTCTCCCAAAAGCACGTGAAAAAATGTTCTGGTCTGATGAAACCAAGGTTGAACTTTTTGGCCATAATTCCAAGATACAGAATCTCACAAAAGTGAGTACACCCCTCATAATAATAAATATTTTCTTCTATCTTTTCATGTGACAACACTGAAGAAAAGACACTTTGCTACAATGTAAAGTAGTAAGTGTACAACTTGTATAACAGTGTAAATTTGCTGTCCCCCTCAAAATAACTCAACACACCGCCATTAATGTCTAAACCGCTGGCAACAAAAGTGAGTACACCCCTAAGTGAAAATGTCCAAATTGGGCCCAAAGTGTCAATATTTTGTATGGCCACCATTATTTTCCAGCACTGCCTTAACCCTCTTGGGCATGGAGTTCACCAGAGCTTCACAGGTTGCCACTGGAGCGCAATTTTAACTACATACATGCAAGTTGCTATACCGTCCATCCATTAAAGTACTGTTCTGCTACTCTTAGATGGCGCCGTTTTCTCTCTCCCCACGTCTCTCAGAACCTGGGCTTGGTTGTTGGTTAAAGCATACAACCAAGAAGCAGGATGTTGGGCCGGGCCTTAGGACAGAAGTTCTGATAATCCAGAAGGGCCCAAGAATGGTCTACCAAGAGTTTGAATATGCCAACGTCCACAATTTATAACTAGGCTTTTAAAATGAGGTGCACAAGGGAGGGCTTTGCACAGAGCAGAACAAAAAAACGAGTCGCGTATGTACCACATCGTCCTGAACTAGTTTGGTGGAATGAGGTTCAATGGAATACACCCCCCCCCATCATCATCTCAAACCTGGAGAACTGCTGGAACTGTAGAATGTTTGGTTGTTGTTTAATCCGAGAGTGCATCCAGGACTCCTTCCCAGTCCAATTGGCTGGCACCAGCTGTGAAACATTACATGCTTTGGGTTTCTACAACTCCAGTGCCAGGTTGGAAACCCAGAATGCCAGGGAGAGCCTGGCCTTGTAGGTTTGTAGGTCAGACAAATAAGGGCTGTATAAAATCTGAGTCAGTTTTAAAAAAAAAAAAAAACCACTGGGAGTACTTGAAGAATGTGACCATTAGGCATGAATCGAGGGCTGGCGCAGGGACAAAAAGGGGTCTGGGCACGTAATCTGAGGAAAGAAGATTATCCCAGTGCAAGAAGATCCTGAAAAGGTCTATATCCTAAACAGTAATACCTTGGATTACAAGCATAATTTGCTCCAGAAGCATGCTTGTAATCCAAAGCAAACTTCCCCATTAGAAATAATGGAAACTCAGATGATTTGTTTCACAACCACCGCTGGTGTATGCAGTACTGTATGTGGCCAGAGGTGTGGGGTTCATGGCTTCCAGGAGCA
>CM055125.1:51733289-51915789 GCA_029206835.1 Rana muscosa
ATCTTTTAAATATAAATAAGCTTTGAGCTAGCCTAGCCACTACGGCTCAGGCAGCAAATACAAAACTCCCCAACTTCCAATCAACTTTAATTCTCAGAATAAACCTTTATTAATAAATTAAACATATTACAAAGCTAGTCCCCCTTTGTTAAAATTAAGGCCCCTTTCAGTCATGACCTGCCCTGTGAACCTCCGCTTGCTCAGCGGGGATCGCTCCGTTGATCCGGCGGATGACTGGGCAGTCCCCGCACACTGTGCGGGGACTGCCCTGTCAGATCTCCACTCTCCCCTATGGGGGGATCGGATGAACACGGACCGTCTGTCCATGTTCATCCGATCCGCTCCGCAGATGGATAGAAAAATAGAAATTTTTCTATCCTGAAAAACGGAGGATAGCGGACACGGGTGAGATCGGGTGTCAGTGGATGTTCATCCGCTGACATCCGCTATCCCATAGGGATACATGCATGTCCGTTTTTCATCCGAAAACGGATGGAGGAAAAACGGACATACGGTCCGCCCGTGTGAAAGGGGCCTAAGTAAAAAAAAAAGTTTTATTTTTTTAAAAACTAACAAAGGTGACACTACCACATAACAACAACCGCGACAAATATTTTAATTTTTAACAGGGAGGGGGGGGGGGGACACCACAGCTTCTGCCTTCTGAGGTGAATAAGCCTGAGCTACGGAACCCTTCTTTTATAGCCCTAAACGGGCCAGATCCATCTAGTTCAAACTGGCTTTCCCCGGGCTTTTTACACGAGACCTGGGAGAGGTCACCTGTACCCCTCTCCCAGGCCACGTGAGACCTACTGTGTTCCCCCTGAGAGCGTCAGGCACCTCAGGGGGAACTTGAAACTGCCATTCCCGCCGCTCTCCCATGAGGAAAAGGGGGGGGGGGGGCTAGAAACTGCCTTTCCCCTTTTTCCTATCATTATAGCAAAAAGTAAAAAATATTGTGTTTTTTTTTCAAAATTGTCGCTCTATTTTTGTTTATAGCGCAAAAAATAAAAACCGCAGAGGTGATCAAATACCACCAAAAGAAAGCTCTATTTGTGGGGAAAAAAGGACGTCAATTTTGTTTGGGAGCCACGTCGCACGACCGCGCAATTGTCATTCAAAGCGTGACAGCGCTGAAAGCTGAAATTTCGCCTGGGCAAGTGGTTAAACAGTAAGATGGAAGGAGGCTAGATATTAAACAGTAAGGTGGAAGGAGGCTAGATATTAAACAGTAAGGTGGAAGGAGGCTAGATATTAAACAGTAAGGTAGAAGGAGGCTAGATATTAAACAGTAAGGTGGAAGGAGGCTAGATATTGAACAGTAAGGTAGAAGGAGGCTAGATATTAAACAGTAAGGTAGAAGGAGGCTAGATATTAAACAGTAAGGTGGAAGGAGGCTAGATATTAAACAGTAAGGTGGAAGGAGGCTAGATATTAAACAGTAAGGTGGACGGAGGCTAGATATTAAACAATAAGATGGAAGGAGACTAGATATTAAACAGCAATACAGAAGGAGGCTAGATATTAAACAGTAAGGTGGAAGGAGGCTAGATATTAAACAGTAAGGTGGAAGGAGGCTAGATATTAAACAGTAAGATGGAAGGAGGCTAAAATATTAAACAGCAAGGTGGAAGGAGGCTAGATATTAAACAGTAAGGTGGAAGGAGGCTAAAATATTAAACAGTAAGGTGGAAGGAGGCTAGATATTAAACAGTAAGATGGAAGGAGGCTAAATATTAAACAACAATATAGAAGGAGGCTAGATATTAAACAGCAATAGAAGGAGGCTAAATTTTAAACAGTAAGATGGAAGGAGACTAGATATTAAACAGCAATATAGAAGGAGGCTAGATATTAAACAGTAAGGTGGAAAGAGGCTAGATATTAAACAGTAAGATGGAAGGAGGCTAAAATATTAAACAGTAAGGTGGAAGGAGGCTAGATATTAAACAGTAAGGTGGAAGGAGGCTAAAATATTAAACAGTAAGGTGGAAGGAGGCTAGATATTAAACAGTAAGGTGGAAGGAGGCTAGATATTAAACAGTAAGATGGAAGGAGGCTAGATATTAAACAGTAGGGTGGAAGGAGGCTAGATAATAAACAGTAAGGTGGAAGGAGGCTAGATATTAAACAGTAAGATGGAAGGAGGCTAGATATTAAACAGCAATATAGAAGGAGGCTAGATATTAAACAGCAATATAGAAGGAGGCTAGATATTAAACAGTAAGATGGAAGGAGGCTAGATATTAAACAGCAATATAGGAGAAGGCTAGATATTAAACAGTAAGGTGGAAGGAGGCTAGATATTGAACAGTAAGGTAGAAGGAGGCTAGATATTAAACAGTAAGGTGGAAGGAGGCTAGATATTAAACAGTAAGGTAGAAGGAGGCTAGATATTAAACAGTAAGGTAGAAGGAGGCTAGATATTAACCACTTCCTATCCGAGCCATCGACAATTGACGGCCACAAGGTAGCTCTACATTGCCGGGAGGCTGTCAATTGACATTTAATTTTGTTTGGGAGCCACGTCGCACGACTGTGCAATTGTCATTCAAAGCGTGACAGCGCTGAAAGCTGAAATTTCGCCTGGGCAGGAAGGGGGTATATGTGCCCAGTAAGCAAGTGGTTAAACAGTAAGATGGAAGGAGGCTAGATATTAAACAGTAAGGTAGAAGGAGGCTAGATATTAAACAGTAAGGTGGAAGGAGGCTAGATATTAAACAGTAAGGTAGAAGGAGGCTAGATATTAAACAGTAAGGTGGAAGGAGGCCCAGATATTAAATAGTAAGGTGGAAGGAGGCTGGACACTCAAAGAACGAGACACAGGGAGGCTTGTCACATGGGAAAAAAAAAAAACATAATGGAAGGAAGTTTATTATTGGAAGTGCAGGCTATACAGAACAAAAGAAATGTTTTCGCAGATGGTAGCCTAAATATTGAAAGAGCAAGAGGCCTCTTAGAGGGCAGAAAAGGGAAGGGAAGAAGGAAAGGAAGCTCACACGGTTAGGAAAGAGGCAAGGCCTGCTTCCATCAACAAATGTCCCTGTGTCAGTTCTTGTGATTGTAGTGTACCCGGACATGCTGTGACTTTAGCCTCTGACTCAGATCATTTTCTTTCACAAGGCTCTCATGGTAAAAAAAAATCATAATTTTCTAAATTGTAATGGTTTCACAAGTAGAAAGCCTAAGATAAGTTCTGCATTATAACTTAGAACTGCGACAGTACACGGTGTACACAACCTATATGGTGTACTGTACACCATATAGGTTGTGGTATTTTGTGCTACACACCATCCTAGAATTGAGACATGGGCTCATATCTTTTCTAGCAGCTGAATACGGCTTTTCTAGCAAATAGAGTAGAAATCCATCTTTTTCTCTTGAAATAACTATCTCTTAAAGATAACTGTAAAGAGAACATTTGTTTATAGCAGATGCAAAATAAGGATAACACATCAGTGAAACTAAAAAGAAGACCAAAAGCAAAAACCAAGATAATGAAAAAAAGCTGCAGGTTTTCTGAAAAGAAACCATTTATCATTCTGCATGAATAAGCGGTGAGTCATACAGGAGATGTAAATATGTTTTCATGATTAAAGTGCACATCCAGGAAAAAAACATTGCGTACACCTCTGCAATCTTTGCACGTGTGCTTATGTTTTTATACCTTTACAACACTGCAAGTAGAGACAAATACCTGTTGAAATTCAGTGCACTCCTAAAGCCCTGTACACACGATCGTTTTTTCTATGGATTCTAATCCGATGGATTTTTCCATCGGAAATCCGATGAAGCTGACTTTCATCAGTCTTGCCTACACACCATCAGTCAAAAATCCGACTGTCCCAAACGCGGTGACGTAAAACACTCCGACAAGCCGAGAAAAATGAAGTTCAATGCTTCTGAGCATGCGTCGACTTGATTCTGAGCATGCGTGGGTTTTTTGACCGATGGAGTTCCACACAGACGATCGGAATTTGCTATCGTTTTTTTTCCCATCGGATAAATTTAAAACATGTTCTATTTTTTCTCACCGATGAAAAAAAGACTGATGGGGCCCATACACAATCGGTTTGTCCGATGAGAAAAGTCCATCGGACTGTTTTCATCGGTAAAACCGATCGTGTGTACACGGCTTAACTCCCAGTATGGGCTGAAAACACTCTGGAATCGCAAACAGAGTTGTTAGCCTTGATTGCTGTACTACATGACTGATGTATTGCTGATTTTTCGGCTGCTAAGACCAACCCTACTTCCCGCCTTACACACCTTATGTAAATAAGCCACGACCACCTTAGAATGGATTTTTAGCAGCCTTTTTATTAACAAACACAATTCAACAAATATATATTTTATTACACTCCATGAAAGATAAACTTTACCCAATAAATGTATAATACTGACTCTCTTACATCCAGGTATTTGGAGGCAAGCATGGTCTACCGAATCGGCTGTATCAAGCACCAAGTTCCTTACCAGGGCCCCCAGTTGCAATTACACCAACTCAGGGACAATTAGTTACCAGATTACCACCCGATACAGGCCCAATACCGATATCGCCATACTGACATCACATCTACGGGAAGGAACCCATACCAAAGATGGGCCCAACCCATCATTCTCCACAGACAATTTTGACCATGCCCACCTTCAAAAGCCTGAAACCCCTACCCCCTGCTATGACACTGCTATACCCACATGCCAAAATTGTGACCAAAGGAACACCACCGCCCACAACAGAAAAAGAACATCATTCAACCAGAAACAATATGGGAGGGAGGGAGGGAAAAGTTTCTCTTCGGCTGGCCAGACTCTGACTGACCCTCGGACAACACACACTTCTTACTATACCCCTAATGACCCCGCCCTGCCACACCCTGCTACTGTCCAATCAGGTAGACCTCTAAACCTGCCTAGCTCCCGCCTAGATTGCAAACTCAGTCATGAAGGCCCTCCTCTTGAAAGCTGGGCATTTCGTTCCAGGCCTGCTCTGAACTTCACGTCCCCACACAACTCTCCATCACTCTCCACACACATACATTGATAGCTTTCCTAGCAAAACAGTTCAGCTGCCTTGACTCCCAAGAGCCTGCCCACTTTATGCAGGAAAAGGACTCTTGGTACATGTAGTTCTGGTTGGAGGGCCTAAATCAACAGAAAGTAAGCTTGCAGTAGCTTTTACAAACCTGTTGATGGTGTCACAGGAAGTAATAAAACTACTACAGGAATAAGGTAAAAAAAAAACTATTATGGAACATTGAGGAAAGGGACCTTTGAGAATACATTTTGCATATCTACTAACTTTTTGAGATTGGAGAGAGAGACACCTATTAGCAAAAGCATGTCGGTATAGGACACACCCCCTGCCACGTCCGCTTAAAGGAGAATTATACAAAAAAATTATTAGTTAAACTCACAAGTGCTTTTTTTTTACCACTACTATTCCTTTATATTGGCTTTTGAAATTTACAAATACAGCAATTTAGAAATTGTATGAAAGGTTTAGCACTGGGAAACACTTTTTGAAAGTTAGAAAGTACATTTTATATACAACTATATAGATCGGACCAAAATGAGGGACAAATGAGGAGGAAAGAGGGACAGAGGGACATTGTTTCAAATCAGGGACAGTCCCTCTAAATCAGGGACAGTTGGGAGCTATGATTTTGGGCAATCTCTGTACAAGGTTTGACAGTTTGGTTGAGAAAAAAAAACAAATGTGACAGTTACATTCCCAGCATTTGCTGTTTTTTGAGATTGTTAATTCGATTGGTTTAGTTAGGCTTTAAAGTGGTTCTAAAGCGTTAAGGTTTTTTACCTTAATGTATTTTATGCATTAAGGTAAAAAAATACCTCTGTGCTGCAGGAGTCCCCCCCCCCCCCCCACACTTATACTTACCTGACCTCGACCCGATCAAGCGATGTGCACGAGAGTAGCGGATCTCGCAGCTGTCTCCCTCCTCATTGGGTAGATTGATAGCAGCCATTGGCTCCTGCTGCTGTCAATCAAATGCTGTGATGAGGGAGCAGGGGGGGGGGCGAAGTCACCCAGTCTGTGTCAATAGGTGCAGATTGGGTGGCTCAAGAGCAAGCCCACACGAGTGCCCACACGGAAAGTGGTTTTCCATGGGAGCACTCACCAAAGAGGAGGGGCCTGGAGCGCCGGCAGGGGACCCCAGAAAAGGAGGATCAGTGCTGCTCTGTAAAAAAACATTACATAGAGCAGATAAGTATAACATGTTTGTTATTTTAGTTAAAACAACTGAAGGTTTATTGTCACTTTAAGCTGCTCCAACAGTAGCTGAATTTCGTTCCATCTATGGCTGATGCCACTCAATAGAAGTCAATCTAACGATTACGGTCTGTTTAATGGGACTGTTGGAAAATATTTATTGATGAGCTAGCTGCAGCCGCTGATCAGTGTATTCACAAAGTGGAGTGTCACGTTCTGGAGTCGGGCTCGAAGGCCAGTAGCTATAGTAGTATAGGGGCACCCACCGACCAGCTGGATAAGTACAGAAGCAGGTGACCCTGGTAGATGATGTGGGCTCACTTGAGGTGCAGAGTCTAAGTACTAACTGGTGTTCACCAGAGCTCGTAATGGTGGAGATGGGTTTTGCTGTGTGTTAGTATCAGGTCGCGTTCCTCAGGATCACACAACCAGGAGGTGAGCAAGCTGGGGTGCAGTAGCAGATATAGCAGGTAAGCATAGCTCCCAACTGTCCCTGATTTTAAGGGACTGTCCCTGATGTCGAGCAATGTCCCTCTCTCCTCCTCACTTGTCCCTCATTTTGGTCTGGTCTATATAGTTGTATATAAAATGCCCTTTTTATCTTTCAAAAAATGTTTCCCAGTGCTAAACCTTTCATCCAATTTCTAAACTTCAGCATTTGTGAATGTCAAAACTCAATATAAATTAATAGTGGTGGTTTAAAAAAAGCCCTGGGTTTACCTAATCTATTTTTGGGGTTAATTCTCTTTTAAG
This sequence comes from Rana muscosa, assembly GCA_029206835.1. NCBI lineage: Eukaryota > Metazoa > Chordata > Amphibia > Anura > Ranidae > Rana > Rana muscosa. The sequence goes on from CM055125.1 coordinate 51,740,275, forward strand.
GGGGCGTGAAAGAGGGAGTGTCCTATGCCTACATACTTTTGCTAGTAGGTGTCCCTCATTCCCGTCGCAAATAGTTGGGACGTATGGGTAAGTATGATAGGAAAAGGGGGAAGGCAGTTTCTACCCCCCCTTTTCCTCATGGGAGAGCAGCGGGAAGGGCAGTTTCAAGTTCCCCCTGAGGTGCCTGATGCTCTCAGGGGGAACACAGTAGGTCTCACGTGGCCTGGGAGAGGGGTACAGGTGACCTCTCCTGGGTCTCGTGTAACAGCCTGGGAAAAGCCAGTTTAAACTGGTCGGATCTGGCCCCTTTTAGGGCTATAAAATAGGGGTTCTGTAGCTTCAGGCTCATTCGCCTCAGAAGACAGGAGCTGTGGTGTCCCCCACCCCCCCCCGTTTATATTTGTCGCAGTTGTTGTTATGTGGTATTGTCACCTTTGTGTATAAAAAAATAATAATTTTTTAACAAAGGTGGACTAGCTTTGTATTTTGTTTTATAATAAAGATGTCTTTGAGAATTAAAGTTTAAATTGAAGTTGGGGAGTTTGCATTTGCTGCCTGAGCCGTAGTGACTAGGCTAGCTCAAAGCTTATTTACATCTAAAGTTGATTGAATTATTTTATTCATAAATTTTGAAACCAATAATAAACAACCGCAGCCTTTAATATCCAACAGTTGTCTGCTGTCTATTTATTTATTTTAAGGTTTAGGTGAATACCCCTTCTGCTGTCCCATTAGACAGAAGCATAGTCAGTAAACAAGCCAAAGGTTGGTTATGAGTGGTTGCAGCATGGAATCAAGCAGAAGCAAATATGAGGAACATACCAAAGGTCGGTAACGAGTGGTAGCAAAGAAACGGACGGCAGCAGGAGTGTCAAAAGCAAGATATTGGCTAAAGAGAGCACAATAATCTGGTAAATAGGAAGGACAGAGACATGGCTTAAATCAGGAAGTTCAAGGGAGGAGCAAACAGTTCAGGGTTCAAGAAAAACAGGGTTTAAGGCAAGATCATTCTAAGAATTGTTCAGCATCCCAGGGGGCTCTGCAAGAAGTGACATCATCAGACACAGCAGAGTTTGCAGGTTCAGACCCAGGTCCTGACATGGAGTGTCCTCTCTTTTAGAATTCAATGTCTCTGCAGGAAGGATTCATCCATCCACCCTGCATTGTTTTTTTTTTCAAATGGCCCTCTGATTGATTGAAAAAATAACTCTGGATCTATGACCAGCCTTAAATCTCTACCATTGTCTATGTCTTGTCTTGTTATTCCACGAGAAACTCCCAGTCTATGCCTTCAGAATGATGGTTAATTCTGTCACCCTATTACATCACTGACATTTGGCTCCCTCCTGTAATCGAGTCTTTCTAAGCAGAACCACAATCTTGTAGTTAGACTGGTTTCGAGCACCTGAGATCCCAATGTCTTTTTACAGATTGAGTTCAAGGGCAGGAGTAAAAATTATCTTGAGAGTTTGCCAACAACCAATGCCACATGTTAGTTCATCATAATGACACACCAAGCTATTAAGATGACGTGGCCATGACTAAGATGTTATGTAGGCAGGGTGGGATAGCACTGATTACATTTATAATCTCTGATCTGGCAGTTTTCTTAATAAAAAAACAGCCTTTAATGCCTCAATAGCTTGCGGTTGATTGACCTAATTTTCCCACCAACCACTTTCTATTGTCAGAGCCCAGCTAATCAATTGCAGATTATCTATGCATATGTTGCAAGCTTGGCTCATTGAGTGATCAGCAAATCCAGCTGGTTTTAAAAATAGAAATGTGTTTAAAACAAATGTGTTGCTTACGTACCATTTTATACATTTCCCTTCCACTTCCACCAAATGGGAACATGAGAGGGCAACGCAATAAAGATGATTCCTATTTTATAAACAATGTGGGATGAATGAACTCGGTTTCGTCAGAAAGCTTGGTGCACATTTTTTAGGATTTAATTCAGACGACGGGGAGCAGATATTTCGCTGCGTTCAGGTGACTAAACGCCGCCTCTGGACGCAAAAACACTCTATGGGGAGATTTACTAAAACAGGAGAGTGCAAAATCTGGCGCCGCTGTGCATGGTAGTCAATCAGCTTCTAACTTACAATTATACTTTGACAAAAAAAAAAACTGGAAGCTGATTGGTTTCCATGCAGAGCTGCCTGCGCACACTGCATGTGACCAGCAGAAGCTGTCAGAGGCTGTAGATCAACCCCTTCGTGCTGTGCTGTGGCTGCATACAAACTGGTCCATCAGCTGTGTCAGTTTGTATGCAGACAGAACTCCCTAGAAACACCGACCCTGGACCCTGTCTGAGGCTCTATTCACATGTAACCGTTTAAATGTGCAGCTACATGCCATTAATTTTACACAGCGCAAATCTTACAGCCTCTGACAGCTTCTGCTGGTCACATGCAGTGTGCGCAGGCAGCGTTTAGTACTGCCAGCAAGAGTCTACTGATTCTTGCCAGCGACTGCCCCCTATGTGCCTGTGTAAATTGAGCCTTAAAAGGTATCTCCACCTTTTTTTCTCACATTTGATAAGGGTAGGCCTACATAATGTGGAAAGTCCTCTGATCAGAATCCCCCCTTTCACATCAGAGTCCTCAATGCCCCCCTTTTACATCAGAGACCTCAGTTCCATCCTCTTTTGCATCAGTCCTCAGTCATCTCCCTACTCTGTCACATCAGAGTTCTCACTTACCAGCTCCTCCCTTTTACATTGTAGCCCCCTTCTCACTCCGCCCTTTCAAATCAGGGTGCTCAGCCCCCCCTTCCATTTTAAGAATAATTTCAGTCCCCAGTCCCCCCTTTCACATCAGTGTCTTCAAAACCCCTACCTCTCTTCACATTAGAGCCCTCAGTATTCTTTACATTTCACATAAGGGTCCTCAGTAACCCTCCCCCCCATCCCATCAGAGTCCTCAGCCCCCCACCCCAACACCTTTTCACAAGAGAGTTCTACCTTCCGATCTTCACCGCAGCATAGCAGTGAGGGTGGAGCAGATCTAAACGAATGCCTTGTACACACGAGCGGAATTTCCGTTGGAATAAACTCTGACAGGTTTTTTCCCGACAGAGTTCCGACGGAATTACGCTCAAGCTGTCTTGCATACACACGGTCACACTAAAATCTGACCGTCAAGAACGCGGTGACGTAAAACACTAGCCGAGAAAATGAAGGTCAATGTTTCCAAGCATGTGTCGAGTTGTTTCCGAGCATGCGTGGTTTTTAGTCCGTCAGAATTGCATCCAGACGAACATGTTCTCTATCTAATTCCGTTGGAATTTCCGATGGAAAAAGTCCGATAGGGCATACACATGGTCGGAATATCCGATGAAAAAATTCCGTCTGACTTTTTCCATCAGAAATTCCGAGCGTGTATACGCGGCATAAGGCTGACTTATGTCCCCTTCTGAATGTTAGGGCTGCCCTAAATGCCACCCACCCTGGATTAGTGGCATGCACCACTGAAACACATGATGCTGTGCAAAAACACCAGACGCAGAGTGGCAACCCTGACAGCCTCAAATGACACAACAGCTTGCCATGGAACCCTGGTTGAGAAATGCTGATCTATACTATGTAAAATTTTATTTTTTTGGATCATCATCAGGATCATGATGGGCGATATCTTGTCTCCCATAAGAGTGAGATCATCCTGGAGGAAGATGATAATGAGAGTGCTGACAAGGCAGATCAACCAAATTAATCGAAACTTTTTCTATCTAAGGATTATCTCAAATACTGCTATATCTGAAGAAAGAGGTGTAGCGAATAGAGACTTTGATTCTCAAACTCCACTTATAAATGAATACAAAATAGCTGTGCGGAAAAAAAAAACGCAGAATGCCAATACTACTGGGCTGAACTATTATAAACGGATATTGCATGTTCCATGACATGAGCCTGGTGAGAGGAATCCATTCCCAAAAATGCTGCAAGTGTTACACATCAATGAGAACGCTACTTATTCATATCTAGACTGTTGATGATCTGAAGGATCACACGGATTTTCCAAAATGTATAAATGAATAAAGTAATGAGCACAAAGGCTGTGTTTCAGTCAATTAGCAGATCCCTGGTGGGCAGATGTCTCCTTTTCTATTATTCTGGAGCGTATGAGGAATTTTAATAAGAGTTCATAATCTGAGCGTGAAATTTTCAGTAGGTAAACATTCTCTCTTGGCCAAGCATACATATTTACAGTACCGTATTTGCCGGTGTATAAGGCGCCCGGGCGTATAAGACGACCACTTTTACATTTTAAATTTTACATTTTTTTACGATTTTTTTGCCTGTACTCACCATATAAGACGGGTCGACCCCCCTTCCGAGGCTTCCGACGCTTCATATTTCTTCCTTCTGGAGCCATATTCTTCTTCATTCTTGCTGGAGCTGGAGCCATATTCGTCTTCCTTCTTGCTGGAGCTGGAGCCATATTCTTCTTCCTTCTTGCTGGAGCTGGAGCCATATTCTTCTTGCTGGAGCTGGAGCCATTTTCTTCTTCCTTCTTGCTGGAGCTGGAGCCATATTCTTCTTGCTGGAGCTGGAGCCATATTCTTCTTCCTTCTTGCTGGAGCTGGAGCCAATCACGGCGAGTGATGTATTCTATTAATGAATACAAAGCCTGCTTGGATTAGCAGAGGCTGTAACATCATCAGCCCACGCCTCTCTGACTCTCAAAGCCAATCCGAGCAGCCTACTGTATGTAGCCTGCTCGGATTGGCAGAGGTTGTTACTCCAATCCGAGCAGGCTCTGTATTCATTTGATTGGCTAAGCGGTATATACTGTATGTAGCCAAAGCTACATACAGTATTACCGCACATCCAGCAGGCATCCGAGCAGCGGACCCGGCGTATAAGACGACCTCTGCTTTTTGGCCAGTTTTTTTAAGTGTAAAGGGTAGTCTTATACACCAGCAAATACAGTATGTACTGTGCAGTCATTGACCATGCCTACATTATCTCAAATGACTAAGAATCACATGTGATTTGAAAAAGGATGCGGCGCAATTCCCATTCGAATCACATGTGGTGTCCTGCACCACATATATGTGAACCCAAGCTTTAGGTCAGTGTTTCTCAAACTTTTTTGTCTTGCGACTAGGGATGAGCTCGGTGTTCGAGTCGAACATACGTTCGACTCGAACATCGGCTGTTCGACGAACATCGAACAATTTGGGCCGTTCGCGCCAAATTCGAGTGACGCGAACGGCCCACAATACACTGCGCCATCGCAGTGCAATCCCGGCGCTGTGATTGGCCAAGCATGCACTGTGACCCCGCATGCTTGGCCAATCACAGCGCCGGCAGCTAGGAGAGCCATAATTGGCCACAGGCAGGTTGCCTGTGGCCAATTATAGCTCAGGGGGTTTAGCACACGCCCCACACTATAAAAGGCCGCCAGCGCGGCAGCCTTGTGTAGTGTGTTCCGGCGCAGGGAAAGAGAAGGATAGGCAGGGACAGTGTTGATATTCTTTGTGCTATTCTTGTGTGCAGGGAGAGAGAAGGATAGGCAGGGAGAGTGTCAGTGTCATATTCTTTGCTAAACCTTGTGTGCAGGGAGAGAGAAGGATAGGCAGGGGACAGTGTCAGTGTCATATTCTTTGCTAAACCTTGTGTGCAGGGAGAGAGAAGGATAGGCAGGGAGAGTGTCAGTGTCATATTCTTTGCTAAACCTTGTGTGCAGGGAGAGAGAAGGATAGGCAGGGGACAGTGTCAGTGTCATATTCTTTGCTAAACCTTGTGTGCAGGGAGAGAGAAGGATAGGCAGGGGACAGTGTCAGTGTCATATTCTTTGATAAACCTTGTGTGCAGGGAGAGAGAAGGATAGGCAGGGGACAGTGTCAGTGTCATATTCTTTACTAAACCTTGTGTGCAGGGAGAGAGAAGGATAGGCAGGGAGAGTGTCAGTGTCAAATTCTTTGATAAACCTTGTATGCAGGGAGAGAGAAGGATAGGCAGGGGACAGTGTCAGTGTCATTGTTGCTAAGCCTCCTGCACAGTATACACCTGAAGCTAGCCCTTATTGCTGTGTTTTCGTGGTGTGTTACACTAACAGGCATTTGCAGCACTTACAGCGGGCGGAGTGTGCCTCCTGCACATTATACACCTGAAGTTAGCCCGTATTGTTGTGTTTTCCTGGTGTGTTACACCAACAGGCATTTGCAGCACTTACAGCGGGTGGAGTGTGCCTCCTGCACATTATACACCTGAAGTTAGCCCGTATTGCTGTGTTTTCCTGGTGTGTTACACCAACAGGCATATGCAGCACTTACAGCGGGCGGAGTGTGCCTCCTGCACATTATACACCTGAAGTTAGCCCGTATTGCTGTGTTTTCCTGGTGTGTTACACCAACAGGCATTTGCAGCACTTATAGCGGGCGAAGTGTGCCTCCTGCACATTATACACCTGAAGCTAGCCCGTATTGCTGTGTTTTCCTGGTGTGTTACACCAACAGGCATTTGCAGCACTTACAGCGGGCGGAGTGTGCCTCCTGCACATTATACACCTGAAGCTAGCCCGTATTGCTGTGTTTACCTGGTGTGTTACACCAACAGGCATTTGCAGCACTTACAGCGGGCGGAGTGTGCCTCCTGCACATTATACACCTGAAGTTAGTCCGTATTGCTGTGTTTTCCTGGTGTGTTACACCAACAGGCATTTGCAGCACTTACAGCGGGCGGAGTGTGCCTCCTGCACATTATACACCTGAAGCTAGCCCGTATTGCTGTGTTTTCCTGGTGTGTTACACCAACAGGCATTTGCAGCACTTACAGCGGGCGGAGTGTGCCTCCTGCACATTATACACCTGAAGTTAGCCCGTATTGCTGTGTTTTCCTGGTGTGTTACACCAACAGGCATTTGCAGCACTTACAGCGGGCGGAGTGTGCCTTCTGCACATTATACACCTGAAGTTAGCCCGTATTGCTGTGTTTTCCTGGTGTGTTACACCAACAGGCATTTGCAGCACTTACAGCGGGCGGAGTGTGCCTCCTGCACATTATACACCTGAAGTTAGCCCGTATTGCTGTGTTTTCCTGGTGTGTTACACCAACAGGCATTTGCAGCACTTACAGCGGGCGGAGTGTGCCTCCTGCACATTATACACCTGAAGTTAGCCCGTATTGCTGTGTTTTCCTGGTGTGTTACACCAACAGGCATTTGCAGCACTTACAGCGGGCGGAGTGTGCCTCCTGCACATTATACACCTGAAGCTAGCCCGTATTGCTGTGTTTTCCTGGTGTGTTACACCAACAGGCATTTGCAGCACTTACAGCGGGCGGAGTGTGCCTCCTGCACATTATACACCTGAAGTTAGCCCGTATTGCTGTGTTTTCCTGGTGTGTTACACCAACAGGCATTTGCAGCACTTACAGCGGGCGGAGTGTGCCTCCTGCACATTATACACCTGAAGCTATCCCGTATTGCTGTGTTTTCCTGGTGTGTTACACCAACAGGCATTTGCAGCACTTACAGCGGGCGGAGTGTGCCTCCTGCACATTATACACCTGAAGTTAGCCCATATTGCTGTGTTTTCCTGGTGTGTTACACCAACAGGCATTTGCAGCACTTACAGCAGGCGGAGTGTGCCTCCTGCACATTATACACCTGAAGTTAGCCCGTATTGCTGTGTTTTCCTGGTGTGTTACACCAACAGGCATTTGCAGCACTTACAGCAGGCGTAGTGTGATTCCTCAAAATATACTCCTGAAGCTAGGCCTTATTGCTGGTTTTCCCATCTCCCTGCAGGCCATTAGAATGTCTGGAAGGCAAATAAGGAGAGGCAGACAGTCAGGAGCCAATAAAAGAGGTCAAGCAGGCTCTGTGTCTAGAGACAACAGTGCTGGTCGTGGACGCGGTGCATCGCCATCAGCACGTGGCCATGGGACACGCTTGTCCTTCTTTTCGGCAGCTGGACGTGTTGAGCCGCATCATGCCAACGACTTGGTAGAGTGGATGACCAAGCCCTCCTCATCCTCCTCATCCTCTCTCACCCAGGCTCAGGGTACTGGCAAAGCAGCTGCCAAAGCGTCCTCTTCCCTGGTATCAATGTCATCATCAGTCACTCCTTCCCTAGACCAACCATGTCCTCCTGAGGAGTCCCCCAAACTGTTTGAGCACAGTGTTGGGTACATGCCCCAGGAGGATGCCCAGCGTTTCGAAGGGTCTGATGATGATACCCAGCTAGAGGAAGGCAGTAGCGTGAGAGCAGAGAGAGGGGATGCTCAAGAAGGACACCAATCTGGCAGTCATGTTCCAGCAGCTGCAGCATACTGCCAGATTGGCTCCAGTGATGAGGAGGGAGGGGATGATGAGGTCACTGACTCCACGTGGGTTCCTAATAGGAGAGAGGAGGAGGAGGAGGAGGATGATGAGGAGGAGGCACATCTCCAACGAGGCAGGATGCCCTCGGGGAGCCAGCGTAAGGGCAGCACACCGACGGAATCACACCGCAGAGCTCCGCCTGTGCAGGGCGCTGCCTCTGCCCGTTATTCAAAAAGTTCTTTGGTGTGGGCCTTTTTTGAGTCGAGTGCATCAGATCACACAGCTGCTGTTTGCAACATATGTCTCAAGCGTATATCGCGTGGCCAAAACATCACCCGCTTGGGCACCACATGCTTGACCAGACATATATTGACCTGCCATGCAGCTCGTTGGCAAGCCTACCTTAAAGACCCACACCAAAGAACAAAGCGGACCTCTCCTTGCACCGCATCAGCTGGCATCTCCAACCCCACTATACCTTCAGTCCTCTCTGAAACCTGCACTGAGAGGAATGAAGGTGTAGAATTAGGTGTGTCACAGCCAAGTACTTGCGGGCACTCTGCTAGCAGTACACCGACGTCCGATTCTAGCAGGCAAATTTCCCTGCCCCAGCTGCTGGACCGTCGAAAGAAGTTCACTCCCAGCCATCCACATGCCCAGCGGTTGAATGCTAGCTTGGCTAAATTGCTAGCGCTTCAACTGCTGCCTTTTCAGTTCGTAGACTCGGCCCCCTTCCGTGAGTTTGTGCAATGTGCGGTTCCTCAGTGGCAGGTTCCCAAACGGCACTTTTTCTCACGGAAGGCGATTCCGGCTCTCTACCGGCATGTGGAAGGCAATGTCTTGGCCTCGCTGGACAGGGCGGTCAGCGGTAAGGTGCATATTACTGCTGACTCATGGTCCAGCAGGCATGGACAGGGACGTTACCTTTCTTTCACGGCCCATTGGGTCACTCTTTTGGCAGCTGGGAAGGATGCAGGACAAGGTGCAGTAGTCTTTGAGGTTGTTCCGCCGCCACGCCTCCAAAATGCTACTACTGGTTGTGACACACCTCTCTCCTCCACCTCCTTCTCTTCTTCTTCCTCCATGGCCTCTTCCTGTGCTTTTTCCTCGGAACCAGCGGTGCTCCGTAGGCGTTCAAGGGGCTACGCAAGTACGCAGGCAAAAAGATGCCATGCCGTGCTTGCGCTGGTGTGTTTGGGGGACAGGAGCCACACTGGGGCAGAGGTTCTGTCTGCTCTGCAGGGGCAGGCCGAGAGGTGGTTGACGCCACGCCAGCTTAATCCAGGAATGGTGGTTTGCGACAATGGCACCAACCTCCTCTCCGCCCTCCGACAGGGACAACTGACCCATGTGCCCTGTGTGGCTCACGTCCTTAACCTGGTGGTGCAGCAGTTCTTGGGCAGGTACCCGGGCTTACAGGATGTCCTGAGGCAGGCCAGGAAAGTCTGTGTGCATTTCCACAGATCTTATAATGCCAGTGCTCGCCTGGCTGAGCTGCAAAAGGAGTTGAACCTGCCCAAGAACCGCCTTATATGTGACATGCCTACCAGGTGGAACTCAACGTTGGCCATGCTGCAGCGGCTGCACACGCAGCAGAGGGCCATCAATGAGTACCTGTGCGACTACGGCACCAGGACAGGGTCAGGGAAGCTCGGGTTTTTTTCACCACGCCAGTGGGGCATGATCAGAGATGCATGCACTGTTCTGGCACCATTTGAGGAGGCCACGAGGATGGTGAGCAGTGACAGTGCATGCATCAGTGACACTGTACCTCTTGTCCACCTGTTGGAACATACGCTGCGTGGAATAATGGACAGGGCACTTGAGGCAGAACAGAGGCAGGAAGAGGAGGACTTCCTTGCCTCTCAAGGCCCCCTTTACCCAGACAGTGTTCCTTCTGTCCCACCCATCGCACAGAAAGAGGAGGAGGAGGAGGAGGAGGAGGATTGTGTCAGCATGGAGGTGGAGCCTGGCACTCAGCATCATCAGCAGCAGTCTTTTAGGGATGATTTACAGTCCCAAGAAACCCGTGGACTTGTACGTGGCTGGGAGGAGGTGGCTGCGGATCATGTCGTCCTTAGTGACCCAGAGGACTCCGGACCGAATGCCTCAGCTAACCTACGCTGCATGGCCTCCCTGATCCTGCAAAGTCTGCAAAAGGATCCTCATATTCTTCGGATCAAGGAGAGGGACCATTACTGGCTGGCCACTCACCTTGATCCACGGTACAAGGGTAAGGTTGCGGACCTTATCTTACCGTCGCAGAGGGAGCAGAGGATGAGACAACTCCGGGAGGCCTTGCAGAAAGGTCTGTGCAACGCGTTCCCAGAGACTGGGAGGTTACAAACTCCTGGTCCTGGACAACGAGTTGCTGAGGCTTCGGTCAGTCAAAGAAGGAGCGGTGGGGAAGGTGGCCGTCTGACCGATGCGTTCAGACAATTCTTTAGTCCGCAGCCCCAAGGTATGATCGGTTCCAGCAACCATCGCCAGCGTCTGATATACATGGTGCAGGAATACCTAGGGGCAAGGTCAGACTTGGACACCTTCCCCACCGAAAATCCTCTGGTTTACTGGGTCTTGAGGATGGATCACTGGCCAGAGCTTGCACAGTATGCAATTGAGCTACTGGCCTGTCCTGCATCCAGCGTTCTTTCAGAACACACATTCAGTGCTGCTGGAGGATTTGTCACGGATCACAGGGTGCGCCTGTCCACCGACTCGGTTGATTGACTGACCTTCATAAAGATGAACCAGTCTTGGATCACCACCAGCTACCAAACACCTGAAGCTGATATAACAGACTAATTTATTTTCAAATGTCACATCCCTTCAAGACTGATGCTGATGCTGAGAGACTGTCCTGTTATGTTGACTGACTATCCTCCTCCTCCTCAATGATCCGATTGATGATGATAGCTTGGAAGAACATTTTTGTTTCTGGGTGCCGCCACCAGTGGCTAAGGCCCAATTTTTCAGCCCGTTTAACAGGGGCATGTAATTACAATTTTTCATGCAATGCTTTGCAGCAGGGCTCATTCCTGCACTCCAACTAGAGTATCTGGGAGAGGTTGCAGTGTCGTGGCACCAGCACCAGTGGCTAAGGCCCAATTTTTCAGCCCCTGTTTAACAGGGGCGTGTTATTACAATTTTTTATGCAATGCTTTGCAGCAGGGCTCATTCCTGCACTCCAACTAGAGTATCTGGGAGAGGTTGCAGTGTCGTGGCACCAGCACCAGTGGCTAAGGCCCAATTTTTCAGCCCCTGTTTAACAGGGTCTTGTAATTACAATTTTTGATGCAATACTTTGCAACAGGGCTCATTGCTGTGCTCCAAGTACAGTATCTGTGAGGGGTTGCAGTGTTGTGGCACCAGTGCCTAAGGCCCAATTTTTCTGCCCCTGTTTAACAGGGGCATGTAATTATAATTCTTGATCTAATAATTCACAGCAGGGCCCATTCCTGCGCCCACCAAGAGTAACTGTGAGGCCTTACAGTGTTGTGTCAACACCACCACCACCACCACCAAAGGCCCAATTTTTCAGCCCCTGTTCAACAGGGGCATGCAATTACAATTCTTGATCTAATAATTCACAGCAGGGCCCATTCATGCGCCCACCAAGAGTAACTGTGAGGGCTCACAGTGTTGTGGCAACACCAACATGTAAGGGGCAAATTTCAGCAGAGTATATACGGCAGGCCCTTACTTTCAAACATCCAACTTAAAAACGACTCCTCCTTGCAAACGGAAGGATACAACAGGAAGTGAGAGGAAATCTACCCCTAGAAAGGCAAATTCTCTCCTGTATGAGTTAATATGGGGGAAAAAAGTGTCTCCTCTCCACTGATGCTTTATCACCAATTCTTGTTTCAATAAAAACCCCAAATTTTCAAAAAACATTTGTCATTAGGACGGAAAGTGAGGTGTGAACTGTTCTGAACAGGTGCACACTGCACAGACAGCAAAACAAATGTTACAGGGGTGATAACCCTTCCCTATGTTTTCCAAAAAGCTTAAAAATAGATTTTTTGGTCTGGAGCTACACTTAAACAATGTACCTGTTTAAAATTACAAACAGATTCTACATAAGAACAAACCTACAGTCCCTGTCTTGTATGCACCGCCTGTATACGGCTGTTCAGAGTATATAGGGCCTTTTTTATTTTGTGTGCGGGGTTCCCCTTAATATCCATACAAGACCCAAAGGGGCTGGTAATGGGCTGGGGTAGGGGGGGGGGAGGTGATGGGGTAGCTATGCCATTTTTCTTAAAGATTTTCATCAATATTACCGGGACCAGACATTACATTAAAGCCGCAAGCAGTTTTAAATGGCTTTTTTTCCTTTAGAAATTTAATTTTGTGCAGGGACAGTTCTAAACACGGGAAACACGTGGCACTTCACAGGCATACTTTAGACACTCCCCAGGTACGATATTTAAAGGAATATTTTACTTTTTTTTTTCACTTTATGCATCATTTACCACTTGCCGACCGCGCCATGGACGAAAGACGTCTACAGCGCGGTCGAGTTATCCTGAGTGGACGTCCCAGGGACGTCCTCACAGAATCTTGCTCCCGGGCGCCCCCTGGGGCGCGCTCCAGGAAATGTCCGTGACCGCCGGGTCCGGAAGACCCGGCGCATCACGGATCACGGTAGATGGCCGCTAATCGCGGCCGTTTACCACGTGTTCGCTCCGTGAAATGACAGAGCGATCACTTGTAAACAGACCGGCGTCATGTGATGACGCCAGTTTCCTCTCTCCCCTCTGTGTACCGATCAGTACAGTGTGAGAGGAGAGGGGAGGGAGCGGATCATGGCAGCTCCCTCCCCCATGTCAGCTGTGGGCTGGAACTGTGACAATTGCAGTCACAGATCCAGCCATCCATCCATCCCTGCTCAGCCATCCCTGTACAATACCCTGTGCAATACTCTGCAATACCCTGTACAATACCCTGTGCAATACTCTGCAATACCCTGTACAATACCCTGTGCAATACTCTGCAATACCCTGTGCAATACTCTGCAATACCCTGCCAATACTCTGCAATACCCTGCCAATACTCTGCAATACCCTGCCAATACTCTGCAATGCCCTGTGCAATACTCTGCAATACCCTGCCAATACTCTGCAATACCCTGCTAATACTCTGCAATGCCCTGCCAATACTCTGCCCATACTGTGCAATACCCTGCCATACTGTGCAATACTCTGCCATATTACGCAATACCCTGCCATACTCCTCAATACTCCGCAATACTCCTCAATACCCGGCAATACTCCACAATACCCGGCAATACTCCGCAATACCCGGCAATACCGGGCAATACTCCGCAATACCCGGCAATACCCAGCAATACTCCGCAATACCCGGCAATACTCCGCAATACCCGGCAATACTCCGCAATACCCGGCAATACTCCGCAATACCCGGCCATACTCCGCAATACCCGGCCATACTCCGCAATACCCGGCCATACTCCGCAATACCCGGCCATACTCCACAATACCCGGCAATACTCCGCAATACCCGGCAATACTCTGCAATAACCACTTCCCGCCCGCCGGCCGTCATATGACGTCCTTAACTTTATGCAGGGATATCTGAATGATGGGTGCAGCTACAGGCATCATTCAGATATTCGCTTTTTCAGCCGGCGACTCCCTACACCATAAGAACAATCATAGCGGCTGTTCCACCGCTTGATCGCTCTTACGGGAGGTGAGAGGGGATGCCCCCCCCCCCCTCCCGCTGCCCTCCGGTGCTTCTACCGACTCAGCGCTACGATCAAAGCCAAGATTGTTTTTTTTTTTGTTTTTTTTTCAGGCTTCCCAGCCTAGAGGTGAGATGTGGGGTCTTATTGACCCCATATCTCACTGTAAAGAGGACCTGTCATGCCATATTCCTATTACAAGGGATGTTTGCGTTCCTTGTAATAGGAATAAAAGTGATCAAAAAAAAATTTGGGGCGGAAAAACATGTCAAACTAAAATAAATAAAGTAAAATGAACAATAAAATATATATATATTTTTTAAAGCGCCCCTGCCCCCGCGAGCTCGCATGCAGAAGTGAACGCATACGTAAGCCCCGCCCACATATGAAAACGGTGTTCAAACCACACATGTGAGGTATCTCTGCGAACGTTAGAGTGAGAGCAATAATTTTGGCCCTAGACCTCCTCTGTAACTCAAAACATGTAACCAGTAAAAATATTTAAAGCGTCGCCTATGGGGATTTTTAAGTAGCAAAGTTTGGCGCCATTCCACGAGCGTGTGCAATTTTGAAGGGTGACATGTTAGGTATCTATTTACTCGGTGTAACTTCATCTTTCACATTATGCAAAAACATTGGGCTAACTTTACTGTTTTTTTTTCTGTTAAGCACAAAACTGTTTTTTCCCGTAAAAAACGCGTTAGAAAATTGCTGCGCAAATACCGTGCAAGATAAAAAGTTGCAACGACCACCATTATATTCTTTAAGGTCTTTGCTAAAAAAACATATATAATGTTTTGGGGTTCTATGTAATTTTCTAGCAAACAAATGATGATTTTTACATGTAGGAGAGAAATGTCAGAATTGGCCTGGGTGCTCCAGAACGCCTGAAGGTGCTCCCTGCATGTTGGGCCTCTGTATGTGGCCACGCTGTGTAAAAGTCTCACACATGTGGTATCGCCATACTCGGGAGGAATAGCAGAATGTGTTTTGGGGTGTAATTTGTGGTATGCATATGCTGGGTGTGAGAAATAACCTGCTAATATGACAATTTTGTGAAAAAAAAAAAAAAGAAAAAAAAAATCTTGATTTTGCAAAGAATTGTGGGAAAAAATGACAACTTCAAAAAACTCACAATGCCTCTTTCTAAATACCTTGGAATGTCTTCTTTCCAAAAAGGGGTAATTTGGGGGGTATTTGTACTTTTCTGGCATGTTAGGGTCTCAAGAAATTAGATAGGCCGTCAGTACTTCAGGTGTGATCAATTTTCAGGTATTGGCACCATAGCTTGTGGACTCTATAACTTTCACAAAGACCAAAAAATATGCACCAATTTGTACTTATTTTTACCAAAGATATGTAGCAGTATAAATTTTGACCAAAATTTATGAAGAAAAAATACTAATTTGCAAAATTTTATAACGGAAACAAAGAAAAATTCATTTTTTTACAAAATTTTCAGTCTTTTTTCTCTTATAGCGCAAAAAATTAAAAACCCAACAGTGATTAAATACCACCAAAAGAAAGCTCTATTTGTGTGAAAAAAAGGACAAAAATTTCATATGGGTACAGTGTTGTATGACTGAGTAATTGTCATTCAAAATGTGAGAGCACCGAAAGCTGAAAATTCGTCTGGTTAGGAAGGGGGTTTAAGTGCCCAGTTGTCAAGTGGTTAAAATGACTGCTCCAGAAAAACGGCCGTTTTTAAAGCTTCTTTTTGCATTGATACATGTCCCCTGGGGCAGAACCCGGGTTCCCAAACCCTTTTTAGGACAATAACATGCATAATAGTCGTTATAATTAGCACTTTCGATTTCGAACGTTCGCATCCATTGTATTTAATAGGGTTCTAACTTTCGTGCAAACTTTCGGTCCGTTCGCGGGTTCTGGTGCGAACCGAACCCGGGGGTGTTCGGCTCATCACTACTTGCGACACACCAAAAAGATCAAAACATTTTCACGGCACACCTGAAAAGATTTAACAATTTTTGTGGTGGGCCAACTGAATATTGAACCCTATGGACGAAGACTGGGATGCCATTAAAGTTCATGTGTGTGTAAAGGCAGGTGTCCCAATACTTTTGGTAATATAGTGTATACAGTATATTGTACATTCACCATACATATTTCCCCATTTATTTATACGTTGTCTCAATATTCCAAACCAGTGGTGCGGCTCCTGACACCACCAAAGGGTTCCACATAACAGTTAGTGCCTTAAAAAAGTATTCATACCCCTTGACATTTTCCACATTTTGTCATGTTAAAGCCAAACACGTAAATGTATTTTATTGGGATTTTATGTGATAGACCAACACCAATTGGCACATAATTGTGAAGTGGAAGGAAAATGATAAATGGTTTTCAAAATTATTTACAAATAAATATCTGAAAAGTGTGGCGTGCATTTGTATTCAGCCCCCTTTACTCTGATACCCCCTCCAATCTATTGGAACCAATTGCCTTTAGAAGTCACTTAATTTGTCAATAGAGTCCACCTGTGTGTAATTTAATCTCAGTATAAATACAGCTGTTCTGTGAAACCCTCAGAGGTTTGTTAGAGAACCTTAGTGAACAAACAGCATCATGAAGGCCAAGGAACACACTAGAGAGGTCATGAATAAAGTTGTGGAGAAGGTTAAAGCAGGGTTAGGTTATAGAAAAATATCCCAAGCTTTGAACATCTCACGGAGCACTGATCAATTCATCATTAGAAAATGGAAAGAGTATGGCACAACTGCAGACCTACCAAGACATGGCCGTCCACCTAATCTGACAGGCCGGCAAGGAGAGCATTAATCGGAGAAGCAGCCAAGAGATCCATGGTAACTCTGGAGGAGCTGCAGGTGGGAGAATCTGTCCACAGGACCACTATTAGTCGTGCACTCCACAAATCTGGCCTTTATGGAAGAGTAGCAAGAAGAAAGCCATTGTTGAATGAGAGCCATAAGAAGTCCTGTTTGCAGTTTGCAAGAAGCCATGTGGGGGACACAACAAACATGTGGAAGAAGGTGCTCTGGTCATATGAGACAAAAATGTAACTTTTTGGTCTAAAATCAAAACGCTGTGTGGCGGAAAACTAACACTGCACCTCACCCTGAACACACTGTCCCCACTGTGAAACATGATGGTGGTAGCATCATGTTGTGGGGTGCTTTTCTTTATCAGGGATAGGGAAGCTGGTCAGAGTTGATGGGAAGATGGATAGAGCCAAATACAGGCAATCTTATAAGAAAACCTTTTAGAGTCTGCAAAAGACGTGAGATTTGTGTGGAGGTTCACTTTCAAGCAGGACAACGACCCTAAACATACAGCCAAAACTACAATGGAATGGTTTAAATCAAAGCATATTCATGTGTTAGAATGGTCCAGTCAAAGTCCAGACCTAAATCCAATTGAGAATCTGTGGCAAGACTTGAAAATTGCTGTTCACAGACGCTCCCCATCCAATCTGACAGAGCTTGAGTGATTTTGCAAAGTAGAATGGGCAAAAATGTCACTCTCTAGATGTGCAAAGCTGGTAGAGACATCCCCAAAAAGACTTGCAGCTGTAATTGCAGCGAAAGGTGGTTCTACAAAGTATTGACAGGTGCGCTCCAACACAGACTGCCTCTCCTCCCACCCTGGCCCCTGGGTCTGACGTTTACTCTGATGGACCGCTGTTACAGTGACGGCTCCCACGGCAAACCCGAAAATCTACAATTTGAGAAACACTGCTTTAGGTGGTTGTAAAAAGCATTAAGCAAGAAAGTTTTTTTTTTTACCCTAATGCATTCTCTTATACAGTTAACCCCTGGGAAAGATTTGCATAGATCTGCCAATTCATCCTACAATAAAGAATAATTCTCTTTTTTTTATAGATAAATATGTGCTAGAATGATAGATTTAAACGCCTTCTGTTCTAAGAAGGTTCTATCTACTGTGCTACTCATTGGTCAATTTTGAGGGTCTTTGGGTTTCATTTGTCTCTTCTCACCACAACTTTCTGGCTTATGCCCCATACACACGATCGTTTTTCATGCCGTTAAAAATGCCATTTTTAAAAATGGGCATTAAAACCATTAAAATGCTCCAGAGCATTTTTAACGGCGTGAAAAACGGCCATTAAAAATTTCGAACATGCTCTATTTTTTCACGTCGTTTTTCATATTGTTTTTTTAACAACGTGAAAAACGATAGTGTGTATGCTTTTACAAGGTGAAAAAAAACGCGCATGCTCAGAATCAAGTATGAGACGGGAGCGCTCGTTCTGTTAAAACTAGCGTTTGTAATGGAGATAGCACATTCGTCACGCTGTAACGGACTGAAAAGCACGAGGCTGAAAAGCGCGAATCGTCGCTCAACAAACTTTACTAACATGAAGGGTGGCGCCATCCGAACGGAACTTCCCCTTTATAGTGCCGTCGTACGTGTTGTACGTCACTGCGCTTTGCTTGAACGTTTTTTTTAATGATCGTATGTACGCAAGACAGGCTTGAGAGGAAACATGGAAAAAAACGATGAGAAAAACGTTGGTTTAAAAAATGGCATGAAAAACGATCGTGTGTACACCGCATTATACTTTTCTCTTTTGCCCACAGAAACCTATCCCTACCATGAAGAGCCAGTTGGTTTTGTTTGCCACAAGGGCATAGACAGGGCTTTTTTTCAGCTGGAACTTGGTGGAACTCAGTTCCACCACCTCTGACTCAGGCCCTCTGCTCCCTGCTCACCACTATCACTGGTAAACACAGAAGTCAGGCTTCAGTGTTTACCAGTGATAGCTTGTCTTCCAATGGCTCCCACAGATCTGATCTCCTCAGCAGCTCCCACTGAGTGCAGGATGGGAACAAGGGAGATGCAGGTGCCCAGGGTTCATTGCGGATGCCGACACCCCCACTAGATGATATCCCTGCAAGTGAGAGAGGAGGAGTCACCTATTGTGTGTGGAGAGGTACTAGAGGCGACTGGGTGCTTCAGCTTAAAACAGAAACAAAAGTAAGATATGTGGAAGATGGTGGAGCTTTTAAGGGGGGATATAGGTGAAGTGAAGGGGGAGCTGTGGAAGAAGCCTGAACTCTGTACTTTGTGTGTAGCACACCCCTAAACTCTGCACTCTGTATGCAGCAAACGCCTGAACTCTGCACTATGTACATAGCACAGCCCTGACCTCTGCATGTAGCACATCCCTAAAATCTGTACTATGTAACAAGCGCACACCGGAACGCTGCACGTAGCGCACCCCTGCGGGGAGTTTTTTTTGGGGGGGTTGTGGTTGAGTTCCTGCACCTATTTTCTGAGAAAAAAAGCCCTGAGCATAGATAAGGGGGTTATAAAGGGGTCCAAACCCCTTCTAACGAATCTGTGGCACTGTAGCACTAGCTATCAATGACATTGGGTGCTCAGCGACTGTCAGGCTAACAGTCCCCGTGCATTGGGAGTGCTGCTGCTGCACCCTGTCAAAACTCAGAAACAGGCAGTGGCAGTTTAGAGTGAGGAAGGATATCCTTAGCCACTCTTTGGCTCTGGTTACATGACCCAGCCAAGGGAGGACTTCACTAGGCTTACTATGGACTGCCCAAACTGGTTAGGCCCCTTTCACACTGAGGCGTTGCAATAACGCGCTAAAAATGATTAGCGTTATTACCGCGTTTTTACCGCGTTGGCGCTAAAAATTGCGCTAGCGCCTATGCGTTTTAACTGCGTTTTTATAGCTTTTTTGCGATAAAAAGGATTATTTGGTATCCCACAATCCTCCACTCTACTGCGGTCATGTGACCTTCCCACAGCTTCTGGGCATTTTTACCGCGTTTTCACCGCGGTACTCATTCATTTCAATGGGGATAGGCGTTTATACAGCGCTATTATATGCGCCCCAAAGATGCCCCAAAAAAGCTGTTTACAGGATTTTTTCCAACGCACAGCCAACACAACGCCTCAGTGTGAAAGCCATCAGGGCTTTCACATTGAGAATGCTGGAGCATGATTATTTCAGGCGTTTTTACAGCGCTATTTTTATAGCGCTAAAACGCCTGAAAAACACCTCAGTGTATTTCATAAAGGGGTTGAGAGCTTCACTAGGGGGGATATTTGTACTGGGAGGAAGGAGGGCTGCCAGGGGGAGATCTGTACTGGAGAAGGGGGGGATCTCTACTGGGGGAAACCGATCTTTATGGGGATGGGAGCGATCTCTACACTGTATACACTATGCTTTGTATTTCATACTCCTGACCACTGCACAAGGGTTGCTAGTTGCTAAGTAGTCATTGACTATGGAGTTTTTCTTTAAGGTAGGCTGTGGGCAGAAAACATGTAATAAAACAGTTTCCATTTTGCAAATGATTGTGCTGAGGTTTGTACATGTCTTGTTTCAAGTGCACTTGAAATTGCACTGAAAGTACACTCGCTGTAAATCTGAGGGGTAGATCTGAAATGAGGGAAAGCTCTGCTGATTTTATTATCCAATCATGTGCAAGCTAAAATGCTGTTTTTTATTTTCCTTGCATGTCCCCCTCAGATCTACAGCGACTGCACGTTCAAGTGCACCTTCAGTGCAATTTCAAGTGCACTTTGCACTTGTAGTTTGCACTTGTAGTGCAAAGTGGATTACCTTTCCTAAATAACCCCCTCTCTTCTGTCACTGTAATTAAAGTATATTTTTTGGGGTACAAGGACGGTGGCATATTTTACCATGTAAACGGTGAGTAGGTCAAAGGTTTAAGCCCCTCTCACACTTAGCACAATTTTGCCAGCTCAGTGTACAATCCTGGAATCTGCTGGGTGCCAGGATGAATTAAGTGTGGTGTCATCTCAAGCCGGGTACACACTGCACATTTTTTTCGCTCAAGCCAGTGGGTTGAAAAAGATGACAGATCGCCATACCAAGACAAGCGATGTTGGTACAGCAAATTTCCCCCACTCAATGACTCAGGTCCTTCACATCACAGCCCCCCTCCTCATATATCACAATCCTGTTCTTACATCAGGGTCCTCTGTAGTGTTCTGTACCCCACTTCACATTACCGCCCCCCCAAAGTACTACCCTCCACAGCAGTGCCTTTTGCCCCTCTCACATCACCTCCCCCCCCCTACAGCAGTGTCCTTTGCCCCTCTCACATCACCCCCCACAGTAGTGTCTTCTGCCCTCACCAGTAGTGTCCTCTACACCCTTCACATTACCCCCTTAACAACACTGCCCCCTACAGCAGTGCTCTCTGCCCCTTTACTTCACCCCCCCCAGTAGTCCTTGCTGTCCCCTTTCACATCCCCCCACACACAAAGGCATGCCCTGCCCCTTTACATCACCCCCCCCCCCCAGTAGTTCTTTCTGCCCCCTGGGTCCGGATGGGACAGTGACTCGGTCCGTATGCGGACCTCGGTTTGCCATTCAGTGATGCCTGATATACAGTATAAAACATTTTTTTTGTTCATATATAATATGCCTTGATCCCCATCCCCATTGGTACATAATCACCTTTCTTTTACTCCTCCTCCATCCAGCTGCCAAGAATTAAGAAAATACACAGTACATCCGGGTATGGACGTGCATGTGAATCGCTTAATGTAATATCCCTCGGCCCATCACCAAGCAGCAGTGATATCATATGGGGGCCACAGCACTTCGGGGAGACTTCCATTCACTTGTCACATTTCTGGGACAGAAACTTAAAATATAACTTAAGGGAAAACTTTTTTTTTTTTTTTTTTTGGATAGAGGGATGGATTGGAACCCCTGAGTTTTTATTGGTGTCTGTGTCCCAGTTAGGGAGATTCACCCTCTCTGTTTTGTCCTGTTTACCATTATCATTGAAGTGAAAGTAAAAGAAAATCCCAAATATTGGGTTGTCCCCTGAAAAGTAATAGAGGGGAAATCTTCCAATGGGGACACTAGTTCTGGGGATCCCCAGGAGATAATTCTTAATTTGCAGGGATTTCTTCTCACTTCCAGTTTAGCTGTGGGACAGGAAGTGAAGGTAAATCTCCCCAATGGGACAAAGATGGCAAAAATAAACTTTACAGGGGGTATAACCCTTCCTTGCTTTATCCCAAATGAAAAAAAAAGTTTTGCCTATAGTTCTACTTGAAGGAAAACCTCCCGGTGGGGCACAAACAGCTGCAGAACCCTGATAAAAGTTCTAACCCAGGGTTTCTCAACTAGGGTTGCAGAGGTTGCTCAGGGTTCCTTGAGCAATAAGCAATTTTTGCCTATCAGATAAGTTCCCACTGACATTATTGATCTTTTTAGCTATCTACAAGGGGGTAATTCTTCCCAATGTCCACAAATGTAAGAAGCATTCTTCCCACTGACCATCACACTAACGTATCAGGAGTTGTAAATGTAGCGGGGTGCTAAATTTAGGGGAAGTGTTTGGGTGGTAGTTGTGCCCAAACACCCTAATTGTTAGAGTTCTTGAAACCATTTTTGTCCACAGGTGGAGTATTGGTGTACAGTTCCCTGTGGCCTGCAGGTGGCGCTGCCATGGTGGCCCAGGGTTGAACCGCTGATACAGTGCTGTGCCTTGTGTGTCCCCTCTCGGCAGCCGTACAGTGGGTGGGGTCAAACCTGCTGGGCATGCTGGGAGAGGATATAAAAGGGGCAGACGCTGCCTGTTCGTGGTTCTCGTTCCTGTCCGCCCTGGGCACCTTTAGCCCAGGGGCGGGTCTGCGGTTCATTGTCAAGGGTCCCAGGCACCTTCAGCCCTGGGACTGCAACAAAGGTCTGGGCCTAGCACCTTCGGCTGGACCCTACCGGGGATCGAGGAATCTCAGGGTGCCGCCTTGCGAGGGGACCCGTATCCTAGATGAGGAGGCCGGAGGGGGGGGCCGTTCCGAAGGACTGGTGCGGAAGTCACAGTGAAGGAAGGGTCCCGGTAATTCTCTGGAGGGATGTCTTCTCCTTGAACAGAGACCAAGTTCACCAAGTCTGTGGCAGAGACCAAGTTCATCAGGTCTGTGGCAGAGATCAAGGGTAAAGTTCGAGCATCATTTTGGCTGCTAGTCCTAAGCTAGGGAGACTATGCAAATGGGCTAAGTCTGCTTGAGAATCGGAGCAGTGAATTGTGTTACGTTTTTGCCTGGACCTCATCCACATCTTAAACTGTCCTGTTCTACTTCCAACCTTTTCTGTCAGAGTTGTGTTTTATAAGAAATAAACCTCTACGTTGGAGTGCAGCTGGTGTGGACATTTAAGTTACTGTGGGGATACAAGGACTTGTCTTTATTCAATATAGAGGTGAGAGACATTCTCTGGTTGTCTAACTATGGAAGACCCATCAACAACGCCGCTCAACCTCATCACACAGGAGGGTACGGGGTTGTGGTGCGGTGTGCCTCTCTCTTCCTGCGAAGAGCCAAGGTTAATGCAGGTAAAGAAAGGGGTCTGTGCGCTACACAAATATAATAATTATTGAGTGTTCCCTCAAACCAAACAGTTATATTAACCACTTGCCGACCGCTGCACGCCTATATACGTCGGCACAATGGCAGCGGTGGGCAAATGGACGTACAGGTATGTCCCCTTTAACAAGCTCTCAGTGACCGTGCCCGCGGTCCCCGCAAACTCGGTGTTCGCCGGCGGGCCGCAATCGTGTAATGAAGAGGCAGAACGGGGAGATGTAAACAAGGCATTTCCCTGTTCTGCCTAGTGACAGGACAGTGATCTACTGCTCCCCAACATCGGGAGCAGTGATCTCTGTCATGTCACTTTTAGCCCATCCCCCCTACAGTTAGAATCACTCCCTAGGACACACTTAACCCCTTGATTGCCTCCTAGTGTTTAACCCCTTCCCTACTAGTGTCATTTACACAGTAATCAGTGCATTTTTATAGCACTGATCACTGTATAAATGACAATGGTCGCAAAATAAGGTCAAAAGTGTCCGATGTGTTTGCCGCAATATCGCAGTCACGATAAAAATCGCAGATCGCCGCCATTACTAGTAAAAAATAAAAATGGCATAAATCTATCCCCTATTTTGTAGACGCTATAACTTTTGCGCAAACCAATCAATATACGCTTATTGCGATTTTTTTTACCAATAATATGTAGAAGAATACATAACGGCCTAAACTGAGGAAAAAAAAAATGTTAATATATATTTTGGGGGATATTTATTATAGGAAAAAGTCAAAAATATTGCTTTTTTTTCAAAATTGTCGCTCTTTTTTTTGTTTATAGTGCAAAAAAATAAAAATCGCAGAGGTGATCAAATACCACCAAAAGAAAGCTCTATTTGTGGGGAAAAAAGGACTTCAATTTTGTTTGGGTACAACGTCGCACGACCGCGCAATTGTCAGGTAAAGCGACGCAGTGCCGTATCGCAAAAAGTGCTCTGGTCAATAAGGGGGTAAATTCTTCCGGGGCTGAAGCGGTTAAGGGTTCCTCCATGTTAAAAAGGTTGAGAAAGGCTGTTCTAATGCCGCGTACACACGGCCGTTTTTCATGACGAGAAAAATGGCAATTTTTTAATTTGGTCATTAAAAACGACCGTGTGTGGGCTCCAGAGCATTTTTCACGACGTGAAAAACGGCCATGAAAAATTTGGAACATGCTCTAATTTTTCTCGTCATTTTCTCGTCATTAAAAACGGCCGTGTGTACGCTTTAACGACATGAAAAAAACGCGCATGCTCAGAAGCAAGTGATGAGACGGAAGCGCTCGTTTTGGTAAAACTAGCGTTCGTAATGGAGATAGCACATTCGTCACGCTGTAACGGACTGAAGAGCACGAGGCTGAAAAGCGCAAATCGTCTCTCACCAAACTTTACTAACACGAGGATCAGCAAAAGCAGCCCTAAGGGTGGCGCCATCCGAATGGAACTTCCCCTTTATAGTGCCGTCGTACATTTCGTACGTCACCGCGCTTTGCACTAGCATTTTTTTTCATGATCGTGTGTAGGCAAGGCAGGCTTGAGAAGAATCACGTAGAGAAAAACATCGTTTTTTTCAATGACATTAAAAACGGTCGTGTGTACGCGGCATGACCCTTCCCACTTTATTTTAAAGTTAAAAGATTTTTTTTTGCTGGAGTTCCCTTTTAAGCTTGTTAAATTTACTGTTCAGCGGTTGCGAACAGAGATTAACAAACAGAAGAGTCAGGGTGGCATGAGATACGTACAAGAACTACGCATGGGATATCCCCGAAATGAAGAGGGAAAGCCCCTGTCGGTGTTCGGATCCTGAGTATAACTTGGCCTTCCTTCTGAGACATGTAATTATAAAGCAGCCTCTCCTCTCCCCGCAGCTCTCTCCTCCCTCTCCACACATCCATCCGGGAAATCAGCTCAATACAGGAAATGCTTGGGCTTTCCCTGTGGCCTTTACACCAAATGATAGATACTTGGAGAATTGTACAGAGCCCTGCAATGTGGGAACATTACAACACTGTTGCGCATAAAGAAAAAGAATTGTTTCTACGCCACGGGTGGACAGAAAAGATTCTAAAGGTTAAAGATCCCCTGAAGCAAAAGATGATGGCTGACATTTCAAGGCTGCGGCCTCTGCTGTCACCTTAATGGCACAGAGAAATGACTGGAGCTGTTCTGGAAAAAAATCAGAAAGCTCCTCGAAAGAGTTTTGTGGGATAAAGAAATTTGCAGTTGGATATGACTAAAGTAGATCTGTCACTTTGCAGCAAAGATAATTCTTTTTAGGGACGCGATGATGTGAGCGCACATTATCGTGACATTTACCTGGACAAATATTTGAGACGGCGCACATTATTTGCTTTCTTGCTGTGCCATGTACAGTACAGCATATTAAGATTTCTAAAAAGATCCCTCTAGTGGTCATCTGTATATTAGGAATTGTGATTAAGAGGCCGTGTCAATGGGCTTTTGTTCAAGTCAAAGAAGGTTTTACGCTCCTGTACAAGCCTCTGAAAAGCAAAAACCAGCTTTAAAGCACTTTAATGCCCTGTACACACGATCGGATTTTTCCATCGGAAATCCGATGAAGCTGACTTCCATCAGTCTTGCCTACACACCATCAGTCAAAAATCCGACTGTCCCAAACGCCGTGACGTAAAACACTCCGAAGAGCCGAGAAAAATGAAGTTCAATGCTTCTGAGCATGCGTCGACTTGATTCTGAGCATGCGTGGGTTTTTTCTCCGATGGAGTTTCCCACAGACGATCGGAATTTGCTATCGGTTTTTTTTCCATCGGTAAAATTTAAAACATGTTCTATTTTTTTATACCGATGGGAAAAAGACCGATGGGGCCCACACACGATCGGTTTGTCTGATGAAAAAAGTCCATCGGTCTTTTTTCATCAGAAAAAATGATCGTGTGTACGTGGCATAAGGCTACATTCACACTGAGGGGCTTTTCAGGTGTATTAGCGCTACAAATAGCGACTGTAAAGCGCCTCTCAAGCCACCCCAGTGTGAAAGCCCGAGTGCTTTCACACTGGAGCGGTGCGCTTACAGGACGGGAAAAAAAAGTCCTGCTAGCCGCATCTTTGGGGCGGTGCGGGAGCAGTGTATATGCCATTAAAATCAATGGGCAGCATTGCCGAATCGCCTGCACAGCGCTTTGCGGACGCTTTTAACAATTTATTCGGCTGGTAGTGGGGGGTTAAAAGCGCCCCGCTAACGGCTGAAAAGCGCTGCTATAACAGCAGTAAAGCGCCACTATAACAGCGGTAAAGCGCCGCTAAAAGTAGCAGTGCTTTACCGCTAACGTGGCCACGCTAGCAGTGTGAAAGGGCTCTAAGATCAGTCCTTTTCCTGACATTTGTTGTTTAAATCAGTATTTTTTGCTAGAAAATTACTTAGAACCCCTAAACATTTTATATACAGTGGGTTACGGAAAGTATTCAGACCCCCTTAAATTTTTCACTTTGTTATATTGCAGCCGTTTTCTAAAATCATTTAAGTTAATTTTTTTTCCTCATTAATGTACACACAGCACCCCATATTGACAGAAAAACACAGAATTGTTGACCTTTTTGCAGATTTATTAAAAAAGAAAAACTGAAATATCACATGGTCCTAATGCCGTGTACACACGATCGAGTTTCACGGCGGTGAAAACCCGACGGGAAAAACGAGGACCGGCTTGGTCCCCCACACACGGCCGTTTTTCACGACATGTTTTCTCTTGGTCGAGAAAACCGGCCGTGTGTAGGCTCCCTAGCAGTGTTTCCCTATGGGAAAACTGCTGAGGAAAAAAATGCCGTGATTTGCAACGAGAAAAATTAGAGCATGTTCTAATTTTTCTCGTCGTGATTCTTGCCGTTTTTCTCGTAGGGAAAAATGCTGGAGAGCCTACACATGGCCGTTTTTCTCGTCCAAGAGAAAAAATTTAATTTTTCCCAACGAGAAAAGTGATTGTGTGTACGCGGCATAAGTATTCAGACCCTTTGCTGTGACACTCATATATTTAACTCAGGTGCTGTCCATTTCTTCTGATCATCCTTGAGATGGTTCTACACCTTCATTTGAGTCCAGCTGTGTTTGATTATACTGATTGGACTTGATTAGGAAAGCAACACACCTGTCTATATAAGACCTTACAGCTCACAGTGCATGTCAGAGCAAATGAGAATCATGAGGTCAAAGGAACTGCCTGAAGAGCTCAGAGACAGAATTGTGGCAAGGCACAGATCTGGCCAAGGTTACAAAAAAAATTCTGCTGCACTTAAGGTTCCTAAAAGCACAGTGGCCTCCATAATCCTTAAATGGAAGACATTTGGGAAGACCAGAACCCTTCCTAGAGCTGGCCGTCCGGCCAAACTGAGCTATCGGGGAGAAGAGCCTTGGTGAGAGAGGTAAAGAAGAACCCAAAGATCACTGTGGCTGAGCTCTAGAGATGCAGTCGGGAGATGGGAGAAAGTTGTAGAAAGTCAACCATCACTGCAGCCCTCCACCAGTCGGGGCTTTATGGCAGAGTGGCCCTACATAAGCCTATCCTCAGTGCAAGACACATGAAAGCCCGCATGGAGTTTTCTAAAAAAAACACCTGAAGGACTCCAAGATGGTGAGAAATAAGATTCTCTGGTCTGATGAGACCAAGATAGAACTTTTTGGCCTTAATTCTAAGCAGTATGTGTGGAGAAAACCAGGCACTGCTCATCACCTGTCCAATACAGTCCCAACAGTGAAGCATGGTGGTGGCAGCATCATGCTGTGGGGGTGTTTTTCAGCTGCAGGGACAGGACGACTGGTTGCAATCGAGGGAAAGATGAATGCGGCCAAGTACAGGGATATCCTGGACGAAAACCTTCTCCAGAGTGCTCAGGACCTCAGACTGGTCCGAAGGTTTACCTTCCAACAAGACAATGACCCTAAGAACACAGCTAAAATAATGAAGGAGTGGCTTCACAACAACTCCGTGACTGTTCTTGAATGGCTCAACCAGAGCCCTGACTTAAACCCAATTGAGCATCTCTGGAGAGACCTAAAAATAGCTGTCCACCAACGTTTACCATCCAATCTGACAGAACTGGAGAGGATCTGCAAGGAGGAATGGCAGAGGATCCCCAAATCCAGGTGTGAAAAACTTGTTGCATCTTTCCCAAAAAGACTCATGGCTGTATTAGATCAAAAGGATGCAAATACTAAATACAGCTTTCCTGTCCCTGCTGAAGAAAAGCATCCCCACAACATGATGCTGCTGCCAGCACCATGTTTCACAGTGGGGAAGGTGTGTTCAGGGTGATGTGCAGTGTTTGTTTCCTGTCACACATAGCGTTTTGCTTTTAGGCCAAAATGTTCAATTTTAGTCTCATCTAACCAGAGCACCTTCTTCCACAAGTTCACTCTGTCCTTCACACATTTTCTTGCAAACGGAACTGCTTATGGTTTTCTTTTAACAATGGCTTTCTTCTTGCCACTCTTCCATAAAGGCCAGATTTGTGGAGTGCACGACTTAAAGTTGTCCTGTGAACAGATCCCACATCTCCCATCTGAGCTGTGGATCACTGCAGATCCTCCAGAGTTACCATGTGCCTCTTGTCCGATTCTCAGATTAATGCTCTCCTTGCCCGGCCTGTCAGTTTAGGTGGACAGCCATGTCTTGGTAGGTTTCCATTTCTGTATGATGGTTTGAACAGTGAGATGTTTAAAGCTTGGGATAGATATAGATATTAAAACAATATATACAATACATATCTATAACTTAACCCCGCTTTAAACTTCTCCACAACTTTATCCCTGACCTGTCTGGTGCAACCCAACTTCCAGACAAAGTTTTCCTTCACTGATAAAATGAGATTTAAATTTGCTTGAAAAACAGCCATGTTACTGGTTACTCATTACTGGTGAGTTATTTTGACAACAAATTTACACTGTTATACAAGCTGTACACTCACTATTTTACGTTGTAGCAAAGTGTCAAAGTTGTCACATGAAAAGGTATAATAAAATATTTACAAAAATGTGAGGGGTGTACTCTCTTTTGTGAGATACTGTGGGGGTTATTTACGAAAGGCAAATCCACTTTGCACTACAAGTGCAAACTACAGATGCAAACTACAAGTGCATATTGCACTTGAAAGTGCACTTGGAAGTTCAGTCGCTGTAGATCCGAGGGGGACATACAAGAAAAATAAAAAACAGCATTTTAGCTTGCACATGATTGGATGATAAAATCAGCAGAGCTTCGCCTCATTTCAGATCTACCCTTCAGATTTTCAGCGACTGCACTTCCAAGTGCACTTTCAGTGCAATTTCAAGTGCACTTTGCACTTGTAGTTTGCACTTGTAGTGCAAAGTGGATTTGCCTTTCGTAAATAACCCCCTGTGTGTATATATTTTTAGCAGAGACCTTAGAGAATAAAATAAGTTGGTAAAGTTAGCCCAATTTTTTTGTATAATGGGAAAGATGATGTTACGCCGAGTAAATAGATACCTACCGTGTTTCCCCGAAAATAAGCCTGGGTCTTATATTAATTTTGCCAACAAAAGACCCAGTAGTACTTATTTTTCGGGGTAAGGCTTGTCATGTGCTGTCTTCACTCCCCATCTCCCTCCCTGCCTGTCGGGAATCCCCAGTGGCACTGAGTAAAAATCCTCGAATGTACTGTATTACGGTATAATATAATGCAAACACTGTAACATGTCATGCTTTAGGCACTTTTCACACAGGCGGCTGTTCTGCCGCTGTTAAAAGCATATTTTGTTATTTTGAAATTCCAAGACTCCAGGCACAACGATCACTTGCAGTTGTACATTGCGATTAGCTTCGTTTACATGCAGCTGCGTTTAGCTGCGTTGGAACATTCTTGCCATTTCTGATGTGCTTTCTGTTGTTTTTTTTTCCTCGTTGTTGCTGCTATCTGCAGGAGAAATAGTACACTGCGATTACCTGCTGTTATGTGCAGATAGCTGCAATGAATTGGTCCTGGACGCAGCCAAAATTTATTTTTTCTAACCGCACAAAACACCATATAACAAAACCGTTGCTAAATGCAGTGTGTGAATAGGGCCATAGGAAAGCATTATCTGAGTTTAGCTGCGATAGATAACTTGATCTATCTGCAGCTAAAAGCTGAATTCAATCCGCCCGTGTGAAAGGGGCCTTAAAGTTGCGCAACGTTTTAAATATTTTTACAGGTTACCAGTTTAGAGTTACAGAGGAGGTCCTGCGCTACAGTTATTGGTCTCACACTAACGATCAAGGCGATACCTCTCATGTGTTGTTTGAACACCGTTTACATATGTACGACTTGCGTACATTTGCGTTTGCTTCTGTAAGTGAGCACGAAGGGATGGGGCTCTTTAAAAAAAAAAAATCTTATTTATTTTACTTTCTATTTTTTGTTTTTACACTGTCCCTGTATTTATTTATTTTCTATCACTATTTACTTTTTTATCACTACTACAAGGAACGTAAACATCCCTTGTTATAGAAATAAGCATGACAGATCCTCTTTATTGAGAGATCTGGGGCCAAAAAGACCCCAGATCTCCCATTTACCCTTAAAAGCAAAGCAAAAAACAAAACAAAAAATGTATTACATTTTGAATTTAAGAAAAAAAAAATCCTGTATCTGCCCGAAGAACCAGAAGTGACGTCGGAGTTCACTCCAGCCCTCCAAAGGCATAGAGCCTGCCTAGCTATTGGCCGCACCGGATCGGTTCCAGGCTTACCAACGATTCTGGTAAGCTCGGAATGGACCGGGAAGAGGTGGGAATGGTGGGGGGGGGGGTCACCTCTCCCGCCTCCTATAAAAGCGATCTTGCAGCAAATGCGCCACTGGGATCACTTTTACCGGAAAGCCGGCTGTCTTATGAAAAAAAAGGTACCGGCATTATGGCAGCTAGCTGCTGCCATAATAACAGTATTTAACATCAAACAAATAATGTGCATTTACAGTTAGACGATCAAAAAGAGGTCTACATAAAGAAATGTCTGTTATGCTGGCGGGTGTTGTAATTACCATGAGCCTCCGCGCTCGCGGGATGGGCCCCCCTTTACAGGGGGCACAGGGTGTCCCGCCAGAGCGTGCACCGTAGCATATCGGTGCCCCCCGCTGCGTGCGGGGAGCGGGGAGAGGTCAGATGGAGGCTATTGAGCCCCCCTCCCCCCGCCCCGGCCGCGGGTCGGGGGACCATGTCTTAATTATAGTCACATGGACAACACCCCTGGCTTGTTATCAGTGGTGGGACGGTAATATGTGAGGCCCCCACATTCCATGTGCCCTCCGCGCCTACCACAGTTGTGCACCCACTGTTCCTATGGTGGCACCCTTACTCTACTAACTAGTGTGGCCCATCGGCCGCCCCACATAAGGCATACAAGATACTGCTATTATTGACGTACTCTATTTCTTTGTTCAACTTGTTTATATGCTGGTTATGCACACCAGACGGGTCTGTGCTTTTCCTATTTTATTTTACTTATTATTTTTAATTTTCCTTTTTTTTTTTTTTTTAAGCAAACTGTTGGACTTGTCTGGTTGTATATTTTTCTTTTATAAAATAAAGATTATATAAAAAAAAAAAAAAAAGAAAAAAAAAGAGGTCTACATGTGCATTGCAGTAAATTCTGATCCTAGAATTGTCTCTGATGTCAGGCTGATGCTATTGACACAAACCCAAAGACCATCAACATAGGCCCTAACAATCAATGCTAAAAGTGATTTATATCAGTAAAAAAATAAATAAAGCTGCTAGCGGGTATAAAGTTCAGGCACTGGCAACAGCTTTATTTGCTCCCTGTATGGCTGAATGCTGGGTTGTTCTGGCGGCGTAAAGCTTCAAGATTTTGGTATAGTATCAGAGCTCGCCCACTTAGTCCTGCGCCCCTACATTACTATTGGCCTGGGATCTGATGAAGAGGGTTCGTCCCTGGAAATGCGTCAGCTGTAGAGTATTGGTGACCCCAGGTCCATGATGTTATGGTGGTCATCCTGCCATTTGAGTCTGGTCTATAATGCTATATTAGCCTATGGCTCCTAAGAGCATGCATTTGTTATCTATTCCTTTTCCAAGAAAGTTTAATCTGGCAATGCACTAGGCCTTTGCACCCTTTTTTTCTTGTATGTTCCTATTGGCTTATCACTATGATGGGCTACCTCATTGGCCAGCTGCAATGTGTGGGAAGGTGAAGTGCCGAAGCCTGTACAGTTCAAAATGGGAGCGAGTGAAGGTGATGGAGATATATAGTGCTTGTACTATATACCTGCTGGCAGCTATATTTTCTTTTAAGTGAGCCACTTTAAAATGAATATTTCCAGTCTCAAACTATGTAGACATAGTAGCACCCTTATAATCCACTATCAGCCGTTTAAAGAGATATCCTTAAAATAAGCAGCCTAAGCAGACTAAACAGTGCCGTTACAAATATGCACATTATAAATTCTTTGCTCAGAACAGCTACTCATTCCCATCTTAAGTCAGTCCCCTGGACCCTATCATATGCATTTAGCCATGACGCAGGACTGTTACAGGAAGGGCAGAGGTGGTTTGGTATGTGAGCTGCAATTGGCAGAGTGGCTTCATCTTCTCTACGTTCAAGAAACAAGATGGCAGAACACAAATAACTGGGTGTTTGTTGAAGGACTGGAGCAGGTTTTTGGTCACTGACTATGTGAAGTGTTTATACATTCACCAGCATATGTGTGTGCAGCCTATTGCATTAGGGTGTGCACCCCGAAACTCAAATACATGTGCATGTGTGTTTAAATATATATACAGCCCCTTGAAATTTTCGACATTTTGTCATGTTACAACCAAAAACGTAATCGTATTTTATTGGGATTTTATGTGCTAGACCAACACAAAGTGGCACATAATTGTGAAGTGGAAGAAAAATAATAAATGGTTTTCAATTTTTTTTTACAAATAAATATGTGAAAAGTGTGGTGTGCATTTGTATTCCGCCCCCCCTGAGTCAATACTTTGTAGAACCTCCTTTCACTGCAATTACAGCTTTAAGTATTTTTGGGGATGTCTCTACCAGCTTTGCACATCTAGAGAGTGAAATTTTTGCCCATTCTTCTTTGCAAAATATCTCAAGCTCTGTCAGATTGGATGGAGAGCGTCTGTGAACAGCAATTTTCAAGTCTTGCCACAGATTCTCAATTGGATTTAGGTCTGGACTTTGACTGGAACTACAGCCTCGTACACACAATCGGATTTTGCAAAAACAAATGTGTGATGGCAGGGTTTTGCCGTATAATCCGACCGTTTGTACGATCCATTGGACAATTGTTGTCAGAATTTCCGACAACAAATGTTTTATAGCATGCTTTCAAATTTTCCGACAACAAATGTGTCTTGTCGTATTATCCGATCGTGTGTACACAAGTCCGTCGGGAAAAAAACACAAAGTACACACACGCATGCTCCAAACCAATGCTAACCATAGCACGACATTAGCAAAAGTTGCCCAAAGGATGGCGCTAAAGATCTGAAAAACCACGTTGTTTCATGTATGTTGGCTGAAAAAGTTCTGCCCTCTGTATGCCAAAGTTCACGGCCAACGCCCTTCGCACAAAATTCCACGGATTTTTCCAATAGAAATCCGATCGTGTGTACGGGGCTTAACACATGAGTTTGCTTTGATATAAACAATTCCATTTAAGTTTTGGCTGTATGTTTAGGGTCGCTGTCCTGCTGGAAGGTGAACCTCTGCCCCAGTCTCAAGTCTTTTGCAGACTCTTAACGGGTTTTCTTCTAACATTGCCCTGTATTTGGCTCCATCCATCTTCCCATCAACTCTGACCAGCTTCCCTGTCCCTGCTGAAGAAAAGCATCCCCACAACATGATGCTGCCACCACCATGTTTCACAGTGGGGATGGTGTGTTCGGGGTGATGTGCAGTGTTAGTTTTCTGCCACACACAGTGTTTTGCTTTTAGGCCAAAAAGCAAAATTTTGGTGTCATCTGACCGGAGCACCTTCTTCCACATGTTTGCTGTGTCCCCCACATGGCCCCTCGCAAACTGCAAACGGGATTTCTTATAGCTTTCTTTCAACAATGACTTTCTTCTTGCTACTCTTCCATAAAGGCCAGATTTAAAGTCCGCGACTAATAGTTGTCCTGTGGACAGATTCTCCAACCTGAGCTGTGGATCTCTGAAGCTCCTCCAGAGTTACCATGGGCCTCTTGGCTGCTTCTCTGATGAATGCTCTCCTTGCCCGGCCTGTCAGTTCAGGAGGACGGCCAAGTCTTGGTAGGTTTTCAGTTGTGCCATACTCTTTCCATTTTCGGATGATGGATGAACAGTGCTCCGTAAGATGTTCAAAGCTTGGGATGTTTTTTTATAACCTAACCCTGCTTTAAACTTCTCTGCAACTTTATCCCTGACCTGTCTGTTGAGAAAAGAAAAAAGGGGGTTCCCCTGGGTGGACTTTTAAGGCACTGGTAGTATTAATTCCAAATATACGGGATATTGAAGTAAAAAATATTTTTCATTCACAATTATACATATTTATCAAAAAATGTAATATTAAATTAAAATATACAGTTCCAAAGATTGTCACCATATAGGTAAATACATAAAAACCTTCTTTACACCCGACGCGTTTCGGGGTAACCTTCTTCAGGGGTGTGTAGAGAAGGACAATTCGTTTATCTAAGCATAAGAATACATAAAGTTAATTACATGCATTTAAAACATTATTATCAAATATATACAAAAAGTTTTATTTATATATGATGTATATACATGTAATCATTCACTTATGTATTATAAATGTAGTAGGAGGATGATGAATATTTAATTGGATGCGATTTTTTAAAAGCATTGAAAAAATAAACAGCACGCTGGGTTCTGTCAATAGGGTTGCCAGTCAAGCAAGAAGTGGGTATCAAAATATACAATTAATGCAGGTTTGAGAAGGACATTTATAAGGAACAGGTGTTCATCCCGTTAGGGAGAAATTATTCCAAAGATCGAGAAGCCGGTGGATCAACCAGAAGAGATATACTGTTATCCCTGACCTGTCTGTTGTGTTCCTTGGCCTTTATGATGCTGTTTGTTCACTAAGGTTCTCTAACAAACCTCTGAGGGCTTCACAGAACAGCTTTATTGATACTGAGATTAAATTTCCCACAGGTGGACTCTATTTACTAATTAGGTGAAGGCAATTGGTTCCACTAGATTTTCATTAGGGGTATCAGAGTAAAGGGGGGTGAATACAAATGCACACCACAATTTTTCAGATATTTATTTGTAAAAACATTTTAAAACCATTTATCATTTTCCTTCTACTTTACAATTATGTGCCACTTTGTGTTGGTCTATCACATAAAATCTTAAAGGGGTTGTAAAGGTTTGTTTTTTATTTTCTAAATAGGTTCCTTTAAGCTAGTGCATTGTTGGTTCACTTACCTTTTCCTTCGATTTCCCTTCTAAATGTTTTTTTTCTTTGTCTGAATTTCTCACTTCCTGTTCCTCCTCAGTAAGCTTGCCCCCATCATCTGAGCCATTCTGGCTGGGGGTTAGTCAGTGTGCTCGCCCCTCCCTTGGGACTACATCCCTGCGGGGAGACGCTGTGAACGTTCACAGCATCTACCCACAGGATGTAGTCCCAAGGGAGGGGCGAGCACACTGACTAACCCCCAGCCAGAATGGCTCAGATGATGGGGGAAAGCTTACTGAGGAGGAACAGGAAGTGAGAAATTCAGACAAAGAAAAAAAACATTTAGAAGGGAAATCGAAGGAAAAGGTAAGTGAACCAACAATGCAATAGCTTAAAGGAACCTACCGTATTTATCGGCATATAACACGCACAGGCGTATAACACGCACCCTAACTTTAAGAGGGACGTTTCAGGAAAAAAACTTTCCACAGCCCCCTGCGTATAACACGCAGGCACAGTTTACCCTCTATTTTCAGGGTAAAAAAGTGAGTGTTATACGCCACTAAATACAGTATTTAGAACCTTTACAACCCCTTTAATAAAATACATTTACGTTTTTGGTTGTAACATGACAAAATGTGGAAAATTTCAAGGGGTATGAAAACTTTTTCAAGGCACTGTAAGGTTTTTTCACCTTAGTGCATCTATGCATTAAAGCGGGATTCCACCCGCGATTTTTTTTTTTTTTTTTAAAGTCAGCAACTACAAACACTGTAGATACTGACTTTTAATAAGGACATTTACCTGTCCTAGGCGCCCGCAATGTCAGCCCCCCGAGGCCGACCCCTCAATCATGGAGGGTCCCGGCGCCGCCATCCTCAGTATGGGAAACAGGCAGTGAAGCCTTGAGGCTTCACTACCCGTTTCCTACTGCGCATGCGCGAGGCTCGCGCTGTTTTGTGAATGGGCGGCTGCTTTCTGGGATACACACAGTTCCCAGAAGGCAGCGCGCCACATTCCCCAGAAGACACCGCGAGGTGGAAGAAGACCTGCCGAGGAGGAGGAAGAGGCAGATTAGCAATTTCCGCATAGCAACTGCCCTTTCTGGTGAGTAAAAAATGTATTTATTTTTAAAAAAAAATTTAAGTATTTTGGTGTATTTTTTTTTTTTAGGGTGGAACACCACTTTAAAAGGTGAAAAACCTTCTTCTACTGACTGGCCCCCCAGCCCCCCCCCCCCCATTTTACTCCCCTGAGCACTGGAATTTCCCACGGTGGAGACGCACTCTTCCTCTGCCCGGGGTTCTCGGCTCTTGATTGGATAGATTGATAGCAGTGCAGCCATTGGCTCCTGCTGCTGTCAATCAAATCCAATGATGCGGGCGCCGAGGGTGGGGCAGAGTCCTATATTCGGCATCTATGGACGCCTAATGCTAGACCCAGGAGCGCGCCGCAAGGGAGAGCGCTTCTCCTAGATGGTTATACGATGCAGGGAGGAGCCGCGAGAGCTGCAGAGGGACCCCAGAAGTCAAGGATCGGGGCCACTCTGTGCAACACGAACTGCACAGTAGAGGTAAGTATGACATGTTTGTTATTTTAAAAAAAATTAAAAAAGAAGCCTTACAATAACTTTAAGCTTTGACAATAAAACCTGGAAGCTGATTGGGTTCTATGTAGAGCTGCACCAGATTTTGCACCATGCCGTTTTAGTTAAAGGGGAGTTCCACACTTTTTTTATGTTTATTAAAAGTCAGCAGCTACAAAAAGTGTAGCTGCTGGCTTTTAATAAACATACACTTACCTGCTCCACTGTCCAGCGACGCGCCGCCTGGAGCTCCGCTCCTCTCCCCCTTCCTCCGCCGGCGCGTCCATTCACAGTATGGGCACCCGGCCGTGACAGCTTTCGGCTTCACGGCCGGGCACTCACTGCGCATGCGCGAACGGCGCAGCGCTCTGTGAGTGGACAGGCGATCGCCTGGGACCTGTCACGTCCCAGGTGATCGCCTACAGGGAGGAGCCGCCACAAGGCGATAGGAAGTATCGCCTAGGCGAGCCCAGGGCAGAAGGAGGAAGTGGGACAGGAAGTCCCACTCCTACTGAAGCCCCCACTCCCCCCCCAAAAAAATTACATGCCAAATGTGGCATGTAAGGGGGTGAGGAGTGGAATAAAAAAAAGAAAAAAAATT
This sequence comes from Rana muscosa, assembly GCA_029206835.1. Classification (NCBI taxonomy): domain Eukaryota; kingdom Metazoa; phylum Chordata; class Amphibia; order Anura; family Ranidae; genus Rana; species Rana muscosa. The sequence continues at coordinate 51,778,178 of CM055125.1, forward strand.
GGGTGGAACTCCACTTTAATAACCCCCACTGTATTTTCTGACACCTTTCCACTGGAATCCAGCAGTAACTTTTTCAGCAATTTGAGCCACAGTAGCTCTTATATTGGATTGGACTACATGGATCAGATTTTACTCCAACGTGTATCAGTGATCCTTGGACGCCCATGGCCTGTTGCCGGTTTTCGTTCCTTGGACCACTTTTGGAAGGTTCTGACCACTATAGACCAGGAACATTCCACAAGAGCTGCATTCATGTAGCCATTATATTTGGGCCCATGTCAAAGTTGCTCATATCCTAAAACCTCGTACACACGGTCGGACTTTTTCCCAACAAACTTCATTTTGAGCAAGTTTGCCAAAAAATCTGACCGTGTGTACGCTCCATCGGACAAACTTTTTTGGTTTTCATCGGACAAAAGTTTGGTCTGCAAACGGACAAACTTTTGGCCAACAAAAGTCCGATGGAGCAAAGTCCAATCGTGTGTACAGAAAACCATCGGACCTTTGTCCGATAGACAAAACAAATAAAGTTAAAATCAACCAACAATAGCAGAAGTTGACCAAAGGGTGGCGGTAAAGAGCAGAAAAACCACGTGATGTTGGAAAAAGTTTTGGGAAAGTTTGCAGAAAAGTCCTGTGGTGTGTATGCTATGGGTGTTCCTGGCCAACTCCGTTCGGGCAAAAATCAACGGAAAAGTCCGATGGAAGTCCGACCGTGTGTACGAGGCTTTACAATTGCCTATTTTTTCTGCTTTTAACACATCAACTACAGGAGCAATATGTTCATTTGCTGTCTAATATATCCCACCCACTTTCGTAAGCCAAATCAACGTGAATGATATAAAGGCAGTAACTTTACTTTATATGTGCCTTACGACTTCAGGCTTACTTCAAAGGAATGTTAAACACTGATGATGTATTGTATTGCTACACAAGCTATTTTGTAACGTAACATACTCAAAATGACCTTTCTCGCTCAATCTACAGCCAACTACGAGTTTCTAAAACTGCCAACAAATTTACAATTTGCGTCCTTGTAACCATGGAAACTCCGTACCACATACCAATACTTTGTGTACAGAGCAACCTCAGAGATCACGTTCTCATGTGATTGGCTCACTACATTTTACATATATAAACTCAGAACTTGAAGTAAAATTTTAGGCATTCCCAGCATAGTCCTGAAGTTTACAGCACTAAGCTCTGAACACTTATTTGCAAGGATGCCAGGGTGCAGGTTTTCACTTTTCACAACACTGCGACTGATCCCTTGACTAAAGGCAGGCAGCAACTCCCTCTTAGCGGTCTGTTAGAAGAGCTACTAAAATGAATTGTTTCTATCCAAACAGAAGTGAAATTTCACAGTAAAATGCTAGCGGACCCATATATTGGCACACAGTGATATTTTGCAGGTGCCAAGTTCTACATTCCTCTGAGAAAAAAAAAAGGAACACAAGATTTAGAAACACTGTTCTGTAGCACATTTCCTTCCCTTTTCTCATGCTGTGGTTAAACATACTGGGAACTGGCTGTTCTAGAACTGAATCACAGTAGACAAAACAGAGAAGTGTGATTGACAGACTGAGAAGTAAGAAAAATCCCCGGCCGTTCAGAACAGGATGAAAGCCATGTCTGGTATAACTTCTGCCCAAAGTTTGTACAGTGACCAATGGCGCACCCCTTTCTCCTCCTGACGTTTAGGTTTCTTTTTTGGGGATTTGTGGGCTGGTTTCTAAAAACTGGAGGTGGTGCTCATGACTCTTCTCTGTTCTGGTCTACGGAAAGGGACCAAAAAAGGTGTTCGTGACAACAAGGAATTGTAAACCAGCTTACACTATAAAGAAGTCTAAACCCATGCTCTGGTCAACCAGGCCATGGTTCTATCAGCGCCCTATTCCTTGTCTGCAACGTATTCATCTGTAGAGTCACAACATCATCTCCTAAAATGCCTGACAGGAGACTATCAAGCCTCGTACACACGAACAAGTTTCTCGGCAAGAAACGACAAGAGAACTGCCGAGATAGCTTTCTTGCCGAGAAAATCGTTAGTGTGTATGGTTTCTCGTCGAGAAAACTGACCAGAATCTCGACGAGAAAAAAAGAGAACCTGCTCTCTATTTTCTCGTTGAGATTCTCATCGGCATGTTTCTCGACGAGAAAAGTGTGTGTGTGTGTGTGTACACTTACCTGTCGCCGTGGAAACCCACGCATGCTCGAAATGACTTTGACGCATGCGCTGTAGCTTCCTAGGCATAGGTAGGGTGTAGCAAGATGGCGGCGACGGCATCGAATGTAACGAGTGCACGCTCGTCGTAGTCAATGACGTCACCGCGTTCGCTCCATTCAAAGAACTGCGGGTTCTTTGAATGGAGCGTGTGTACACTCGGCCGGGACAAGTTTCTTGTCCAAGAATCTCATCAAGGAAAATAACGTGTTTTTTCCTGACGAGATTCTCGGCCGTGTGTACGAGGCTTTAGAGCTTTACACACGACCGTTTTTGATGTCATAGAAAAAAAACAATGTTTTTCTCGACGTGATTCTTCTCAAGCCTGCCTTGCATACACACTATCGTGAAAAAAAATGCTTGCGCAAAGCGCAGTGACGTACAACACGTACAACGGGACTATAAAGGGGAAGTTCCATTCGGATGGCGCCACCCTTTGGGCTGCTTTTGCTGATTTTGTGTTACCGCGTGTTAGTAAAAGTTTGGTGAGAGACGATTCGCGCTTTCAGTCCGTTACAGCATCACGAATGTGCTATCTCCATTACGAACGCTAGTTTTACCAGAATGAGCGCTCCCGTCTCATAACTTGCTTCTGAGCATGCGCATTTTTTTCCTGTCGTTAAAGCATACACACGACCGTTTTTCACGACGAGAAAAACGACGACGTGAAAAACGACGAGAAAAAATAGAGCAGGTTCTAAATTTTTAATGGTCGTTTTTCACGACCAATTTAAAAAATGGCATGTTTCTTGTCATGAAAAACGGTCGTGTGTACGCGGCATTAGACACACATCTGGTTCTTTCAGCTTGCTTACACAGTTAAGCATTTGACCTTTATCCATAGAAGTTTTTTTAGCACACTTTACATGGTAGAATACATTTTCTACACCTTTATCTAAATATACCATACATTGGCCTGTACAAAAATACATCATAGTGAAAAATCCCTTATTTTTTGCGCAATTGAACCTGTCAGTGTAACAGTCTGCTAAAAGCTACTACTAGAAATCTGAGAGAGCAGAGAGATGGAAGAGAAGTATCCTTGATAAGAACTAGTCCAAGGGCATTTAAATAGTTCTGTGTATTCAAGTTTAGGTTACAGCACCTTCACACCCTAGTTATCCCACGAATCGGCGGCAGTATTTTCAATAAGAATCTAAGATTGAGAAGACGGGGACATGAGCAAGAGGAAAGTTTAAAATTAACCTTAGTAATATATATATATTTTTTTTTTTACCAAAGGAGTAGTTAATGATTTGAACAAAAAAACATATATACTTCATACTGCATCAGCTGAGGTCTGAACATCCACCTGGTAAAACTTAGATGCCGCGTACACATGACCGTTTTTAATGTCATTGAAAAAAACTGCATTTTTCTCGACGTGATTTTTCGTGTTTCCTCTCAAGCCTGCCTTGCCTACACACTATCGTGGAAAAAAATGTTCGAGTAAAGCGCGGTGACCTACAACACGTACGACGGCACTATAAAGGGGAAGTTCCATTCGGATGGCGCCACCCTTCATGTTAGTAAAGTTTGTTGAGCGACGATTCACGCTTTTCAGCCTCATGCTTTTCAGTCCGTTACAGCGTGACGAATGTGCTATCTCCATTACGAACGCTAGTTTTACCAGAACGAGCGCTCCCGTCTCATACTTGATTCTGAGCATGCGCATTTTTTTTCACGTCGTTAAAGCCCACACACAGCCGTTTTTCATGGCAAGAAAAACTACGATGTAAAAGACGACGTGAAAAATTAGAGCATGTTCCAATTTTTTCATGGCCGTTTTTCACGTCGTGAAAAATGCTCTGAATCCCACACACGATCATTTTTAATGACCATTTTAAAAAAATTCATTTTTCTCGTCATTAAAAACGGTCGTGTGTACACGGTAAGAGAACGAAAGTGGGATATCATGTATAAACCAAACGTATGAACCTTTAAAAATCTGTCAAACAGATGCTTAATGCTGAAAAGCCCAGGAGGTGCTTACTGATCTAGTGGAGTGTGCCTTTACAGTACATGAACAAAGGCTTGCATGTATTCCTGGCCAAGCCACCTAGAAGGTCCCCACATGGACCCAGAAGAATAACAAAAAAGGTCAGTCTGAAAGAAGCTGTAGTTGAGAGATAAACTTGAAAAGCTCATACCATGTCCAATCAATGGAGGGAAAAATCCTTGGGATATACTGGAGCAGGATAAAAAGATGGAAGTGCAACATCCTCAGGGGAATATCTCAGATAGGTTCGAAGGGCAGTGTGTGAAGAGTAGACAGAACTAGGTTGAGGTACCAGTAGATGTACAGGTTGAACTATGTGAGCAACACCATGTACAAAAGCTTTGACCAAGGAATGAGAAGCAAGCGGCCTCTGAAAAAAAAAAACACTGCAGTCAAGATCTATACTCAAGGCCAAATGTGGATCCAGACCGGACTGCAGAAAGGTCAGAATGTGTCCAATGGAGTATTTCCTGGTATACAAATTCCTTGCCTGGGTTAGTTCAGTACAATGAGTATCATCACCGTAATACCCTCCATCTCAATTGTGCGAATCACATGAGAAAGGAGGTTCAGATAAAAATGTTGATCAGGTTAAACTGATCCGATGGAGTCACCACAGCATCCACTGCTATGTCCGCACTGTATGCTGTATGACTGATCTCCATAGTATCTTTTCCTCTACGCTCTGGCAGTCACAGGTTTTTCTGACATCATCAAGTACAATGGAGGAGTCAAAGCCTTGCATTGGCTGTTAATACACTCAGGAACAGTCCACAAGCTGGAGCGTAGGGGAGTAGAGGAAAGCACATGCTGCCAGGGTACTGGTATATCATGTAAGTAGCCTAGACCTAAATGAACATTTAACCCTTGCAGTTTGGGGGCCACACCACTGCAACAGAGGATTTTTTGTTTTCCCTCAGGAATAGCCTTTTTGTTATCATTTAATTTGACTTGGACATATCCTTGGTCCAAACCTCCAAGGTCAGGCTAATGGACATGACAGACATGGCAGGTTGTAGAGCAAGGACTGCCAGGCAAAAGAGAGCTTTGGAAAGGGTTTCAGACCTTTGTCGACCATATCTTTAAACACTGAAATATCCTTAACAGGAATGGTCATGATTTTAAGGCAAGTAATGGCTGGATCCACAATGGGGAGGGTTCACTACTTAACAAATGCTTCTTCAATAAGGTATTGTACATCAATACTCTTGGGAGGGGAAAAAAAGCTTATCAGGATCAGCAAATGTACTGGATAGTTTTAGATATTCAAGAGGCTGCAAGAGCAGGGAATTGTCTCATAGGCAAGAATTGCAGCAGGGGGAGGGGCCAATGTAGAATTGTTTTAAAAAAAGTAAAAAAACAGCTGTTTTTACATTACAGAGGGTAGGGCAGGGTAGGTGGTTAGAGCGGCATTGTCTGACTGTATATTTGCCACTGACAGGCCAGCATTGAAAGGACAACCCAACTGCCCTGAGTTTCAGGATGTTGATGGAAAGTTGAACTTTTAAAGACCCCTGCTCTGAAAGGGAATCCAGGACTCCTCCGCAGCTCAATAAGCTGGCATTTGTCATGAGAACTTTCCTTGTTTTTGGGGTAAAAGGTTGCCCTGACACCAGCGTCGGGTTAGAGATCCCCTAGTAGGGAAAGTTTGGTCCCATAGGTCAGGTGCATGGGGTGGTCCAAGGACCAAGTAAATTTTTCCCCCACTGCCAGAATGAAGTGTAACAGTCTGGAGTGAAACTAGGCACATGGCACAGCCTCCAAGGGGAATACCATCAGAGTCAAGATCATTATGCAAGAAACAATCAAGGGCCAACTCTAGGACTGGAAGGCCTGAACCCGAGGGAATGGACAGAAATTTGTCTTGGGGCAGGAAGTTCCTAGACAGGGCCGTATCCAATATTAGGCCCAGATACTCTAATCAGTTAGTCGGTTCCAGTGTCATCTTCCAAAGGTCGAGGATCCAACTTGGCAATAACCTGCTGATTCCTTGTAAACTCGCAGGAACAAGTTGAGAATTTTATGATCCAGACTGGGCCGAGTGCCTCTCTTTGCCTTGAGAACTGCGAAAAGGTTCCAGTAGAAACACTGAAATCATTTCTAGCTTGAGACCTTAGTAATGATGCTCTGAAAGAGGAGCTGCTATATAGCAGCAAGAAGATCCACCTATCTGCAGGAAAACTTAAAAATTAAAAAACATGAAGTGGGGAGGAGGTAGTTTGAAAATCCAGTTTGTAGACCTCGGAAATGACACTACTGACCCAAACATCTGAGATTCCTTTTGACCAGAAGGCTGAAAAATCCTAGGGGGGCTTCACTGTGACGAGGGTTTGAAGTCAGACTTGGCTGGGCCAATGTCTTCAGATGAAAGTGTGCTCTAGACCTGGACTTGGAGCTTGAGGCCTGAGAGGTATGAAAGGTACCTTTCCTAGTCTCAGTAGTCAATGGTCTACCTGCACAAGCCTTCTTTTTATAGGGGCGGAGAGTATTCTTTCCCCCTGTGATCTCTTTGCTGTACATGTCAAAGGAAATACCAAACAGGTGTTCTTCCTTGAAGTCCTTCCACTCGAGGAGCTTCTTGCAGGGGAGTCCTGCCAACCAGCATTTGAGTCAAAGGATCCTTTGCATATTGACAGGGAGGAGGCTTATTCTGAAGATCTGGTGAAGTGTATTCACCAAGCTGTTCAAACAGTAGAGGTAACAGGTAAAAGCACCAGGTGGTAATGAATATAGGAATCCGTTAAAATTAAAGTGGTTCTAAAGAGGAGACATTTTTTACCCTAATGCATTCCCTGCATGTCTTATTACTTGTTTCTCCCCTTCCCCCCTAATACTTCTCTGACTTATTTCTCGATCCAATGCTGTGCATTACTGCAGAATCACTGCTCCCTCTTCTCACATGACACATGGGCAGCAATGGCTCCTGCTGCTGTCAATCCAATCCTGTGAGGAAGGAGCAGGGGGTGACACAGCCCAGCTTGGGAGCATGTCTGCTGCATGAGTGCTCCCAGAGCACACAGCTTGGAGGAGCGGAAAGTGCTGGCGGGGGACCCCAGAGGAGGAGCTGAGGAGCCGCTTTATGCAATACCATTGCACAGAGCAGGTAAGTATAACATAGTAATGATTTGAAGAAAAAAAGCCACTTTAAAGGGGTTGTAAAGGTTCATGTTTTTTCACCTTAATGCATCCTATGCATTAAGGTGAAAAAACATCTTACGATCACTGGCCCCCCCAGCCCCCCCCAGTTTTACTTACCTGAGCCCTGGAAAGTCCCACGTCGTGAACGCACTCTTCCTTTGCTCGGTCTTCTTGGCTCTTCATTGGGTAGATTAATAGCAGCGCAGCCATTGGCTCGCACTGCTGTCAATCAACTCCAATGACGCGAGGGCCGGCTATGGACGCTGATTACAGGACTCAGGAGCGCTCCCGCAAGGTAACCCCCTTAGGAGAGTGCTTCCCAGAGGGGGTTATTAGAAGCAGGGAGGAGCCGAGACAGCCGCCAAGGGACCCCAGAAGACGAGGATCAGGGCCACTCTGTGCAAAACGAGCTGCACAGTGGAGGTAAGTATGACATTATTTTTTATTTTTTTTAATTTGAAGCTTTAGTATAACTTTAAGCTAGGGTTTTGGGTCATGCACTTTTTTGGGTCATGCACTTAGTCTAGAAGGTCTGACAGACAGTCACTGCCCACTGCATGGCGGGTCCCGCCAAAGAAAACAAGGCTTTAAAGAGGGCTTCTAACCTAACTTACGATTATTTTCTACATGGGGCATCAGTTTTTTTAAGGCACAAAATGGTTGGGTAAACCACAGCGACAGTTTTTTTTTTTTTTTTTGCAGGACATCCTCCTCAGAAGGAGGAGAAAATAGTTTTTTTAGGATGAGGCCAGTCACTGTACAAGACAGGCTTTAAAGCCTCGTACACACGATCAGATTTTTGGACAAACGTTTGTCCGTTTTTTGTTGCATGCTAGTCTCATGATGAAAGTGAAGAGGTTACTCACCATACAAAAATTCTCGTACGACAGAATTCAACTTCAGAAGTGACGTAATGTGTTAAATTGTTTTGTATGTGTTCTTTCATACTGATTAAACGAAAATCAGATGTTGTGTTCACGTACGATTAAAATTTTATAGTCTGCACATCCAGCTTTTGTTGTACGAAAAATCAGAATCAGTTGTCGAAAGCCCCATACTAACGATCCGAAAATCGTTTGTCGGAGGAAATTTAGCTACCGATTTTTCTTTTTTTTTGCTTAATAAGGGTTTATTTTATAAATGTAAAAATATAGTGAGGTTAATATTCTACATTTATATCAAATAAAAAATATGTATAAACAGTGATATGTATAGTACCAGCTAAATTGGTATACAACCTTGCAAATTTCAATTTGACATATACAGTGGAACCTTGGTTTACGTGTAACATGGTTAACGAGCATTTTGAAAGACGAGCAACTTTTTTTTTTAACCACTCGACAACTGGGCACTTAAACCCTCTTAATAACCAGACCAATTTTTAGATTTCGGTGCTCTCACATTTTGAATGAAAATTACTCAGTCATACAACACTGTACGCAAATGAAATTTTTGTCCTTTTTTTCACACAAATAGAGCTTTCTTTTGGTGGTATTTAATCACCATTTGTTTTTTTATTTTTTGCGCTATAAAAGAAAAAAGACTGGAAATTCTGTAAAAAAATTAATTTTTCTTTGCTTCTGTTAAAAAATTTAGCAAATTAGTAATTTTTCTTCATAAATTTTGGCCAAAATTTATACTGCTACATAACTTTGGTAAAAATAAGTACAAATTGGTGTATATTATTTGGTCTTTGTGAAAGTTATAGAGTCCACAAGCTATGGTGCCAATATCTGAAAATTGATCACACCTGACGTACTGACGGCCTATCTCATTTCTTGAGACCCGACTCCATTCACACAGGGGCAACACGACTTCCAGCCCGACTTTGGCAGGCAACTTGGACACGACTTGTGTATGAATCACAGCGTGACCTGGAGCTACTTACAAGGCAACTTCAAGTTGCCTGCAGGACAGGAGACATTCCAGTGGCCAATCAAACAAGAATCAGCTCTGTGGGAGGGAGGGGGGAGGGAGAGGTTTGCCTGAGAAATGTATGTTTTCTTCCTGGAAAGTTGCTCCTGTTAAGACAGGGGATCCGACTTCTGAGGCGACTTCCATTGAAATCAATGGGTACAAGTCGCCTAGCAGTTGCCTAGAAGTCGGATTGAAGTAGTACAGGAACCTTTTTTGAAGTCGGAGCGACTGCAGTAGTGTGCATTAAGACGGCTCCATTCACTTACATTGATTTTCTCATGCAGCGCGACTTGAGGTGACTAGGGGCGATTTGAAGTCGGATCCAAAGTTGTCCCGGTGTGAATGGGCTCTTACATGCCAGAAAAGTACAAATACCCCCCAAATTATCCCTTTTTGGAATGAAGACATTCCAAGGTATTTAGGAAGAGGCATGGTGAGTTTTTTGAAGTTGTAATTTTTTCCCACAATTCTTTGCAAAATCAAGATTTTTTTTTTTCACAAAATTGTCATATTAACAGGTTATTTCTCACACACAGCATATGCATACCACAAATTACACAAATTACACCCTAAAACACATTCTGCTATTACTCCCGAGTATGGCGAAACCACATGTGTGAGACTTTTACACAGCGTGGCCACATACAGAGGCCCAACATGCAGGGAGCACCTTCAGACATTCTGGAGCACCCAGGCCAATTCTGAGATTTCTCTCCTACATGTAAAAATCATAATTTATTTGCTAGAAAATTACATAGAACCCTAAAACATTATATATGTTTTTTTAGCAAAGACCCTAGAGAATACAATGGCGGTCTTTTTATCTCGCACGGTATTTGCGCAGCAATTTTTCGAAACGCGTTTTCTAGTGCTTTAAAATAAAAAAAACAGTAAAGTTAGCCCAATGTTTTTGCATAATGTAAAATATGAAGTTACGCCGAGTAAATAGATACCTAACATGTCACCCTTCAAAATTGCACACGCTCGTGGAATGGCGCCAAACTTCGCTACTGAAAAATCCCCATAGGCGACGCTTTAAATATTTTTACTGGTTACATGTTTTTAGTTACAGAGAAGGTCTAGGGCCCAAATTATTGCTCTCGCTCTAACGTTCGCAGCGATACCTCACATGTGTGGTTTGAACACCGTTTTCATACGTGAGCGGGACTTACGTATGCGTTCGCTTCTGTATGAGAGCACACAGGGACAGGGGCGCTTTAAAAAAAAAAAATGTATTGTTAATTTTACTTTATTTATTTTAGTTTGACACGTTTTTCCCCAAAATAAATGTTTTAATCACTTTTATTCCTATTACAAGGAATGTAACCATCCCTTGTAATAGGAATATGGCATGACAGGTCCTCTTTACAGTGAGATATGGGGTCAATAAGACCCCACATCTCACCTCCTAGGCTGGAAAGCCTGAAATAAAATAAAAAAAACGATCTTGGCTTCGATCGTAGCGGTGAGTCGGTAGAAGCACCGGAGGGCGGCGGGAGGGGGGGTGTCCCCTATCGCCTCCTGTAAGAATGATCAAGCGTCAGAATAGCCGCTATGATCATTCCTATGGTGTAGGGAATCGCCGGCTGAAAAATCTGATATCTGAATGATGCCTGTAGCTGCAGGCATCATTCAGATATCCCTGCACAAAGTCAAGGACGTCATATGACGCCCGAGAGGCGGGAAGTGGTTAAAACACATTTTTTTTTAACACAAAGTTGTCCATTTATACAATATTTTTAGCACATAGCATGTACATACCAAAAATGACACCCCAAAATAGATTCTCCTACTCCTCTTGAGTACGGTGATACCACATGTGTGAGACTTCCACAGCCTGGTCACATACAGAGGCTGAGTACAGCCGAGCATGGCAGAGTATGGCTGAGTATGGCTAAGTATGGCCGAGTATGGCTGGGTATTGCAGAGTATGGCTGGGTATAGCAGGGTACTGCAGAGTATGGCAGGGTATCGCAGAGTATGGCTGGGTATTGCAGAGTATGGTTGGGTATTGCAGAGTATGGCTGGGTATTGCAGAGTATGGCTGGGTATTGCAGAGTATGGCTGGGTATTGCAGAGTATGGCTGGGTATTTCAGAGTATGGCTGGGTATTTCAGAGTATGGCTGGGTATTTCAGAGTATGGCTGGGTATTTCAGAGTATGGCTGGGTATAGCAGGGTACTGCAGAGTATGGCAGGGTATCGCAGAGTATGGCTGGGTATTGCAGAGTATGGTTGGGTATTGCAGAGTATGGCTGGGTATTGCAGAGTATGGCTGGGTATTTCAGAGTATGGCTGGGTATTTCAGAGTATGGCTGGGTATTGCAGAGTATTGCAGAGTATAGCAGGGTATTGCAGAGTATAGCAAGGTATTGCAGAGTATAGCAGGGTATTGCAGAGTATAGCAGGGTATTGCAGAGTATAGCAGAGTGTTGCAGGGTATTGCAGAGTGTTGCAGGGTATTGCAGAGTGTTGCAGGGTATTGCAGGGTGTTGCAGGGTATTGCAGCATGTTGCAGGGTATTGCAGGGTATTGCAGAGTATTGCAGGGTATTGCAGGGTATTGCAGAGTGTTGCAGGGTATTGCAGAGTATGGCAGGGTATTGCAGAGTATTGCAGAGTGTTGCAGAGTATTGCAGAGTGTTGCAGAGTATTGCAGGGTATTGCAGGGTGTTGCAGGGTATTGCAGGGTGTTGCAGGGTATTGCAGGGTGTTGCAGGGTATTGCAGGGTATTGCAGAGTATTGCAGAGTATTGCAATCCTCTGGACCCGGCGGTCGCAGACACTCCCGTTTGCCCGCCCCAGGCGTCGTGCGGGAGCGCGATTCTGGGAGGACGTCCATGGACATCCTCCCAGAGTTAATGAACCGCCCTGTAGACGTCTTTTGTCTATGGGCGGGTCGTTAAGAGGTTAAATTCTGACTCGGTTTGCGAGTGTTGTCTAGCAAAACGAGCAGAATTCAAGCTAATGGGGTGTGCAGTACCGCATTTGGCCAAGGGTGCGGGGGCACCGGAGCCGAGCAGAGTCGTTCGGAAACACTCGGAAATACTCCGTTCCCGGGTGTTTCCGGGCCTTTCAGAGGGTTTCCGAGGTCAGCCGAGCTGTCCCCGATCATTTCCGAGGCTCTCCAGCAGCCCCCCACCTCTGGCCACATGCGGTATTGCATGCCATTGAAGTCAATGCGGAACAAATTATTTTCGTTTCCATTGACTTCTATGGGGAAACTCGCTTTGATATGTGAGTGCTTTGGATTACGAGAATTCTCCTGGAACGGATTATGATCGTTATCCAAGGTTCCACTGTAATCATATATCATCATCATCATATAAAGAAACAGAAAAGAAAACGTATGATTAGCGAAATAATAAATCATTTGTAGCTTTTCATAGGTAATATCAGTGTGAAATGTGGTCTGGGGAAGTTTTTATGGTAATTTAAGAGATATTTTCTTATCATGTGTACGGGCCTTTAGAGAATAGACTGAGAAGGTCTTAGCAGGTTGGGGGCATTAGGGTGAGAATATTCAGGCTGCTTTAACACTAAACAAGAGTGAACTGTGTCAATAAGGAAGGCAATGGTATCCTTGAGCTTTAATGAGATCTCAGCCAAATAAGTCTCATCCTGATCCAATTTCTCAGAAGAGGAGGAGGAAATCTTCCTCATCTACCTCCCCCTCAGGAAATGCACCAGCCACAAGAGCAACTCAGGAGGAGAAAATATAAGGGCTCCTTTGTGATCTCTAAATGGGTCAAGATCTTACCCATAAAATCAGACATGGTGGCAGAAAAATGTTTTTCAGAATGGTAGGAGGAAGGGTGTAATGCCTCGTACACACGGGCGGGAATCCCGTCGGGAAAAAAAACGTCTATTTTCCCGACGGGATTCCCAGCAAGCTTGCCTTGCTCGCCGAGTGTACACACGGCCATTCAAAAGAACCGCCATTCTTTTAAATGACAAGAACGCGGTGACGTCATCGACTACGACGAGCTTGCGCTCGTCACATTCTATGCTGTCGCCGCCATCTTGCTACACCCTACACTGCCCTTGTATGCTACCGCGCATGCGTCAAAGTCTTTTCGAGCATGCGCGGGTTTACCTGGACAAGGTAAGCATACAGACGACCGGGTTTCTCGGCAGGAAAACTCTGTCGAGAATCCAGACGAGAAAAATAGGGAGCATGTTCTTTATTTTTCTCGTCGAGATTCCCGGAAGTTTTCCTGCAGAGAAACCATACACACCAACAGTTTTCTCGGCAAAAAGCTCTCCCAGCAGTTTTCTTGCCGAGTCATGTGTACGAGGCTTAAGGCTGAAAAGCCAACAGTTACCAGAGGAATCAGACTGGGGAAACATGTGAGAACAGAGAGTACTAGGACCCTTACGGGAGAGACTATCACCCCACTTCCCCCTTGGAACTGTTGACTGCGTTTGACCAAGCGAGCCATCTGACCCCTTGCTAGTGTCTATGATCTGCCATGTTTGGTGTAAAATGTCCCCAAAGAGATGCTCATGACCTATGCTGCTGCTTAGAAAGGTGATATTTTCTGTGCTAGGCACTGTAGGCTGCTGAACCCAGAAAGTATCCAAGGATTGCTGTGCTGTGTAATGTGGGCGCTGGGAGTTCAGTTGGCAATCGAGAGGCAAAAGGAAGCAAAATGTCATGCACATGTGCAGTAAAGCTACATAATTGAGGCTGTGCAGGTCCAGTAGCGGTCCATGCGAAGACTTTTACCAAGCGGGGCTGAGAAAATAGCACCAATTTTAATAAGCTGGCATTCCAGCTCTATTTCTGCAACACAACATTTAAAGTGTGCAGCTTTCCAGTAACATGCCCAACATTAGTAAAGGTGGTTTTACTTCAAGAAAATTACTGTGTGCTGGCAATATATTTCTTTTACAACATTTAACGTGTTGCAGCCTGCACTCCGCTCATAGGTGTGCGCAGCCTATTCCATTAGTGTGTGCCCCCCAAAGCTCAAACACACATTACCAATAACTCACAATGTTCATTCAGAAAGGGAGGGGCCTGGTAAATTACATATTTACCGGCTCCTTCCCCCACTCATCCTAAAACATCTCCGCAGCAACAGCCGACGGGAGAGGAGAGGAGGGGAGGGAAGTCGGGAGCGCGTGGGAGGGGAGGGCAGTAGGTGGAATCTGTGCTGCACAGGATGATTAGGGTGTGCCTGGGCACACCTGGATCACGCTGTGCGCACGCCTATGACTCCGCTATAGATATTCTGCAGGGCACCAGCACACTTGGTGAGATAAGGGCACAAACCCTGAGCACTTACCATGGCAGATGGCAGGATAATAGGGACCTTCCCAGATCTGGCTTTGCCATCCAAGATAGGCATGTCCCCTAAATGGGTCTTCAGAAACAGAGCTCCACCTCCTAGAATATCCTAGCCCTGGACCTGCAAAGCATCTAGCGGCCAACTCTACATGATATACCATATGCTCTAGAAATCCACAGTGGTGCAGCTAGGAACTTGACAAAAGAATCTTGAGAAAGAAAACCCAACATATGAAGGAGAAGCTTTTTAGTAGAGCACAGATGTCCATCACCTAAGGACACAAACAAACAAAACACTGCAGTTTGCTGGGAGTGGCAGAGGTTTTATAGGGGCTGTCTGCAGCTTTTTGCCAATGTCCAATTAACTAAAGGTAGCTGCATATACTGTAATGCAAAGTTATAGCGGAGCTCCACCCTAAAGTGGAACTTCCGCTCATCGGAACCCTCCGGTGTCACATTTGGCACCTTTCAGGGGGGAGGGGGGTGCAGATACCTGTCTAAGACAGGTATTTGCACCCACTTTCGGGAGTCCCCTCCGGGTATTCTGCGGGTAGTGCGTCACTTCCCACCCCCGCCCGTTGTGTTCTGGGAAACACACGGCTCCCAGAACACAACAGTGACCAGTAAAGATGGCACTGCGTGACTCGCGCATGTGCCGTAGGGAACAGGGCAGTGAAGCCGGAATGCTTAACTTCCTGATTCCCTCACCGAGGATGGCGGTGGGGGCAGCAGAGTGACGAGCAATTGCTCGTCTTCTGCTGCAGACGTCGCTGTACTCCAGGACAGGTAAGTGTATATATATTAAAAGTCAGCAGCTTCTGTATTTGTAGCTGCTGGCTTTTAATATTTTTTTAACGGTGGAGCTCCGCTTTAAGACTAAAATCCTGTGTCCAGTACTGTATGATTAAAGTGGTTCTAAAGCCTGAAGGTTTTTTTTTTTATCTTAACCGGTTTGGCTCCAGAACAAATTTTTATTAATTTGCCGCATACATGTAAAAAAATTAATTTTTGGCAATAAAATTACTTAAACCCCATAACATTATATTTTTTCTGAAAGCAGAGACCCTGTAGACATAAAAAGGAGCTAGTTTCAAGTTTTTATGTCACATGATATTTGCACAACTGTTTATTACATTTTCAGAAAAAAATGTAGTGGGGTGGTCAATTTAAGGGAAGTCTCTGAGTGGTAATTAGGCTCAGACACCCTGATTTGTTAGTGGCTATGGACCATTTTTGTCTTCAGGGGATAATGCTGGTGATGAGTTCCCTGTGGCCTGCGGGTGGCACTGCCATTCTGGGCCAGGGTTGAACTGCGAGCATAGTGCTGTGCCTTTTGTGTCCCCTCTCGGCAGCTGTACGGTGGGGCGGGGAACCTGCTGTGCATGCCGGGAGAGGATATAAAAGGGGCAGACATCTCCTGATCGGGGTCCACCCCCAGGCACCTTCAGCCTGGGAGTGAGTGTGGTTTATCTCCGGGTGCCCTAGGCCCGGAGGCTGTGTTCCTGTTCCATCTCAGGCACCTTTGGCCTGGGATGAGGTACTACCCTGCTGTCCTGATCGCCTGGGTATGAAGACCCAGGGGATGCGGAGAAGGCCCGGGGCCCAGCACCTTCGGCTGGGGTCCGCTAAGGATTGAGGAGTCCAGGGTGCCGCCTTGCGAGGGGACCCGCACTCTCAGAGAAGGGAGGATCATTCCGAAGGACCGATGCGGGAGTCACGGTGAAGGAAGGGTCTGTTGACTCTTTGGGGGGACATCTTCTCCTTGATAGGGGCCATGTTCTAAGAAGGAAGTTCACGTTCAACAGGTCAGTGGCAGTAGCCTTCTTCACTGGGTTTGTGGCAGAGACCAAACTCACGGTCTGCGGCAGAGACTGTGCGCCAAGTATTCTGCTTGAGAATCTGAGTAGTACAGTAAAGAGCTACGTTTGTGCCTGGACCTCCTCCACACCTTGAGCTGTCCTGTTTCTTTGCTCCGACCTTTTTCCTGTCCAAGAGACTGTGTATTGTAAAGCGAGAATAAATCTTAAGTTGGAGTTTCAGCTGGTGTGGACATTTATGTTACTGGGGAAGTTAAGGACTTGCCTCTACTCACAGTAGAGGCAAGAATCATTCTCGGGAGGATTCTGGCCTGGCTGCAGACAAGACCCAACAAAAACATCACTCAACCTTTTGCACAAGAGGGTACGGGCTGATAGCACGGTGTGCCTTTCTCCCCCTGCGAGGAGCCGAGTTAAGTGCAGGCTGGGGGAGAGGTCTGTGCGCTAGAAATATAATTAAATTAATTTTAGTGCAAAAACACACCATATAATACCCATTTTCGGTTAAAATATAAAAGATGAGGTTGCATCAAGACAATGGATACCAAACATTCCATGTCCAATATTGCCAAAAACTATGGTGCCAAAAAATCACCATAGGTGACACTATAAAAGCCTTTGTCCTCATCCCACCCTGTCCCTCTGTCCTCATCCCACCCTGTCCCTCTGTCCCCATCCCACCCTGTCCCTCTGTTCTCATCCCACCCTGTCCCCCCTGTCCTCATCCCACCCTGTCCCCCCTGTCCTCATCCCACCCTGTCCCCCCTGTCCTCATCCCACCCTGTCCCCCTGTCCTCATCCCACCCTGTCCCTCTGTCCTCATCCCACCTTGTCCTCCTGTCCCCATCCCACCTTGTCCCCCTGTCCCCATCCCACCCTGTTCCCATCCCACTCTGTCCCCATCCCACCCTGTCCTCATCCCACCCTGTCCTCATCCCACCCTGTCCCTCTGTCCTCCTCCCATGAAAATGACAGGGCGGGTCTTAAAATGGAAGGGGTGTAGTCTTGACAGAAAGGGGTGCGTCATATATAAAGTAGGGGGTGCGCAAGTTTTGTCAGGCCTACGGCAGCACAAAGCCTAAATACACCACTGCCTAGCCGGCGGTTTTGTTTCCGGGGCGAGAATCATGGGACAGCAGAGGGTGGGGAGGCACTGCACTGCTGGTTCTTTGAAAGTGATCGGCAGCTGTGGAGCTGCCGCAACACTTTCACTTTCAAGCCAAGGGTCAGCTAAACAAAACCTGCACAAGCTGATGGCTGCTACGTAGTACATCCAAAGAGCTGAACTGGTCAATTAATTCTATGCATTAAGGTAAAAAAAACTTCTGTGCTGCAGGATCCCCCCCCCCTTATACTTACCTGAGTCCGATCCAGCGATGTGCACGAAAGGCAGCGTCTCTCGCCGCTGTATCCCTCCTCACTGGGCAGATTGATAGCAGCAGGGGGCACTGACTGCGGTCAATCAAATGCTGTGATGCTGGAGCAGGGGAAGGGGCCAGGCCCCCCTTTCTGTGTCAATGGCAGACAGGGCAGCTCGGGAGTGAGCACAAGTGCCCTCATAAAAAACGGTTTTGTATGTGGGCACTCGCCGAAGAGAAGGAGCCTGGAGCACCAGCGGGGGACCCCACAAAAGGAGGATCAGGGCTGCTCTGTGCAAAACCATTGCACAGAGCAGGTAGGCACAACACATTTATTATTATAATTAAAAAAACTGAAGCTTTAATGTTACTTTAACCACTTCAGCTCCGAAAGGTTTACACCACCCCCGACCAGGCCATTTTTTGCGATACTGCACTGCGTTGCTTTAACTACCAATTGCATGGTTGTGTGACACTGTACCCAATTGTGATCACCTCTGCAGTTTTTATTTTTTGCACTATTAACAAAAAAAGACCGACCATATAAAAAAAAAAAAAAAACTATATTTTTTACTTTCTGCTATAAAACAAATCCAATAAATTTTTTCAATTTTTTTTTTATCAGTTTAGGCCAATATGTATTCTGCTACATGGTTTTGGTAAAAAAAAAATCCCAACAAGCATATATTGATTGGTTTGCGCGAAAGTTACAGGGTCTAAAATCTATGGGATAGAGTTAAGGACTTTTTTTTTTTTTACTGGTAATGGCGGCGATCAGCGATTTTTAGCAGGACTGTGACATTGCGGCAGAAAAATCTGCCACTTTTTGGGGACCGGTGACACTAATCAGTGCTAAAAAAAATGCACACTGTAGTAATAACACTGGCAGGGAAGAGGTTAACATCAGGGGCGATCAAAGGGTTAATTGTGTCCCCTGGAAGTGCTTGCTAACTGTGTGGGGGGTGGTTCAACTGTATGAAGACAGAGATCCGTGTTCCTGCTTAGCAGAAACACAAGATCTCTGTCTTCCTTACTAGCAGAACAGCGATCTGCCTTATTTACATAGGCAGACCACCGTTCTGCCTCTCTTGGAATGATCGCTGGGTTTCCAGCGGACATCAGGTCCGCTGAACCCGCTGATTGGCTTCCCCTGTGTCCATTCACACGGAATCTGGGCCCCGTCGGTGTGCGTGTGCATGCCCCAGACCAGAAAAATAAAATCACAAACAGGTACGTGATTTAGCGCTTAACCACTCTCGACCCGCCCACTGTATATAAACGTCGGCACTTTAAAGATGGATATCTCAGTTATGGCAGCATCTTTTCAGTGAGCGGTCCAGTTTATGATAATAGTGGTCTCTGCGGCGGATTCGCCGCAAGATCACCGTTATCGGCGGCGGGAGAGGGGCTCCCGCCGCTCTCCCACACCCTCCGCCGCTTACCGTCGGTAGCGGCGGAAGCGTTTGGGTCCTTTCGCGCGCTGGGTATGGAGAAGAGTGTGGGGGAAGATGGCCCCCACCCGTCTCCATACCATAGCAGGGCGGGAGCGACTTCAAAACGTCACTTCCGCTCATAGCTCTTAAAGGACCATTTTTTTGTCATTTTTTCAAATGACAAAATGTATTTATTTATTTTTATTGCATTTTAGTCCAAATATGAGATCTGAGGTTTTTTTTACCCCAGATCTCATGTTTAAGAGGACCTGTCGTGCTTTTTTCTATTACAAGGGATGTTTACATTTCTTGTCATAGAAATAAAAGAGACCCAAATTTATTTTTTCTTTAAAAACAGCATCAAAATCAATAAAATAAAGTAAAATAAATAAAAAAAATTTTTAAAGCGCCCCGTCCCGACGAGCTCACGCGCAGAAGCGAACGCATACGTGAGCAGCGCCCACATATGAAAACGGTATTTAAACCACACATGTGAGATATCGCCGTGATAATTCTAGCCCTAGACCTCCTCTATAACTCAAAACATGCAACCTGTAGAATTTTTTAAGCATCGCCTATGGAGATTTTTAAGGGTAAATGTTTGTCGCCATTCCACGAGCAGGCGCAATTTTGAAGCGTGACATGTTGGGTATCTATTTACTCGCGTAACATTATCTTTCACAATATAAAAAAAATTGGGCTAACTTTACTGTTGTCTTATTTCTTTATTTAAAAAGTGCGCTTGTAAGACCGCTGTGCAAATAAGGTGTGACAAAGTATTGCAATGACCGCCATTTTATTCTCTAGGGTGTTTGAAGAAACAAAATGTATAATGTTAGTAATTTTCTAGCAAAAAAATTTGTAAACACCGAGTCTGAAAAAGAGGCTTGGTCCTTAAGTGGTTAAGAACAAAATGGTCCGGGGCTTAAGTGGTTAAAAGCAGTGTCAAAATAAATAAAATAAAGTAAAATAAATAAAAACTAAAGCGCCCCGTCCCAACGAGCTCACGCGCAGAAGCGAACGCATACGTGAGCAGCGCCCGCTGCTGGTTAAGTCGTTTTTGGGAGTGAACGGTCCACTTTGAAAAAAAAACAAAACAATATGACCAAAACACATGTAGCGGGGTCTCTAAATTTAGGTGGGGTACACCTGGGTGGTAAAGTTTGGGAGTAATTGGACCATTTGTATTCGTGGAGGATTGGGCGGTGTAATAATCTCCTTGGCCTGTGGGTGGCAGGTGCCTGCAGACTCAAGGTAGATTTGCCGCTACAGTGCTGTCCTTTTTGTCCCTTCTCTGAGATGGTACGGCGAGGGCGGGGAACCTGCGGTGTCGTCATTGGAGGGGATAAAAGGGGGAGACACCCTGGTCACGAGGTCTTGCTCTTTCGGATGTCCTTCATCACGCGCCCAGGCACCTTAGGCCTGGGTGTGGGCAGGTCTGAATTCCGGCTCAGGTGCCCTAGGCCTGACTGGAATGGAGTTGGAGTCCATCCCAGGCACCTTCATCCTGGGGTGAGGTACTAAACCAGGAGGCCTGGGGCCCAGTGACTTTGACTGGGTCCCGCGAGGGTGGAGAAGTCCGAGGGTCCCTGAAGTGGACGGGGCCCATGTCTGAGGTGAGGAGGCCGGGGAGGTTACCCATTCGGAGAGTCTGGAGCAGCATCAACCCAGTGACGGATGGGCCTCTGGTAACTTCCTTGGAGGGACATCTTCCCCTGACAGGGGCCACAACGCAGCAAAGGTACTCCTATCTACGTTCTCTTGAGTCGCTGGTAGAGACTCTCATGTTCTAAGTCCTTTCTAGCCAAGGCTATAGTAAAAGCTGGTGAAATCACAGTGGTTTAGTTGACAATCAGGACAGTGCCTCGACCTGCTCATTCCCCGTATCAAACTGTTATCGAGTCTCAACCAGTTGGCTACTGAAGCACTGTTTATTGTGAGTTATGCAATAAAACAAGAGTTGGACTGTGATCGGTGTGTGGAACTCTGGTTAATGGGAGCAAAGTGAAGTGTTGGCACAGCAGGACTTAATCCTTCACAGAAACACACAGGCCCGAGGAAATATCTGGTACTGGCCTTCACCTCACCCACAGCTATGGGGAGGACATGGGCTGTAGCGCATCTCACCCTATCGTGTGTGATACCCCTAGACAAAAGAGATGGGGTGAGGCCGCTACATGTGGGGGCTCGTCCGGGATGATGTGTGTTTTGACTTTGGAAGTAAGAATGGCTGTGTCTGGACTTTGCTGCCCGGAGGAGTTCCGAGCAGGTCGGCCATGTGATCGGCCAAAGTGCATCCCTGCTCAAAGTCGTGGAAATGACCCTAAGATGGGAAAGGCCCATGCGGAGGAGCGAGAAGAGGGAGAAGTCCAGCCGTGTGACGTACTACATGTGGGGGCTTTTACTGCACTGCGCCATGAGGCACCCCGTGACTACACAGTTCATGGGCGAAGTTTGATGGAAGCCCGCAAAAACGTGCAAGTCGTGGGAGGAGTCTGGCCATGTGGAGGAACTCACGTGGAGACTTCGGCGCGTGGTCAGTGCGTGATGGAGCAGCAGACAGTCGGGATGGCCTCAAGCTCCCCGTGGATTCCGGTTCCCTACCCCACGAAGATGACTACCTTTGCTGCTCCCCTTACAGACACGGGGATAAGACTCAGGCCCCGAGGGCAGTTGGCTCTGTACACCTGCAGAGACACGGAGGCCCTCGGCGTGATCTGTCCCGGATGTTCGGGACTGGTGGTTCACCTGAAGCCATTCGGGCGTTGCGAGGCATGCAAAGAGTTCTTGTTCGAGGTGGAGCCATCCACAGTAAGGCCCCGGGCCGTTCGCCTCAACAGCCTCACAGGTACCGCTACTCCAGAAGGGGAGATCCAGGCCTTTGCGGAGGTTCCCGTACGCACTGACCAGGGCGACGTGACTGCCCAATCAGAGACTGAGAAAGAAAAATCCAAGGATGCTGCTTCGGTCACCACAAATTCTCTGCTCCCACCTCCGAAGAGGAAAGTCGGCCTGGTGCAGGCCTCCTATGGTCGTGGAATAGCTTCACCCCGTCGCTTGCCTGGCCTGGATGGATCCGGTTGGAAGAGTCCTGGACATCCCAGTTCTACAAAAGGTCAAGGTGAGCCAGGGGCTGGGACTGTGGTGGTGGTTGGAGGTGTCGGGGGTCCACAGTCGGTGGAGCCTGCTAGGGAGGGTAGTTCCACGTCCACTAGAGACTACCTTCTCGTGGAGATGTATGACACTTCCGACCTAGAGTCACTGTCGGATTGTGGAGATGACGGTGAGATCGATGAACTGTTTCTCCAGAAGGGCTGGGACAAACGCCTATTACCTGTGCTACGTGCACCCCAAGATTCGCCTATGTCTATAGGAGACAGCACGCCCCGGGCAGAGGCCCCAGAGTCTACGAGGAAGCCTAGTCCTCCAATTGCTCTTCCACAATCCACAGCATCACCCGTTTTGTTGACGGGGAAACAGCGAGCATCACTACGGGCACCGAGAGAAAAGCCATCAGAGGTAGTGAAAGTACCTCGGCACCCGGAGGCCATTGTTCAACCAGGGGAAGGTGAGCGGGCCACAATGCCTCCCTTGGCCCGATTGCAACGACTCTTTTGGCAGAGGGTCGCTCACGAGTACGGATGGGAATATCCTTACTTGCCCAGGGACTTACTGTTCGAGGTTGAAGTTCTGCGGCAGCGGTGGTACGATGAGTTCGTTTGGGAGAAACTTAAAGTGCCTCATGCCCGGCGATACTTGTCCTGTTCGCCACCTGTATCGAAAAAGTTTAGAGACTGCAGAGCAGACTGGATGTGGGGCCGCCATATTCACGCAGACAAGGTGCGCATCTGCAGGAAAGATGGAGAGGACGCTGACTATTCTATTGAGGTTTTCGATAAACATCTAAAGCCCTTGCTCTTGCCTGACCCGAAGTTTTACCTGTGAGAAGAGACTCACTTGTGGTTTTTTTTTTCTCTTCAACTTTCTGGAAGTGTTCTTGCCGGAGCATCGAACTGTACCCTAGTTTGTTATTTGGGTTTTTGTTTTTCTACTCTTTTGGAGGAATGAGAGCTGTTTGTTTGTTTTCTCTTCTTTCACAATTTAAAGACAGAGACTTTGGGGGTAGAATCAGAGTAGGGACGCAGGAAGATTGAAGATTTCACCAAGTGTCATCACCGTGGCATCGTCACCAGGTGGCGGTGTTGCGCAACGACTGTTGTTTGTACATTTGCATCACTTTACTTATTGGAGCGAATGGGTCTCTCGGCTGATAGACCCATTCATTCCAAATTAACACAGAATGTCAGGATGTGGCTTTTCTTGTGTGTTGTTTTTTTTTTCCCTTCTGCAGGAGATTCGTCTGTCAAGACTACTGAGTATGGGGTGGTTCTTAGACAGTAAAGGGAGGGATTGTGTGTGTGTATATGCTTAAAGGGTTTAAAAAAAAAAAAAAAAGAGTTTTATTGTTTAATGTTCCCCTCCCCTTTGAGCAGGTCTGGCATGGTCAAGGTTTAAAATTTTAGGGATGGCCTCTGGGGTCAGGCTTATGTCACCATTCTTTGGGAGACATGGGTTTGCACCAGACGCTGGGGACCAGCGTCAAATCACAGGGGGGAGTATGTAGCGGGGTCTCTAAATTTAGGCGGGGTACACCTGGGTGGTAAAGTTTGGGAGTAATTGGACCATTTGTATTCGTGGAGGATTGGGCGGTGTAATAATCTCCTTGGCCTGTGGGTGGCAGGTGCCTGCAGA
Source organism: Rana muscosa (assembly GCA_029206835.1). Taxonomy (NCBI): domain Eukaryota; kingdom Metazoa; phylum Chordata; class Amphibia; order Anura; family Ranidae; genus Rana; species Rana muscosa. The sequence goes on from CM055125.1 coordinate 51,802,107, forward strand.
CTCAAGGTAGATTTGCCGCTACAGTGCTGTCCTTTTTGTCCCTTCTCAGAGATGGTACGGCGAGGGCGGGGAACCTGCCGTGTCATCATTGAAGGGGATAAAAGGGGGAGACGCCCTGGTCACGAGGTCTTGCTCTTTCGGAGGTCCTTCATCACGCGCCCAGGCACCTTAGGCCTGGGTGCGGGCGGGTCTGAATTCCGGCTCAGGTGCCCTAGGCCTGACCGGAATGGAGTTGGAGTCCATCCCAGGCACCTTCAGCCTGGGGTGAGGTACTAAACCAGGAGGCCTGGGGCCCAATGACTTCGACTGGGTCCCGCGAGGGTGGAGAAGTCCGAGGGTCCCTGAAGTGGACGGGGCCCATGTCTGAGGTGAGGAGGCCGGGGAGGTTACCCATTCGGAGAGTCTGGAGCAGCATCAACCCAGTGACGGATGGGCCTCTGGTAACTTCCTTGGAGGGACATCTTCCCCTGACAGGGGCCACAACGCAGCGAAGGTACTCCTATCTACGTTCTCTTGAGTCGCTGGTAGAGACTCTCAAGTTCTAAGTCCTTTCTAGCCAAGGCTATAGTAACCGCTGGTGAAATCACAGTGGTTTAGTTGACAATCAGGACAGTGCCTCGACCTGCTCATTCCCCGTATCAAACGGTTATCAAGTCTCAACCAGTTGGCTACTGAAGCACTGTTTATTGTGAGTTATGCAATAAAACAAGAGTTGGACTGTGATCGGTGTGTGGAACTCTGGTTAATGGGAGCAAAGGGAAGTGTTGGCACAGCAGGACTTAATCCTTCACAGAAACACACAGGCCCGAGGAAATATCTGGTACTGGCCTTCACCTCACCCACAGCTATGGGGAGGACATGGGCTGTAGCGCATCTCACCCTATCGTGTGATACCCCTAGACAAAAGAGATGGGGTTAGGCCGCTACACACATAAGCGTTTCAGGAGGTATTGAAGGCAGAAGCTTAACATGACAACCAGCAGCCTGCTAATGAAAGGGGTCCAAGAAGAAGGGGCAATTGCAGGTTAAAAAGTCTGTGGTCTCTAAATACTTTGCAGCTCACCAGTCCTAGGGTGTGAATCTGCGCAATGGACCTAATATGCCAGTAGGAACACACAACAGGGGTGTATAAAAACGTCCTGTGATGAATAAGTAAGGAGCTGCCTCTACATAGTTAATCCACCTGGGTGGAGTAAATGAGTAGACTGAAGGGAGGTGTAGAATTGGCGCTAATTACAATTCATGGACTTCCTTGCTCTAAAGTGCAAGTGAATAATTTAAATATAAATAGATACATAAATACCCCTATATTATACTAGTGTCATTGGTGCCATAGTGTAACTCCTAAATACTTCACTGATATATATGAATACGTGATAAATATAAATTGATGCGGATATAAATAATGATGAGCATAAAATAATATATAAAAAATTAAGTATTATAATATAATAATATGAATAAAATATTGGACAATTAAAGGTGATAACAGTGTAAAAAATCTTGCAAATAATCTTGCGACTGTGACTGTTGAGCGACTATGCAATAAGGTGCAAATGCAACCTCATGTGATTCGATTGAGCAATATGATTTTCCGATGATTTTGTAGTTTTTTCAGATGCTAAGTGCCCAGTGCCTGGTGATGTGACCTTTTTTAATCTTCAAAACTGGTGCCCACAGCAGAACGTGCAGCCTCCAATAAAGACCGCACTCACCAGATGTTCACCCCCTCTTGGGGTGAAAATCGTTCACAGTGTATGCCACTGTGCAGCACTCTGTCTGTGTCTTGTCTCCCTGGTCCTTTTGTGGTAATCCCAGTATTATCTCAGAGTAAGAGGGAAAGGAAGGAATCCCAAACACTTCCAGGATCTTATTGCGTAGTCGCTCAACCAAATCGCATGAGGTTGCATTCACATTGCTCAATCGTATCGCATGAGGTTGCATTTGCTCCTTATTGCATAGTCGCTCAACCAAATCGCATGAGGTTGCATTTGCACTTTTCTGCACAGTCGCAAGATTATTTGCCTAGCAAAGTTGCTGGGCATCTAGCATCAAATCATTGGACAATCACATCAATTTGCACATTTTGCATTTTTTGCACTTTATCGCATAGTCGCAGGACATTTTTGCATGCATCATTAATTTATTATTATCACGGTTTTATACATTGGTTTAATTTTTTACACTGTTATCACCTTTAATTGTCCAATATTTTATTCATATTATTATATTATAATATTTAACTTATATATTATTTTATGCTCATCATTATTTATATCCGCATCAATTTATATTTATCAGGTATTCATATATATCAGTGAAGTATTTAGGAGTTACACTATGGCACCAATGACACTAGTATAATATAGGGGTATTTATGTATCTATTTATATTTAAATTATTCACTTGCACTTTAGAGCAAGGAAGTCCATGAATTGTAATTAGCGCCAATTCTACACCTCCCTTCAGTCTACTCACCAGTCCTGTCTGTCTACAGATTTTGGAGATGTTAAGGCCAAGAACAGCCTTCTGCCAGTTACACACTTAGCAATGTTTCTGATTCAGTTCACTAAGCTGGATATTTATAGACAGCCAGATGTGATAGTGTGGGTGGCTAGAGGACAAACAGCCTGTTGTCCATTATACAGCCTCTAAATCATACGCAGAAATGTTACCATTTGCATCACAGAACGGGATTTTTCTGAATGCTAAAAAAAGTTCTTGTTATACTCCTAGTTCCCTTTTTCATGACAGTTTTATTGTATACTGCGTAACTGGATCAACATTTTACATTTGTGAGCCGGCGTACAAGCCCTTGATCTATCCATTATTTATATATGTGCTCTAATTCAGGAGACTCAAATTTATAGTTAGAACTGCAGTACACGGGGGTGCCGTGACGTGGCCACTGCAGTTTACCTGTGTATTTGCAAATGTGTGCAAACTAAACCCCTTATTTTAACGTGAACTGATAGAGTTAAAGTGGAGGTCCACCCTAAAAAAAATTTTTACATTAACAGTCTACTTAAAATATATTAAAAAACATTTGAAAAAAAATTTTTTTTTTTACTTACCAGAAATGTCTGTTGCTAGGCAGTCATCCTAATCTGCCACTTCCTATACCACAGAGATGTTTCTTCTCTTCATCCCTCGTGTGGTGTTCTGGGAAATTGGGTGCACTGTCTTCTGGGACCTGTGTGTGTGTCCCAGAAGACAGCCGGCCATTCACAAAGAGCCGCACGACTCGCGCATGCGCAGTAGGAAACGGGCAGTGAAGCCACAAGGCTCCACTGCCTGTTTCCCTTAGACAGAATGGCGGCGCCGGCACCCGATCCGATGGACAGATCGGCCTCTGGGGGCCGACGTCACGGGCTCGCTGGACAGGTAAAGTCCTGTACACACGATCGGATTTCCTATAGATTTTAAACTGATGGATTTTTCCATCGGAAATCCGATGAAGCTGACTTCCATCAGTCTTGCCTACACACCATCAGTCAAAAAACCAATCGTCCCAAATGCTGTGACGTAAAACACTCAGACGAGCCAAAAAAAATTAAGTTCTATGCTTCTGAGCATGCGTCGACTTGATTCTGAGCATGCGTCGACTTGATTCTGAGCATGCGTGAGTTTTTTATCCGATGGAGTTCCCCACAGACGATAGTAATTTGCTATCGTTTTTTTTTCCATCGGATAAATTTAAAAGTCCATCGGACTGTTTTCATCAGTAAAACCGATCATGTATACAGGGCTTAGTGTCCTTATTAAAAGTCAGCAGCTACAGTGTTTGTAGCTGCTGACTTAAAAAAAAAAAAAAAGATTCCAGCTGGAAGACCGCTTTAATTCGGTTTGTTTCAGACTGGCTGGTAAGTTAGCTGGGAATTTTTGTTTGTTGTTTTTTGATATTGACAATGACAGCCTGTTTAGTAATCCTTTTTCTTAGGCCCCTTTCACACTGGGGCGGTTTGCAGGCGCTATTGTGCTAAAAATAGCGCCTGCAAACCGAGCCTAAACAGCGGCTCCTTTCTCTCCAATGTGAAAGCCCCGAGGGTTTTCACACTGGAGCGGTGCGCTAACAGGACGTGAAAAAAAGTCCTGCTAGCCGCATCTTTGGAGCGGTGAGAGGAGCGGTGTGTTTACCGCTCCTACACCGCTCCTTCCCATTAAAAGCAATGGGAAACCGCGGTAATACCGCCGGCAATGCGCCTCTACAGAGGCGCATTGCCGGCGGTATTAACCCTTTTTCGGCCGCTAGCGGGGGTTAAAACCGCACCGCTAGCGGCCGAATACCTCCGCAATTCCGACGGTATAGCGCCGCTAAAAATAGCGGCGCTATACCACCACCGCCCCAGTGTGAAACCAGCCTAAGACAAGCCATACATGTTTGGATTTCTCTTGTTCAACCCACATGCTAAACATTGGGATGCAGGATTCTCCCCTGCTAGCTGTTGTATTTAGTCAGCCTCAGCACCTGTGGATCTCTGAATAATGGATTAGACTCCTTTCACATGGGCGCTTTTGTCTTGCAGGTTCTGCTTGCTTGTTCCCTGCTGAGCATCTGGATGACAGGTCCTTGTCTGCTCCTCTGTGCAAAGTGGACACGGACCCAGTCCCGCTCTCCTCTATGGGAAAATCGGGTGGAAATGGACCACCTGTTTGTTTTCATCCGATCCGCCAGACACATGGAAAATAGGACCACCAACCGTCTGGATTTTGAGAGCAGGATCAGATGGCGGTGGGTATCAGCGGACATGCGTCCACTGACATCTGCTGCTCCGTAGAAGAGACTACAAGGTCTAATCAGGTCGGCCTGAAAAACAGATCAGGCGGACCTGATCTGAAAGCCCATGTGAAAAGACCCTCAGTGAATGAATCTCATTAAATCAGGCCAGGTGGTGTCAACAAGGCCACCTATAGCCCAAATTTAAGCGGATTCAGCAGGAATAACTACCACTGATGGTGTGATTTTTATAATTTTTCCATAATCTGCCAAGCCAACAGCCAAGCTTGAAATGGGCTATGGCAATGGTTCTGAGTAGCACTGTAGCTTCTTGCCAATTTGCTCTGTTCTCTTGTATAAATACATCTCCCAGAATGCTCCAGTGGCAGTAGGCCAGAAGTCTGTGTCTCAAGATCAGGTATGTATTATTAGAATGGGGGTGATCATCAGCCATGCTTGACATTTGTAAGCATGCAGATTAAGATATGTGTCACCGGTTTGTCTTCCGGGTGTGTTCAATAGATGCGTCAGACTCTTTGCTCTGCAAAATCTAATTCTTAGGAACATGGAGTCCCAGAATTCCATGTTTCCAGAAACTGTGACTGGAAGATTTTATACAGCAGGGTAACCTAATGTACACAAGAAATGTCAGGGCAAAAAAAAATAAAAAATCAAAGGCAATGGACAAGTAATCAGAGTTTATTATATTTGAATAAACAGGGAAACATATTCAGCAGCACAAATCCACACCACAACTTTAAAGGATAACTAGCGTTTTCTTTTTTTTTTAAAAAACAAACATGTCATACCTACCTCCTCTGTGCAGCTGGTTTTGCACAGAGTGGCCCTGATCCTCCTCTTCTGGGGTCCCTCAGCGGCGTTCCTGGCTCCTCCTCTTCTCGAGTGCCCTGTTGGAGAGATGCTTTCCCTCGGGGGGGGCACGCTTCTGTGTCCTGCTGCTGCATCTATTGACACAGACAGCAGGACTTGGCCCTGCCCCTGGCTACCGCATCATTGGATTTGATTGACAGCAGCTCCTGCCAATGGCTGCGCTACTATCAATCTTACCGATAAGACACTGGGTTCAGGTAAGTAAAATAGGGGCTCTGGGGGGCTGCTGCATCACAGGAGGTTTTTCACCTTAATGCATAGAATGCAATAAGGTGAAAAACCTAGAGGGTTTACAACCCTATTAATGTTACAGCACAAGGTGGGCCACAGTGTAGAGCTTGCGATGCCCAAAATTGTTCTCTATAACTGAAGGAAAGTCCCTCCTGCAACATGGATAGAGCACAGACCAGGCTCTTCTCCCAGCTAACCATAATGCTTTTTAAAACAATTCCTTGTTATATCGTAGTTTACGTTTAAAGAATCTGGGAACTTCTCCTTATCTGGGCCAGCCTGTCCTAGCATTTTTGCGATAGTACAAACTTGCATAAAATGGAGCTCCTTGGAGACTTTTGAGGTGCGGACTGTCTTGTGCCACATTACAGCTCTTCAAAATCTGCACCTTGCTCCCAGCACAGGTTGCTGAAAGATTAATCAAATTGTTTTTATTGGTTTTAATTTTTATTGTACCAGGGTTCTTGAAAAAGTTTAGGCACTTTTTTTTATACATAGGTTTTGCAGCCATCTTCACAGAGTGACAACTCTTATACGAAACTTCAAGGTCAGGTGGCTTACCAGACAGATTAGTCACATGACACTCTCATGCCGCGTACACATGACCGTTTTTCATGACGAGAAAAATGCAATTTTTTAATTTGGTCATTAAAAACTATCGTGTGTGGGCTCCAGAGCATTTTACACAACGTGAAAAATGGCCATTAAAAATTTGGAACATGCTCCAATTTATCTCGCCGTTTTTCTCGTCATGAAAAACGGTCGTGCAGGCTTTAACGACGTGAAAAAAACACGCATGCAAGTTATGAGACGGGAGCGCTCGTTCTGGTAAAACTAGCGTTCGTAATGGAGATAGCACATTTGTCACGCTGTAACTGACTGAAGAGCACGAGGCTGAAAAGCGCGAATCGTCTCTCACTAAACTTTACTAGCACAAGGATCAGCAAAAGCAGCCCAAAGGGTGGCGCCATCCGAATGGAACTTCCCCTTTATAGTGCCGTCGTACATTTCGTACGTCACTGCGCTTTGCTCTAGCATTTTTTTTCATGATCGTGTGTAGGCAAGGCAGGCTTGAGAAGAATCACGTCGAGAAAAACGTTGTGTCTTTCAATGACATTAAAAACGGTCGTGTGTACGCGGCATTAGACACGACCAATAGCTACACATCCGGCACTCACCGTTTCCAACAAAAATATAAAAGTGCAGAAACTTTTTTTAGACCCTTCATACATACAAAAAGGTGTGGTACAGAAAAAAGGAAAAGAAAAAGTCTACAACAAAGTAGTCAACAATACCATCTTCTGTGATTAGTACAGTATAACCCCCATCCAAAGTTACAGATCAAAATGCCAGATGAATCTACACAGCACCGAAGATCTCAACCTTATAAATTCAAATTAGGTCAAGCAGAAAAAAAAGATATAGCCCAATCCGAGGCCATCCACAAAGAATTAGATATCAGATCTACACGTACCGAACATCATACAGGATAAAGGTCAAAAGTTAAGGCCATTACATAGACCAGTGGGCAATAAAACAAAATAACCAAAATGAAAATGAGCATGTGATTGACTCTAATCAGAGGCGGTTGATGTAGAGGAAACCCATCCACCCCAAGCCTTGCACCCCTGTTGGAATAGGTAGCCTTATAGAGCGGAAGAGCCTTGTTCACCAAGGATTTCCAGGCAGCTAATGCTGCTGAAGTCTTTTTCCAAGAAAGAATAATCAGCTTCCTTGCATAGAACAGCAATAGAGTGAGGAGGGTGCGAATGGAATTTGTAGGAACTAAAGAGTCTACCAAACTCAGGAGACAAACCTCAGTGGAAGGGTTATGGGTTGTAATCAAGGTGATTCAAGCCAGGATTTCTTTCCAATATAACCGACTAGCCGGGCAATCCCAGAAAATATTAAGGAAATCGGCATGCATGGAGGAGGAAACAGGAAGGATCGATTTCTATAGAACCTTTCCAGGGTGAAAAAGATTTGGTGTAGGAATTTATAGGGGCCTTCCAGATGCCATCCCAGTTGTCCCTATCCAACCTGAGGAAATCAGTATCCCATGCTGATTACATGGCTGCAACAGGGTGCCTGTATCCATAAATAGTTGTTTTCAAATGGTTGCAAGTGTCTTAGTCAGAGAACGATCTCTCAATAAACACTCCAGCTCACCTGACAGGAGGGTAAGTCGTGAGTCTCAAATTGTTTTCAAAAAGCGTGCCGGAGCTGCAAGTATCAAAATAGGTATAAAAGCAGACGATACAAAGATTTAAACTCATCGAAGGTCCCATTTCTAAATATGCTTTTGAGCATTTTGATGCCAAACCAGGTCCATAAAACAGGATCGGCATAAGTGTAAAAATTTGCTAACTTCGTGTTTTTTCACAACAGAGTGTGCGGATAGGCAGGTGGGGGCTTCTGGTTTCCCAACCTATGAGCAGCACCCCAGGCTTTAAAGAGGAAGTAAACCCTGATGGGTTTACTTCCTCTTTATTTCCCTGCAAAGGTAAAGCATAATGGGCTACTATGCATCGCATAGTAGCCCATTATGTGTCACTTACCTGCAGGAGAAGCCTGCGATGTCCCAGTCTTCCTCGCTAGTAGCGAGCGGCCATTCTTTACCCCTCTTCTTCCGGGGTCCGCAAACTCCGGCTCTGTGACTGGCCGGAGTCGCGTGACGTCACTCTCGCGCGAGAGCCAACACGGCATGATGCCATTCAGAAAACAGCACACTCAGTGTGCCTGCGCCGTTGTCTATGGCGCGCGTGCGCCGTAGACATCGGTGCATTATTTATTGCAAATATCTCCTAAACCGTGTAGGTGTAGGAGATATTGCAAGCACCTACAGGTAAGCCTTAATCTAGGCATACCTGTAGGTGAAAGTTCTCAGAGAGGGTTTACAACCACTTTAAGAATAAGGCTGGGTTCACACTATACGACACGACATTCATCCGACTTTCATCCTACTTTGCTCTGCGACATCAGTCCTACATTGATCCTACATTGGTCCGACATCCATCCGACATTCATGAACAGGATACTACTTTGATCCGACATTGTGCTAGTCTGACTTGTCCTTTGACCAATCAAAACAATCCTAGTGTGAGATAAATTCCTTTTACTGCTGCTGTAATCACCATGTCGGATGTCAAATGTCGGATGGTTAGGACAAGGATCCTACTTTGATCCGACTTCAATGATATTCAATGGGCTGAAGTAGGATCAAAGTCGGACAGAAGTAGTACAGGGAGCATTTTTAATGTCGGACCGACTTGTGTCGGACCAGTTAGGACGGCTCTCATAGGGATTCATTGATTTTCACACGTCATGCGACATGAGCTCCTAATGTCAGAGCGTTTGTCGGACAAGTGTGAACCAGGCCTAAAGCACATGAAGCAAGTCAACACATAAGGGAATTTCGGGCCCCTATGTATCAAATGGGTCAAGGCCTCATGGGAGCCAACAATCACTGCCTCCAGAGATACTATTTCCACTGACAGATCGACCACCCAGCCAAAGTGGAGGTGCCAGGCACAAGAGCACCCAACTGATGCTGTATGATCCGATAACCCTCCAGCATGGTATGTTGCCTCTGAAACAGTGGGTAAGAGGGAAGAGTTTGCAAAAGCCATATCTATTCTAGAGGAAGAGGCAAAGACATGTGATAGGAAGGAGTAGCTCTTAACTGTAGGATTTTTTTTCCACCTCCGAAGCTCCGTGAGGGAAGCGGCCCAGTTCTTAAAGGTCCAAGTTAGGAGTCCTGGAGGTGTCTAGGTCATAATTTAGGACACTATTAAAATCCCCAGCTTTTAGGATTTTTAGGGGCATGAGGGGGTTACATTTTTTGAGGATAACAGAGAACCTGATTCAAAAAAGGAGAGGGAATGTAAATATTAATAGGAGGTACCAATTGGGAGTTGATATCTATAATGACAGCCACATACCTGCCTCCAGGATCAGAGAATACGTGATGTAATTAACATGACAAGCTTTTATGGAGTAAGGACACCTACCCCATCCCCAAGCATAGGAGGATTAAGTGGCATGGCCTGCTCTCTGAATCCAATTCCTTTTTAATAAACTCTTTGTTAACAAAGAAATGTGTTTCTTCCAGAAAGACTATCTATGGATGGTGGGATTTCAAATACTGGAGGACTAGGGAGCATTTTAATTTTGAGTTTAAACCCCAGCTACTCACTTTAAAAGGAAAGTCCATCAACAGTTTCTTGAGCTGCAGACAAGCCTCCCATTAAAGTGAATGGAGGGTTGATCATATATGAGCTAGGAACAAAGCAGATTGCATTGTTAAGTGGCCAGGGAAGCCACATTTGTAGGCACATTCTATTTCCAAAGTGTTTGAGTAGAAAGGGTTCTGAAATGCATATAGTAAGTGTGCTAAGAATTAGAAACAGTATCACAGGAGATTTTATTATATAATAAAATTCCTTGTGATACTGCACTTAGGTGGCGCTTCCCCCCTTCCTTCCTTGTGTTTGATTGCAGAGCTGGCTCAACTCTAAGGATAGCAGCCCCCAAGTGTATCACATACCAGTGCCCACGCATCAGAGACTGTTATTACCACCCAGCAGCCATTGCTGCACATCTTGCATTCTATGGATTCTAATCCGATGGATTTTTCCATCGGAAATCTGATGAAGCTGACTTCCATCAGTCTTGCCTACACACCATCAGTCAAAAATCCCACCTTCCCAAACGCCGTGACGTAAAACACTCCGACAAGCCGAGAAAAATTAAGTTCAATGCTTCTGAGCATGCGTCGACTTGATTCTGAGCATGCGTGGGTTTTTTGGCCGATGGAGTTCCACACAGACAATCGGAATTTGCTATTGTTTTTTTTCCCATCGGATAAATTTAAAACATGTTCTATTTTTTCTCACCGATGGAAAAAAGACCGATGGGGCCCATACACGATCGGTTTGTCCGATGAGAAAAGTCCATCGGACTGTTTTCATCGGTAAAACAGATCGTGTGTACACGGCATTACACATGAATATGCTTTGATCTAAAGTTTCTAAACCATTCCATTGTAGCTCTGGCTGTATGTTTAGGGTCGTTGTCCTGCTGGAAGGTGAACCTCTGCCCCAGTCCCAAGTCTTTTGCAGACTCTTATGCCTCATACACACGACCGTTTTGTCAGACGGGAAAACTGCTATGAGAGCTTTTGCACGGGAATCCCGGCTGTGTGTATGCTCCATCGCAGTTTTCAGGATCTCTTTTTTCCCAGCCAGGCCAAAAATCAGAGCGGGAAATCCGTCCGTCTGTATGGTTTTCCGACGGGCAGAAAACCGAGCATGCTCAGAATCAAGTATGAGACGGGATCGCTCTTTCTGGTAAAACTAGCCTTCCCGAATGGAGATAGCACATTTATCACGCTGTAACGGACTGAAAAGCACGAGGCTGAAAAGCGTGAATCGTCTCTCACCACACTTTTACTAACACGAGGATCAGCAAAAGCAAACCAAAGGGTGGCGCCATTGGAATGGAACTTCCCCTTTATAGTGTCGTCGTATGTGTTGTACGTCACCGCGCTTTGGACGGGCGGACTTTTGTCTGAGCGTGTGTATGCAAGGCAGGCTGAGAGGAATTCTGTCAGGAAAACCGCACGTGTGTACTAGGCATTACAGGTTTTCTTCTAAGATTAGCAAAAAGAGGAGAGAGAAGCGCCAAGCCAATCCTTTAAATAGCTTAGGAATTTATTCAGTATAGAAGTATAAAACAACACTAAAAACTTGCGTGAAAAATGTTGGCGCACTTGCAGAGTGCTAGAGTGGGTGGGAGGGGGGCATTTTCAGCACAAAAAAGTGCTGAAAAACTCGGCTTATACTCGAGTATATACAGTAAATCCATTTATGATTTTCCTTCCACTTCACAATTTTGTGCCACTTTGTGTTGGTCTATCACATAAAACACATTTAGGTTTTTGGTTGTAACATGACAAAATGTGGAACATGTCAAGGGGTATGAATACTTTTTCAAGACACTGTAAATGCACATCCTTGATGGCAGTATATGCTAGAAAGACCCAGTGTTTCTGAGATGCAATTAAAAACCTGGCCAATTCCACCTGAAACTTTTGAACCCACTTCAAAACCTCCAGATCCAGGATGGTGCGAAAGCCCCCTGTGGCTGCAGGACTGTAAACATGTTTGAATATATAAAAAAAAAAAAAAACTTCAAAATTTTTCCACTGAGGGAACTGAAACAAATAACTCCTCATGCCTGGTACACACGACCGGTTTTCCCGTCGGAAAAACCATCCAACTTTTTTCCTCTCAAGCCTGCCTTGCATACACATGGTCACACAAGTTCGGTGAACTTTTGACTGCCAAGAACGCGGTGACGTAAAAGACTACGACGAGCCGAGAAAATTAAGTTCTATGCTTCCGAGTATTCGTCGGGATTTGTACACACGATCGGAAATTCCGATCACTTTTTTTCCCTGACGGGGAAAAAAAAAAAAAAAAGAGAACCTGCTTGATCTTTTTCCAGCAGTTTTTCTGTTGGAAAAAGTCTGATGGCGCATACACACGGTCGGGATTCCCGACCAAAAGCTCTCAGACTTTTTCCAACAGGAAAACGGATCGTGTGTACGAGGCATTAGAGTGAAGTTGATGGAAGGCAGTCTGACGGACCCTTCCTTTCTTTGGAAGAGAGGGAAAATAAAAGAGGGAATAGGCATAGATAGAAATTCCAGCCTGTATTCCTGGGAAATCACATCCTGGACCCCAAGATCAAAAATGCACCAAGTCCAGGGGGCCAAGTGATGTCCCCCCACTTTTAAATACAGGGATGCCCCTCCCTGTAAAGGAGGACTTAGTCTTAGAAGCAGAGGTCTGGGTAGGACAAAATAAACTTTTATGAATTTTGGGAATGGCTGGGTTTGCCATGGGCATCCTGGTTTTCTTCTTGCGGGGAAGATGGTGCCCTTTCTGCCTCTAACTTCCTTTATAAAAAAATTGTCTAGGGACATGCCAAAGAGTTCTCAAAATTATTTCCAGACCGTCTCAGCAGACCAGCCAGAGAATCCTGACAACTGTCTACAGAGTAGCACAAGGTTACTTAGAGAAGCTCAATTTTTTTGGAGTTCTAAAGGGATCTGTCAGGATTGACCCTGGGCTAAGCATCATGTGCTTAGCCCAGCCTGCTAGGGTCTGGCAAATAGCTGCATGGCCAAGCTTGACAGAGCATCAGAGGCTTTCAAGAAAAGCCTTAAACTTTTTGTCCACAGGGTCTTTAAAGACTGGGACATCCTCAGCTGCAACCGAAGATTTATCGAGGCAGTTAATAGCCAGGCCCAACACAGAAACTTTCCATACTTGCTCTGGTTCTGTGAATCATAAAATAAAAATGTCCAAACCAGCTCGCCTTCTATGTGCCCTTACTGGAAATGGATCTTGGGTGCGTGTGCTCTTCTATGTTGTGCAGTTTATAACCACACCTTGATCAGCACACAGCCGCAATATATAACAAAATCCTTTGTTGTAATCAGTTTAAAAACAATGCAAGTATAAAAACACAACTGAAGTACCCGCCTCCCATCGTTTTTAAATGGATTACAATCATTGATTTTGTTTTATACACCAGCTGTGCTGATCAACCTGTGGTTTCAAACTGTGAGTCAGAAAGAACGGAGGCTATGTGCCTATTTACAGATCATTGACCTACTTATTCCTCCTGTGACAAGCCTACTTTAATTAAGTTTGCTTTTCGATTGGTTACTATGGGTTGCTACACCATTTGCATGTTGCTCCATTCCATAAGTGGATTATATGCTTGTAAATGAGACAGAGATGAAACACAACTAAGGCCTCATGCCCACGGGCGTTTTTTCAGCCGCGTTTTTGAGCGTTTTTTACAGCTTAAAAACGCCTGTCCATGTTAGTCTATAGCTTCATGCCCACCTAGGCGTTTTTGAGCTGTAAAGAGCATAGGCGTTTGTAAGCTGTAAAAAAAAAACAGGACCAGTGCGTTCCTCAGCGTCAGAATTAGGCAGGAAAAAACGCGAGCGTCAAAAAACGCGCAAAAACGCGCACTAACGCGCGGTCGCGTTTTTAGCTCCGACGTTTTTTTTTTTTCAAAAAAAAAAAATAAAAATATTTACAATAACATGGACAGGCGTTTTTAAGCTGCAAAAAACGCAGCTGTAAAAACGCCAGTGGGCATGAGGCCTTAGAGTTATCTTTTATTTCCTTTAATTAAAGAATCAAATACACAGGATAGAAAAAAAATTGTTAAATATCCTACAAAAGAAAGCAGACAAGCACTGTTTCAGCTGCTAAGGAAAAAAAAGCCCAGGAGTCTTTTAGGATGGGAGCGAACAATGGGACTTGCAGTACCTCAAAATCTAGAGCTTAGCCTAACAAAGTTGCTCGTTTCAGTCCAAAAACACCAGCTTACAATAAGTCCATTCTCCAAAGTGCTCCAGATGTGTGATCAAAAGGTGGGCAGTCAGAGTATATCCAGTACAAACCATATCAGGCAAGTACAGAAGTGACAAGGACATTGCAGAATTGAGTCATTGGCTACACCTCCAAGTTGAAGATATGTCCTTCTTTAATGCTGATTATACCATGTTCATCAGTCTTGTTGCAGCAAAGGTTTGACAACACGTGGGCATACGGGTAGCAGCAGCAGATCATAAAACACCCTGGGTAGGGGGCGTTTTACCCATAATCTTTTTGGAACATTCCAACAGGGCATTGTGTATGTCCTTGGCACAGGCAATCTGGGACTTGATCATACTCAGGTACTGGGTATATGGCAGGCTTTCCGTCTGGACGGCATCTGGTTTGGTGGCTGTAGGCACAAGAGTAGGGGAGTGCTTGGCGCTGTCATAGCTTTGAGAGAGACATTCGTAGGCAAGGCGCTGTGGGAAAAGACAAGCAAGACCACATTATGGCATCTCCTCCACAAATACACCAACTTCTTCTGGTCATGCAGCCACAAGTAAGGGGACCTTCTAAAAATGAGGGTTGTCATTGAGGACCTTTGCTTTAGAAAACACTAGTTGCTTGACTCCCTGGCATCAAGACATTCATCAAGTAGGCAAATCAGGAAAGTTTGAGACACACAGAAGATCTAACCTGCATACTTGTTCTTGATCAGCGTGACAGTCAGGCAAATAGCATTTTCTAAAACAGAGTTCAGCAAAGGTAGCCTTCGTGTAGGCTGCAATGACCTTCCCACCTGACAGTTATCAATTCATACATTATATAGGCATGATGGAAAATCCAATCTCACTAATACATATAGTCATTATACATGTTTTAGTGTATGACTCAAACAATTCAGTGTTCTGAATAACCATATTGTCCAGACGAGGCTGTAGGTCCATATGAACTGGATCGTAGTACCCAAAGTTGTGTGTATTCAGGTGATAATCTAGCATTGGTAATGAGGAACAGATCACCACTACTCCCTACCAGTCCAGGCGATAGGGCTTGTGACTAAGGCCTGGTGGGCAGGACGAAATGCATCAGGTTGTGTGGTTTGGTGGAGAAATGTAGGCCGAGGCCACTCTTTAAATTTTATTCACTTGGGCTGGTCAGGAGTAGCAGCAATCCTTCCCTCTCAAATTTACTAACCCCCTGGACTGGTATCAGGACAAGCCCCGGGAAGGATCATCCCCATGTACTGGGACATGCTTTCACCTCAACTTTGAGCAGTGCCAAAAGCAATTAAACAGGTCAACATTGATATTTTTGGTGATTGTCTGAGGTCTTGCTCAAATCACTATAGAGAGAAAGAGCATCCAGTGCAGTGCGTATTGCAGGAAGAGCTTTGGGGATTGGGGGCTGCTTGGAATACTCATAGAAGATAGTCAGGTGTGGCCCCCGAACACTGCAGATAACATTCAATCAAGTGTGCCCCACCAAATGCAAAATGTGAATGAGGAATCTAGGGAAATAAACCCCTAAAAAAACACAGCACTTGCAGAAATCCTGGAAGAGGTCAGAAATACCAAGTGCTGTAATTTGAACAAGTCATTGAAATATTACATTTTCTTGGATTACACTAGGTTTGGGTTTAGGGTCTATGCATTTTTTGAGCATGGCAAGTAAATAAAAAAGGTGCGAGACCAGTGTGATGAAATTTCTGGTGATGAAACTAGTTGATTTTTAGAAGCTTATAAGTGTGGGATTTCAAAACAATTATACTCACCTAGGTGGATGCAACATTGATCCAACACTACATCTGTCCCCTGTCGCCTTTAAGACAGAAAGCTGAGCAACCAAAGACTGCCGATCGCTCAGGTCTAGGTCTTGAGTGAGCAGAGAGCCGGTGACTCAGTCACTGTCTCTCTGCTCTGCCCCTCCAGCGCTCACTGGAGCACCAGGCTGTGAAGGGGGCGGGAGAGCAGCTGTTGCTCAGGCAGTTGGGTGGATCTTGACATTAAAGTCAGGAAGGAACCCTCCAGAATCTGGACCAGCTGAATAACATCAGCCGACAGTGAACTTTAGAATGCTGTTGGCTGAATGTGGGTCACAAGAGGGTAGAACCAAGTGCACTTCTGGCACCCACAGGAGAAGTAGGGTCATGAGAGCTTTGGCCCTACTTCTTTAAAAATTTGCATTTTGTGCCATAACACAAGTTCTATGTGTTGTTGCACTGGCCACGTCAAATCTCTTTAAGCACCGTTCACAGCGGTGTGGCTTTGAAATCACACTACTTCAGCGCAATTTCAAAGCCTCACATCAGTGCAATTTGCACTGCTGACTTGATTACGGCTTGCAACTACATACAACAGAAGTCTATGCAAGTCGCAAAGAAATCAGCAAAACAGTAGTGCAGGAACCTTTTTCTGAGTCGGGGCAATTTAAAACGGTTGCATTGCAGACAATAGAGTGTAACTTGTCATGCGGTTTGGAACTGTCAAATCGTCACACCGACGTGAACAGGGGCTAAAAGCAATACGTGACAGTTTATATTAACGTCTGATAGTGTGCGCCAAAATAATCAAGCACTTGCCCCAATGGTCGAAGTTAAAAATGGTTTTAAAATGTATACCATTACCACAGTGGTGTCAGTACTGTAATGTGGGTTGGCGGACGGTGAGGAGCAGCACTGCAGGAGAGAGAGAAGAGCTGGAGATGTCTAGATCCAGCTGAATGGCCCAATCTTTGCCTGCATTGCAAACTTCTCAGCATGTCTGTGTACTTTCCCCCCACCCCAGTGAGCTGCAAGGAATGTCAAGAATGTCCCACATATCCGGCTCAGCCTTGCACAGAACATTAACTCCAGCTGTATGGAGATTTACTGGGAGAGGGAAAAGTTGTGATAAACATGTAGAAATATCATTGCCTACTAGCCCATACATCTCTGGTCCAAACTTTCCCTGCCAATGTCCGATGTCCTAGGAACACATTCAGGTAAACCGAACGATTGAGTGTAAGAAGCATGTTTGAGGAAACAGAAGGGTGTCGTACTGTGAGCCAACAATGAACATAATTATTCATTTACACCACTCTCTTTCCTTTGATCTGCACGGAATTAAAAAAAAATATGCTTTTGAGAACAAACTGTTCGAAGACCCCTTTATGTGCAGATGGCCCCAGGTTATTGCCTGAATTACGTAAACCTGATTTTACAGGTATGTGGGTGGGGGAAGTACATATACACGTGTTCAGTTTCACAAAGGCATTTTTGTACTATTGAATATTGTTTTGAAGGGCTGTTGTGGTTTAATTTTTGGCCCAAATTAGCACTACTAACATATCCCAACTTCAAAAGTGCTACCAGATAATACAACACATATACATACACAAAAAAGGAACAAATATCCAACATACCTCAAGACAAGAAAACAAAGTTAAAGAATAAAGGAGAGAAAAAAAAAAAAAAAGGGAAGGGGGTGTTGAGTAGGGGGGTTCCAGTCTAGCTCAGCTCATACAGTGCCTTGAAAAAGTATTCATACCCCTTGAGGTTTTCCACATTTTGTCACGTTACATCCAAAAGCGTAAATGTATTTTATTGGGATTTTATGTGATAGACCAACACAAAGTGGCAGGATAATGATAAATGGTTTCCATTTATTTATTTTACAAATAATTATGTGAAAAGTGTGCCGTGCATTTGTAGAGTCACCTATCACTATCACTGCAATTAATGTTGCTGGTCTGTTTGGGGGATGTCTCTACCAGCTTTGCACACCTAGAGAGTAACATTTTTACCCATTCTTCATTGCAAAATAGCTCAAGCTCTGTCAGATTGGAACAGCAATTTCAAGTCTTGCCACAGATTGTCAATTAGATTTAGGTCTGAACTTTGACTTGGCCATTCTTACACATGAATATGCTTTGATCTAAACCAAACCATTTCATTGTAGCTCTGGCTGTATGTTTAGGGTCGTTGTACTGCTGGAAGGTAAACCTCCGCCCCAGTCTCAAGTCTTTTGCAGACTCTAACAGGTTTTCTTCAAAGATTGCCCCTGTATTTGGCTCCATTCATCTTCTCATCAAACTCTGACCAGCTTCCCTGTGCCTGCCGAAGAAAAACATCCCCACAACATGATGCTGCCACCACCATGTTTCACAGTGGGGATGGTATGTTCAGGGTGATGTGCATGGTTTGTTTTTTCGCCACACATAGCGTTTTTCTTTTAGGCCAAAAAGTAAAATTTTGGTCTCATCTGACCAGAGCACCTTCTTCCACAGGTTTGCCGTGTCCCCCACATGGCTTGTCGCAAACTGCAAACGGGACTTCTCATGGCTTCCTTTCAACAATGACTTTCTTCTTGCCACCCTTCCATAATGACCAGATTTGTGGAGTGCATGACTATAGTTGTCCTGTGGACAGATTCTCCCACCTGAGCTGTGGATCTCTGCAGCTCCTCCAGAGTTACCATGGGCCTCTTGGCTGCTTCTCTAATTAATGCTCTCCTTGACCGGCCTGTCAGTTTAGGTGGACGGCTATGTCTTGGTAGGTTTGCAGTTGTGCCATACTCTTTCCATTTTATTCCTGACCTGTCTGGTGTGTTCCTTGGCTTTAATGATGCTGTTTGTTCACTAAGGTTCTCTAACAAACCTCTGAGGGCTCTATTTACTAATCAGGTGACTTCTGTCAGCAATTGGTTTTACTAGATTTTAGTTAGGGGTATCAGAATAAAGGGTGGCTAAATACAAATGCGCGCCACACTTTTCAGATAATTGTAAAAAAATAATAATTTGAAAACCATTTATCATTTTCCTTCCATTTCACAATTATGTACCACTTTGTGTTGGTCCGTCACATAAAATACATTTACATTTTTGGTTGTAACAGGACAAAATGTGGAACATTTTAAAAGGGGTATGAAAACTTTTTCAAGGCAGTAAATGCCTTGAAAATAAATGTTGACGAGGTTCGAAAATCTTCCCATTGTTGCCATGTGTTTAGGAATTGTTTTATCGATTTCTCTTCTATCAAGATAAAATTTTCCAATAATTGTATCTTATTCATTTCACATACTCAATCCGCTATTGATGGGCTTGTCACTTTTTCGCCAATTTCAAGCCATTACTGTCCATGCCGCTGTAAGCATATGGTGCAAAAATATCCTTCTTGATGGATGTCATTGATCCTGTTGTAATTGATAATACAGAAGTAGTATATCTGGTTCTACATCAAGATTACCCTAACATATTAGGCCTATCTGTTATGGTAGGGGCAAAGTATGGAACCCCTTACTAACAGATAGGGAGAGTTATAATTAAGGGATCCAGAGGCATAGGGTTCCCTTTAGGGGTGGGATAGATATATACAAACACATGATGATATAACACATTATGGGATTTAATGAAACTTTTTTAAAACCTGGTCTTAAAATATAGGGTCAGCCTGATCTTTAAAATGTGAATTTATAATTTAGATTTGAGATCCAGGAGGTGTTGAAATGGGCGTAACAAACAGTGGAAAAAATATAAGATGAAGGGGTAGCACTGATATATTGATTTTACTTTAAGTATCACACCATTTAATTTTGTAAGCGTTTAATGTAGGTTTGTATATCTTGTTAAAAGAAAAAAAAAAGAAGAGAAATTGTAAAACAAATTATCGTTACTTGACAGTGCTGAATTGTTCTGCAGCTCTGGAGGCACACAGACAGGTAGGGCTAATCTTCATTACTTCACCAACTCTCCTAAAATTGCCATTTTTCCGTTAATTTTTTTTTTTTTAACTAACATATACTTATGCACTCTGTGCAATGGTTTTGCACAGAGCAGCCCTGAACATCCTCCTTCTGGGGTCCCCCACCACCACTCCTAGCCCCTCCTCTTTTCCAAGTGCTCCTATAGGAAGCCTCTTGCTATGGGGGCATGCATAAGGGCTAGCTCCCAAACCCGGGATACGTGTGTGTGTCCAGTGAGACACACAGCGTGGCTTGACCCTGCCCCTTACTCTCTGTTGTTGCCATGTCCAGGGAGGGGGAGAGAGGGGGAGAGGCTGGATCAAGGAAGTGCTCAGGTAAGTAAATAATTATTTTCCCCCCCTGTATCCCAACAGAATAAGTGCTGTAATTAAAGCAAAAGGTGGTTCAACAAAATACTGACACAAGGGGGTGATCCTTTTTCCAACTCAATGATCCTGTTTGACTTTTTTTCCCCTGACATGTTGGTGTTGCAGTAAAACCTTGGTTTGAGAGCGTTTTGCAAGACAGGCAATTCAATACATTTTGACTTGATATACAAAAGTAGCGTTATGTAACAACCGAGTATAAATAAAGCGAGGCGCCTCCAAGTGTAGCAATATGGTTACATTTAATGAAGGTAAAACATTTAGCTAATCACATGGTTGATGATTCAAAGAGGCACATCTAAGTATGCAGGCATCCGGGGTAAAGCTGTCCACATAGATCATCCTCCGCACCACCGGTTCTCACCGCTGTCAATCTGCAATCGTGACCGGGAAAACTACCCTGCAGTAGAGCAATCTGAAAGCGAAGCTTGAACCTCTCGTGGAGCGCAGCATGAAACGAATAACGTCGATGGCGGTGTGGAGGATGGTCTATGTAGACAGCTTTACCCTGGATGCCTGCATACTTATATGTGCCTCTTTGAATCATCAACCATGTGAGTTGCTAAATGTTGTACCCTTATTAAATGCAACCATATTGCTACACTTAGAGGCGCCTCTCTTCTCTTTTATACTCTGTAGCGCCTGCGGGATTTTGCTTCTAATCCCCTTGTGGAGGGACATTTTATGGTTACACAACCTATCACATTGCTATAATATTTTTATATGGACTATAGACTGAAGGATGAATAAATGATTGTGGAACGAATCATTTGAGTTTCCATTATTTCTTATGGGGAAATTCGCTTTGATATAAAAAGAGTGCTTTGGATTACAAACATGTTTCTGGAACGAATTATACTCGCAATCCAAGGTTTTCCTGTATATCTTTCACTTGGATGTTTTAAGTTGCACTGAATAAATACAGCTGGATAAAAACAAACCCTGTGTCGGTCTTCATTTTAGGCTGTACAGCAGAAAAAATAGGATGTTTTTGTACTCACCGTAAAATCCTTTTCTCCGACGTCCATGGACTGACACAGCATCTTCAATCTTGACAAAGTGAGTTATGTTCCTGCTCATAGGAGAAGACTAGACAGAATGTTAGATGTTTTAACATGCATTCCATTACCAGAGCTGAACAGCCCCGCCCAGGGGGCGGTCCCTCCAGAAGTAACCCTCCTATCTGCAGCCAGCAGCCTCAGTTCGTATTAAAGCAGCACAAACTCAACAAAGGAGGGGTGGGTGCTGTGTCAGTCCATGGACGTCAGAAAAAAGGATTTTACGGTGAGTACAAAAAAAAAAATCCTATTTTCCTCTTACCGCCTATGGACTGACACAGCATCTTCAATCTTGACAAAGTGGGACGTCCCAAAGCAGTGTCAAAGAACGAGGGGTGGGAACAGTATCAAGAAAAAAAAAAAACTTCACCCCAAACAAGCAAAACCTTGCGGCCGAAGGAAGCATCAGAAGATGCAGCCACATCAACCTTTTAAACCTTTGAAAAGGTATGTGCGGACGACCAGGTCGCCGCCTTGCACACTTGTGCAACAGACGTTTGATGTTGGAAAGCCCAGGAAGCACCAATTGCCCTGGTAGAATGCGCCATAACCGGAAAGGGAGGCGCCCACCCATTAAGGGCATAGGCCTGTATGACGGTCTGCCTGATCCACCGAGAAATGGTGGCAGACAAAACCGCTTGGCCCTGTTTTGGACCAGACACAAACAGCGAGTCAGACTTCCGAAACGAAGCCGTAGCAGACAGGAACACCCGTAAAGCACGTACCACGTCTAACGTGCGAAGCGCAAACTCTCTGGGATGCGATGGACGAGGACATAAAGACGGAAGTACAATGTCCCCATTAAAGGCGGAAGGCCGAAACCACCTTCGGGAGAAAAGGCTGCGGGCGTAGCACCGCCTTATCCTTACGGAGGACCAAGTATGGTGGCTTGCAAGACAAGGCCGCCAATTCAGAAACCCTTCTGACATAAGTAATGGCTACTAGAAAAGCCACCTTCTGAGATAAAGTTAAGAGAGAAATCTCTGATGTTTTCAAAAGGAGGTTCCTGAAGAACCGAGAGTACCAAATTCAAATCCCAAGAAGGAAGAGGTGGTTTAATAGGGGGGGGGGGGCACATGTCAGACCCCCTGTACGAAGGTACTAATCAAAGAATGGCCCGCTAGCAGCCACTGAAAAAAAATTGCCAAAGCCGAAATCTGACCCTTAATGGTGCTTAAGGCAAGCTTTTGGGTCACAGCACGCTGTGAAAACAGCAAGATCCTGGGAACAGAATACGTCCGTGGACGCCAATCCAGCTCCTCGCACATAGCGATGTAGGCCCTCCGGGTACGGTGGAATATCTTCCTGGAAGAAGATTTCCGTGCCCTCAGCATGGTTAAGATGACCGAATCCGAGAGACCCCGGTCTCTCAGCACCTGGCTTTCAATAGCCATGCTGTTAAAGCCAGCGACTGTAAAGCAGGATGAAGTATGGGACCTTGAGACAGAAGGTTCTCCCGCATTGGCAGTCGCCAAGGAACGTCCGCCACGAGGCGCATAAGATTGGCGTACCAAGGACGCAGAGGCCAATCTGGAGCGATGAGGATTACCGGAATCCCCTCGGTCTCCACCCTGCAAAGTAGTCGAGGAAGCAACTTCAGTGGAGGATAGGCATAAATCAACCGATACCGACCCCACAGGGCCACCAACACGTCTGACGCGTCCGCCCAGGGATCCCTGGACCTGGCCACGAATCTTGACACCTTGCGATTGAGTCGAGAGGCCAATAGGTCCACATCCGGCGTGCCCCACCTCCGGCAAAGGAGTAGAAACACCTCAGGATGCAAGGACTATTCCCCCTGGTCCAACATATGGCGGCTCAGATAATCCGCCTGCCAGTTGTCTACTCCTGGAATGTAAACGGCCGATAGAGAGTTTGGTGGCCGCCAATTCGGTTTACGATGCCAAAATGAAGCATAGTAAAAACATGGCGCCGAAAGGCGCGCAAGTTCAAAAAAGAATAAAATATTTCTTCAAGAGACTGGCTCCGAAGAGAGCCACGTCCTCTCCTCTGCTAGGCAGAAAAAAACTGAGGCTGCTGGTAGGAGGGTTATGTCCGGAGGGACCGCCCCCTGGGCGGGGCTGTTCAGCTCTGGTAATGGAATGCATGTTAAAACATCTAACATTCTGCCTAGTCTTCTCCTATGAGCAGGAACATAACCCACTTTGTCAAGATTGAAGATGCGGTGTCAGTCCATGGACAGTAAGAGAAATGTACTGTATTTATTGGCGTATAACACTCACTTTTTTACCCTGAAAATAGAGGGTAAACTGTGCCTGCGTGTTATACACAGGGGGCTGGGGAAAGTTTTTTTCCTGAAACTTCCCTCTTAAAGTTAGGGTGCGTGTTATACGCCTGTGCGTGTTATATGCCGATAAATACGGTAATTTTAAAGGGGAGGGGATTATTTTCTATAACCACTGTAGTTATGCTGTATCTGTGTCATAATACAGCAATCCAAAAAAAACAAAAAAACTGCAGGGGTTCTCTCTCATTATCCAAGTAAGGCATAATCCTCTAGTTCGTCAAAACATCACTAAACACCAATGCGGGTTTTCACCCATCTCACTGGACTCTAAATGATTGCGCTCCATTAAAAAAAAAAAAAAAACAAACCAAACCAACACAACCACACACAACCACACACACACACTCCCAGGGGGACTAAAAAGGCAGGTGCGGCGTGAATGTGGCATGTATCCAGGCCATATACAGCTATAAGTAACATTTAAGAGAGGTTCACTAAGCTTTTCTTTGAATTCACCACCTCTGTACCTTTATGTCAGGAAACCCATCTTAAACATATTTGCATATATTTGCAATGAACAGATCATTACATTTGCAACTTCTGTTAAAAAGCTTTGAACATGCACACACTTGAACTGGTCACAGGCATGTTTTAAACTGGTTAAGCATTACCTTTGACCATGGGACACAATTCAGAAATAAAGATGCAAGCCGACTCTAGCTTTCTCAAGTGTGAATATTTTTGCCTGTTCTGGGTCTCACTGGCTGCAGGCTCAGCTACTTCTGCCTGTCTTAGAGGATTCAAGAATATAATAGGTTGGAAAAGGCAGACCCTTGGCCTGAATATTTATGTACTTCTCAGCCACCTCCTGGGGGGAGAACATCCAGTAGGTGGCTGAGGAGCCCATAAATACTGGAGCAGCAGTAAAAGGGCTGCTGCCTTTCTAGGCAGTGTAGCTGGAGTCTGCAAGAGTTCGAGGACTAAGCTCAGCGAGAGCTGGGAGCTGGGGCCTATTTGCTGGAAGCAGTTGGAGCTAAATAAAAGGGGGTTCACTGGGAATCTGGCCTGGAGATTTCACAGGAGAACTGTGTGGCCAATATTGGACAGAGGCATCCAAGTATTACGGGATAATTGTGAGTATAGACCTGGATATAAGATCCCAGTGACTGACTGCTGCTCTAACCTCTTGGGCATCTGCTCCAGTTAGGGCTGGGAAAAAAATCGATTTTAATCTTAATCTTAGTTTGGAGTTCAAATCGATTCAGATTTGAAGAAAATCGATTTTTTTTTATTTTTTTTTCCTTCAAAGTTTCCGTAGCAGGGCTGCAGGGGGCGTATCCGGAATGGCACTGGGTGGCGTTACCCCAATTACATCTACTCGCTGCAGCCGCCACGAGTAGATGTAATGTAACACTAACTAACCGCAAGCCGCCGTCTGCCTACCTGATCAGCGTGTCATGCAGACAGACGGCGGCCGATGCAGTGTTCAAAAGCCGCGCCTCCCGAGTCCTCGTCGTCTGTGATAGGCGGAACACTCAATTTCACAGCAGGCAGTGTTCAGCCTATTACGAACATCCTCTCATCCTCGTCTGTGTTATGAGGATGAGCGGATGTCCGTGATAGGCGGAACACTGAATGCTGGGAAATTAAGTGTTCCGCCTATCACAGACGAGGAGGAGGCGCGGCTTTTGAATACTGGAATGGCCGCCGGTGTAGCAGTAAAATCCGTATCCCATGAAAATCTGCATCAGGTACGGGCACAGTGATTGAAGCTTGGACACAGTGAGGCATTGGGCACAGTGAGACACAGGCACAGTGAAGAATGGGCACAGTGAGGCACGGGCACAGCGAGGCACAGGCACAGTTCAATTCAACTAAGAGTAACCAAGATTTTTTGTTGTTTTATTAGCTAAATCCAAATACAGTATTAATAATTTGGATGTTTAACAATCTTTGTTGCACACTGACTTTGAAGTTAGAGAAAGGGTTTGCCTTTGCAATTTTCTTTGTTGATGCACTTTAATTAATATAATTTAAAAAAAAAATCGAATCGAAAAATCGAGGTTTTTTTATAAAAAATAAATAAAAAAAAATAAAAAAAATAATCGCAGATTTTTTTGGGGAGGAAAATCACCCAGCCCTAGCTCCAGTACTGCTAAATTGGGACCATTCCATTGTTTGCCAAGAGGTAAATTATTATAAGAGTGTAGACAAGGCAGAGAGTGTCCTATGGTTTCCTAAGTGCACTAAATTTGGAGTATCCCAAAGCCCACCCTGCACCCCAACCAAGTTCAATGAGCATTAAAGCATAAAAAGACACTCCTTGCCCAGTCATTGAGTTGTGAGACTGTCAGTTGTTGTGTGCCTGGCTGCTCGTACACCAAAATGGGAAGAAAACCTGGGGCAGATTAGCAGCGCCGGATCCAGTCCTGCGCTACATATGTTTGATATAAATAAAGGAAACAACTTTTACCTGTAAAAAAAAAATGTTAATTCAAGTCTAAGATTGCCTAGCGCTGCCACACAGCACAGCCCTGGGCACAAGACTTGATTTTTCTCTATTTTAGGTAAAGTGATTGTAAAACACCACATTTAGTTTAACCCCTTCACGCCAACCGTACGCAAATTTGCGTTCATGGCATGAAAAGGTTAGTGTTTTTTTTTTTGTTTTTTTTTTTAGAGAGGGTGCTTTAGAGATAACAACCGAAGCGGCTAAAAGTCTCACTCACTCATTCATCCCAACAGGAAACCCGATCTCCCACTTCCGCCCAGGTAGGGTGAGACTGGAACCAAGCCGGAAATGGCTTGGATCATGTCTATGTGAAAATCCCGGAAGCGACTTTCGGTTTACTCGGCTGCCAATAGCGCAAAATGACAGTATTCAAAATCGCCATTTTTGGCAATCTGAATACTTTTAAGTGCAAAGGAGGGATTGGGGGGGGGGGGGTCCTTTAGACCCCCAATCCCTCCATAAAGAGTACCTGTCACCACCTATTCCTGTCACAAGGGATGTTTACATTTCTTGTGACAGCAATAAAAGTGGTCAGATTTAAAAAAAAAAAAAAAACGGACAATGTAAAAAAAATTCAATAAAAATAAATACCAATTAGTTTTAAAGCGCCCCCGTCCAGCAACGAAAACGCATACGCAAGTCACAAATGTAAACGGTGTTTAAATCACACGTGAGGTATCGCCGCAATCGCCAGAGTGAGAGCAATAATTCTAGCAAAATACCTCCTCTATAACTCTAACCTGGTAATTCCTAAAAAAAAAAAAAAAAAAACACAACTCAAATGTCGCCTATGGGGATTTTAAGGTTCCATAGTTTGTGCACACTTGTGGAATGGCAACAATTTCAAAAGCACCACATGTTAGGCATCTATTTACTCGGCGTAACATCAGCTTTCACATTATACAAAAAAATTGGCCTAACTTTACAGTTTGTTTTTTTGTTTTTTTTATTATTCATGAAAGTGTCTATTCCCCCCCCCCCCCCCCCAAAAAAATGCATTTGAAAAGACCACTGCGCAAATACTGTGTGACATCTAATATTTCAACGACCACCATTTTATACCCTAGGGTCTCTGCTATATTTTAGGGGGTTCTAAGTAATTTTCTAGCTAAAAATATGGATTTTAAACTTGTAAGCAACAAAATGTCAGAAATAGTAGGCTTAGGCATGAAAGGGTTAAAATAGAAATGAAAGAGGCGCATGCATGGCGGCGACAAAGATGGGCGCATAGACCGGGCGCTCCACCCCACTCCGGCCTAACGATCCCCACCGCGGCCGTCTGAGCCCTCATTCCGGCTCGGCACAATCACCTGCTGACCGGGGACACTGAGGGACAGCCCGATGACCACAGGCACAGCTCGGAGGAATCTCGCCCACGTCCTGGACTTCACAGCAGCGCGGCCCGGCCATCCTAAAATGGCAGCCACCAACTCACAAGACACGTCCAGTGCTAAGGAGTCCAAAGCTGACCAGGACCAAAATGTTCTCCCAGCCATTATAAGCCGCAGTGAGTACTCCACCACAAGGGGCCCCCTCACCTGCTTCAACTGAATCCCTGCTAGGGAGAACGCTGGGAGGGTAAGCCCTCACTCCACAGCAGAAACTGCTGCACAGCCCAGATCCATGGGATCCAGATACCAGGGACTCTGCTCTCTCTCCCCCACAGACTTCCCCTCCATGATGGCCGCCTTCTCCCAAATGTTGTCCAGAGGCCTGTCACACACTGCAGCCCAGATCACAGCCTCCATTCATGCATACCTGCAGCAGATAGGTGCCAGAATGGAGGTGATGGAGCAAAAAAATCAGACCAAGCAGCTCTGAGACTAAACCAGAATACGGCCAGAATCCAGGACCAACTAGAGACAGCCACTTTCAAAATAGATGACCTCGAGAATAGGTCTAGACGCTATAATTTCCGCATCAGGGGTCTCCAAGAATCCGTTAAGGATACTCACATGGTGGTACAGGACTTCATTAAAAACGTGATTCCTAACATCCCGGCACACCGCATGGAGCTTGACAGAGCCCAAAGAGCATTACAACCTCCTCGCCCTCCTGACAGGTTACCAAGGGACATTATAGTGAAACCGCACTTTTATGCAGTCAAGGAAGAAGTGAGGAGGTTATCCCGATCGATGGAAAAACTGACAATCGTGGGACATCAGATCCAAATCTTTGCGGATCTGTCCCCATACACGGTGCAAAAGCGACGGGCACTGAAACCACTACTCCAAGTACTGGCAGGCAAAGATATCACCTACAGATGGGCCTTCCCGCTCCGCCTAAACTTCTCATACCACAAACAAAAAAAACATACAGCTTCTCCTCTTTTTCTGAGGGTGAACGACTCCTATTGCAACTCGGATTGATCTCCCAGGAGTTACCACTACCGTCCATTACCAAAGGAGCACTTTCTTCCAAGCGACCATCGCCTACCAGCCCTTTAACCCAACGGTGGCAGAAACAACATCCTAAACGATCGAGAGAGTCCTTTCCACCATGAAACTAAGCATGCATTAACACCGCCACACCACTCTCCTGACTCCCTTTGGAACGGAGTTTATGGCCGAACGATCGCCAGGGCAGTGGCGGCATGTTTAGCTCGAGTACACCTCGGGACTAGCCCAAAGTTCTTTAAGGGATTTTGCTTCAAGTGACGGTTTCATTCAGCATTATCTCATTTATCCGGGTTACCTAGTTTCTGTTACTTACAAGCCATTGGATTTTGATGCATGGCCTCCACCGACAGGCTTTCTTAAGGTTTTCTTGATCATTTAGCTATCTTTATTTGTACGGAGGGTTTAGCCGCAAAAACGTTTTCTACCCAAGTCCCCGGCTCCCTGCAGATGTTGATTTCTGTTTCTTAATCTACAGGATAAGCAGAATCCAGGGAACAGTGACACTCCCCCCTTTTTTGTACCAAATGAGATAGTTCTACGATTACGGGTAGCTGTCTCGCCCTTTCCCAGGACAGGCAGCGGGCACCATCTTCACACACACACCACCCCCAACTATTATATCATGGAATGGCACCCGGTGGGGGAGGGTGGGATGGACCAAATGGATTTGAATGTATTATACTTTTGTGTCAACAGGGCTCAGACTTTAGGTGTTTTATAATGTCATAGATGACTTCTGAGGTGGGAGTGACTGGAGTGGTCCCAGTGCACCTCCATCTAACCCAGATAGGCGAATTCCACCTCTTTCTCCCGTCGGAACCAGATCCACACGTCCTCTTTAGGAAGTTTTGTTCATCCTTTGGGTGAAGGTTCAGGCAGGAATGGGTCTCTCCCTGGCCCTAGTGGGAATGGGTTATTATTGTACAACGTATTATCTAACGCATCTCCTCTTTTTTTTCTCTTCTCTCGTTTACTTTTGCTTTATGTCTCTCTACGCTTCTCCCCGTCTCCTTCCCCAGCCACAGGGTCTCGCTGGATCTCAGACTCCTCGGAACACAGGATTGGCTCGTAAAGCGGACTGGGTCGTCTATCTGCCTGGGAAAGCACCAACGACCGGTAAGATTATCTTACACATAGTACACATCTTCCCATCACTCCATGACTGACTCCACACAGCCAAATCTGAAACTCTGGATCTTCTCCCACAACGTGCAGGGTCTCAACTCCCCTGTGAAAAGACGCAGCATAAGGCGGTGATGGGGGGGGGGGAGGGGTGAGACTCCTATAGCTTTCATCCCAACTCAGACGGGAATGTAAGGCAGAAATATTGTAGCTAAAAAAGGACAATTTCTGTTCACTCAGTAAGCACCATAAACACAACCCCACCCCGGACAGCCTGGCTGAGCTCGACTCGGCTCGAGTTAGACTAAATCTCTCCCTTACCACCTCTGCAGAAAAACATCTGAGATGGACAGGAGCGCGCTTTAACTATCAAAAGGACCAGATAGCTGCCAGTTTGGAGCCTAAGCTACGCCCCTGGGCACGGACCCTGGTCTACCCCAAAATTCGCTCCAAAAACGGGAACTTTGAACACAAAATCCTACGGGAATCATGGACTCTTTCCATGACTTTTACTCACGCTTATATGAAGACCTACCTCACACGCATTCCAAGACCAGGGAGAAGTTTCTCCAGGACATTAATCTACACCACCTAAAGCAAACACACCAGGAGATTCTAGACAAACCCTTCTCCTCAGATGAAATATTGGCAGTCATTAAATCCTTGAAATTAGCCTCAGCCCCTGGGCCCGATGGCTTCTCGGTCTGCCATTATAAGAAATTTGGCTCCCACCTGGCGCCTTACTTGGCTCGGTTCTTCAACTCTCTCCGGGATGGAGCCCCCCTCCCTAGTGACTCAAAATCCGCTTTTATATCAGTCATACCCAAACCAGGCAAAGACACGAGTGAGGTAGGTAATTATCGCTCTCTCTCATTAATTAATAATGACCTTAAAATCATGACCAAAATCCTAGCAAACAGGATGTCAGGCTTCATAGCTAGCTACATACACAGGGATCAGGTGGGCTTCATCCCGGGAAGACAGGGACCGGACCAGGTTCGTAGGGCTATCAATCTCATCTCCCTTCTGCAGTCTTAGTTGGACAGGGGCCCCATTCAGGAAGGCTACCTGTTGTCATTGGACTTGCAGAAGGCCTTCGATTCTGTATCGTGGCCCTATCCATTTGATATTCTGTAACGCTGGGGGTTTGGAGCCAAGTTTCTTAGAATAAATACACACCCTTTATTCAACCCTGAGGGCCCAGGTGCTTTTAATGGGACAAAACTCGGAGTCCTTTGCCATTCACAGAGGAACCAAACAGGGGTGTCCTCTATCGCCATTGATTTTCGCAATAGAGTTTGAAACACTGGCCATAGCCATAAGAGCGAACACAGACATTAAAAGGGATTCAATGCGGCCAAGAGGAACATAAGTGTGCCCTCTTCGCCGACGACATATTATTCCTGACCTCTCCACTAATCTCCACACCCAATGTGTTCTGACTACTCATGGACTTTGGGACTATTTCGGGTCTTCAGGTCAACGTGACTAAATCAGTGGCCCTTAAAATAAATTGGTACAAACAAAATTATTAGACCAACTCAAACACTTCACCTTTACTTGGGCAGGAGACACAATCCCCCAATCTTGGATTTAAACTGCCTAAATTCATTGGCAACCTTTACGCCGCCAATTATCCCCCCCATGTTCCGCTCATTAGAGGGGGATCTAACTAAATGGTCGAAGGAGGGCTTGTCTTGGCTAGGTAGACTGAACGCCGTTAAAATGACATTATTGCCTCATCTACTATATCTCTTCCGCTCCCTCCCTATTAAAAAATCTATCTTGAATAAACTTCAATCCAAGATTGTTGGAGATTTGTCTTGGGAGACTGGGGTTACCGTTTTGCGAGAGATATCCTATTCCAACTTAAAACTCAGGGCGGACTAGGTCTCCCGAACCTATGGCTATTACCAAGCTGCACAATTGGCCCAATTTTCTGCCATATACTCTAAGAGCCCCCGGTCCGACTGAGTCTCCATAGAGAGGCAGGCAGTCCCACAGTACACTCTGGACTTCCTAGCCTGGAGACCGGTGAAACAGACCTGTGGTGCTAGCTCCCACGTTATCTCACTCCTTGGCACTTTGTGATAAAGTCCCTCGTGCATCTATTCCATAATCCCGATTTCCCCCCAGGGATGAATATACACGCGTTCCATTGGTGGCTGAACAAAGGTCTTTTTAGAATAGGCCACGTCTTTACACCTAACTGCCCTATTTCACTGGGCCACTGCCTGAACAAAACTAGGCATGCCAACCTCGGAACCATTCAGACTTTCACAGATCAGACACTTTCTCCACACACTTTGGACTGACAAGTTGAACATTCCCAAAGCCACTATACAGTCCCTGACAAAAGTCTTGTCGCTTCTCTATTTTGTAGAAACTCCTGCTATTAACCTGAATTTTAATTAATCAATTGGTGTTAGAAATAGCTCCTATGAAAAGCTAAAGCCCTCCCAAATGATGTTTAATGCACTGAAATAAATTAGTTTCACTGAAAAAAGATTTATCATTTAATCAAGACAGACAGGTCAAATTTTGGCAAGACAAAAGTTTTGTCGCCTATACAGAAATTGAACAACTTTACTGAAAATCCAAAAATATGTCAGCAAATTAAGTAGTGGTGCTGTGAGATCCAAATTTATTATCTTGTATGACTTCCATGAGCTTGAAGGACAGCATCCATGCGGTTTGGCAAGGATTCATACAATTTATTGATGAAGTCATCAGGAATAGCAAAGAAAACAGTCTTGCATGCCTCCCAGAGTTCATCAATATTCTTTGGTTTCGTCTTCCATGCTTCATCTTTCATCCTACACCACATATGCTCAATGATGTTCATGTCTGGTGACTGGGCTGGCCAATCCTGGAGCATCTTGATCTTCTTTGCCTTAAGGAACTTTGATGTGGAGATGGAAGTATGCGATGGAGCACCATCCTGCTGCAAAATTTGGCCTTTTTTATGGTTGGGAATATAAGAGGTAGCTAAGATCTCTTGGTATTTTAGACTATTGATGTTGCCTTCCACCCTGCAGATCCCTCGTACACACCCATACTGGATGTAACTCCAGACCATGATTTTGCCTCCACCAAACTTCACTGTTTTCTGGGTAAATCTCAGCTCCATGTGGGTTCCAGTTGGTCTCCTGCAATATTTGCGGCGACTGTGGTGTAATTCAACAGAAGATTCATCTGAAAAATCCACCTTCTGCCACTTTTCCAGAGTCCATCCTTTTAGCAGGCTGTGGCCCTTGGCAAATGCCACACGGTATTTCAATTGTCTTTTGTTTAGTGCTGGCTTATGGGCACGGATTCGACCATGGAGGCCATCTTGAGACAGAATCCGACAAACTGTTCTGGTTGACACAGGGACTTCAGGTGACCATGTCTCGTGGAGCTCTCTGCAGTGGAAAATGGTCTGGCCTTGGATTTTTGAGCCAACAAACGGTCCTCTCGAGCAGTTGTCTTGTGGGGTCGGCCTGACCTGGCCTTGTCCAAAACGTCTCCAGTCACTTCAAATCTTTTTTTTATCCTCTGAACTTGACGCTGAGACTCATTGAAGGTGTCTGCCACATCAGCAGTGGATCTGGTCTTCAGCCTCTTGATAATCGACACTTTAGTCTCCGGGTGAATCTTAGGCATGTTTGCAGAGGTCTAGTTGCAGTTGAGGACTCTAGTGTACTGGTGTTCTTTTTATACACACCTGAGACCTAATTGATCCATTATTAGTCACAGGTGAAGCTCATATAACAAGGCGACAACACTTATGTCTTGGCAAAAATTGACTCAATGGGCTTTACCAAGCTGTGAATATTAGAATACTTTTTGTCAGTTTCGTTTTGCACTGAAACATTATTACAAAAGCTCTTGGAATTAAAATGACCCATTTCTTGTAACAAAATCTTGATTAGAAATATATTTTAGCAGCACTTCAGGTCAATTTGTACACAAGCGACAAGACTTTTGTCAGGGACTGTATATGAACAATGGTGTTCCAATAGGGGACCTCAAAAAGGGTGGGATCTCTATTTACGCTTCCCTGGCAGATAGGAAGGACTCCCCGGCTTATGCTCAATCTTGGGAGACAGATCTGGACATCCACCTGGACCCTGACACGTGGTTTCAAGCCTTCCTCTGATCGTCTAAAAGGTATCTTAAACATCGCTCTGAATGAAGCCAACATTAATTTTTTTTTACAAAACTGTACTATGTCCCTGCCAGACTTTCCAGAATATATTTCCTGATGCCTCCCCCCTCTGCTACAGAGGCTGCAGACACACAGGAACGATGCTTCATATATGGTGGACTTGTCCCCGTATAAGAAGTGAATGGAATAAATTCCTCCATTTACTACGAAAGGTCACAGAGACCAATATCCCTCAAGACCCCACATACATCCTCTTGAACCGCAGGGTACACAACACCCCTAAGAACACACAACTAATCTTCTTTATGCGTTTGGGAGCCAAGATTACATTAGCGAAAGCCTGGAAAACAAAGACAGTATCGATCTCGTTCGCCAAATGCAAAATTTCCTGGATCATGACAGAGGAACAAACGGTTGCAAAACTGCGAGACACGGTCCAGCGCTTTAAAGGGGTCTGGGAACCATGGGCCACACATCAAGATCCCGCTTTACCCGGGTCATCTACAAACATGAAGGAATCCCCAGCAAGACAACACTCTTAAACCCTTTGTCCTATCTTTTCCCCTTCCTTCCCCCACCTTCTTTCCTTCTCTTTCTTATGGTAGCTACCAACTGACATGAGAGTGACAGGTCGTAGGCTCTACATTAGGCTTCTCACGGAACAATATAATATTTCTGCTAGCCTACCCAGAGTAGGGAATAGATAACCACATTTGGTCTGGCCCTGGTATGTGGAAACCTTCATCCCAACCCCGGGGGACGCGAATGCCCGGGAGACAGCCGGTTCGAGCGTGCCCTGGAGTTGGGTAGGATGCCCCATCGGGCAGTGTCTAAGAGCTCTCTCACTCCACAGTGAGCACCCATAGGGGGGGAGTAATTATCTCTGGGACCCGAGCACGGGGACAGACTAGCCAAGACTACTTCATTGAGACCAATATCCACAGTGAAATACTCGGGTAGCACATCAATTTAGGCAGTAGACATGAGGGCCTAGAACTCTTCATCCATCGCCGGTCGATGAAATTAGCTATACCTAGAAGAGCCAACTTTTCTCTCCACAATACATACCTGCTAAGAGTTATCTGAGTTCAGGGACCATCATGCTTAGCCACATAGGGTTTTTTTTTCCCAGTTACCATCGTGGTTTGAGTCCCTCCTCGCCTTACTGTAATTGATAAGTCACACAATGGTCTTATTTTTCATAGAAATTATTGAGTTATATTCGGAGAGATAAAGAATATATATATTACACACACACACACACACACACACACACACCATAAAATATAAATAACTTTTATAAAAAAGGGGGGAAAAGCTATCACATTCCCTCTGCTCTCTGCTGCATAAGAGCTGGGGGACGGCAAACAGCGGTACACTGATCTGGTCAGTGAATGGCTGTGCAGCGGGAGAATGTCAGAACAAGTCTGATCATTGGAGAGCAGGCTGACCTCTCAGAATAGCTAGAGAACTGATCATGGTGTGTTCTCCTGCCTAGTGTGGTCAGTTTTTATTAGGGAAGCAGAGGGACTGGAAGGAACACAAGGGATTTCACACAAAGGAAACAATACAAAGAAGGATACTTTTTTTATACAAGTACATAGTACAGCAGGCACATATCAGGAATATGAAATGTTGGGTTTACATGTTCTTTCAAAACGTATCTAGACTTAAATCCAAAAAGTTAACATATATTGCAGCTTAACAAAAAGTTAAAATGTAGCGGCCGCATTTGGCCTCATTCCAACTGCCAAATTGGCCGTGGTAATTGTTTTGCAATAGACCGCACTCAGATACCCAAGGGTGTGTGGACAGCTGCGACCAGGAAACCTGTACAAAGCAATGAAAGCCTGACGGTGGCCACAGCCATCCGCTGCTGTTCAGAAGCAATCCCGCAGGGAGCAATTACCTGCAGTTAGGTACACATGAACATCCCGGAACACAAATGACCATCTCATGAGCACTGTAGCACACTCAATGGCAACTAGTTCTGCTTCTCCCTCCCTTTGAGCTCTGATGTACAGGGGATTGCAAGAGCTTGATATGCAGTCAATATCAGTTACTTAAACTGTTTGCATTAAAAAAATAAAAAAAGTTTTTTTTTTTTTTTTTTTAATTGCCGTAAAAGTGTTACGAAAGTCTGACAGAGACCATATGCATGACCCTCTTGGAGCAGAGTCCCACACTTATGCAGATTCTTCAGAATTCACAGTGCTTTGGAAAAACTGTTGGGGATTCTAGAGTAAAGCAAGCCAACTGACTGGCAGCCAGCAAGTCAGGAAGTACACAAAGCAATCAGTTTCTTCCCTGGAATTAGTGATTAGGTTCCTGGGTTGGCTGGTCAGAAATGAGGCAATTTTCATCAGAAGGCAGTGATCACCATTACAGCATACAGTTCACAGGAGAGGTGCTGAAGAGGAGTGGGTGGGGGATTCTGGCATTGGAAGGTGGCCAATATAACATTTTAACTACACCAGTCACTTGGATTATGTTTCCTACTGCATATTGTCAGCTCTGGGCTGCACTGAACTCCGCAGCCTAAAAATGAAATATGCGCCTGTTGTTCAGTAACTTTTTTTCAAGCAAAGCGTTTACTTGCAAGAACACGTGTGTGATAAACGTTAGGCTGCCATTGTTGACCTCTTTCTGAAAATACTTGTTCCCCGACTGTCTTCAGCTTGGGTCACTGACCTGGAAGGAGAATGTAGCAATAGAATGATTTAAAAACAAAAAAACAAACAAACACGCCATGCACCAATAAATGCAACCATGGTGTGTTTTTATTATAGCGTTTCCATTCATTTCAATGGGGTTTTGAAAAGCGCCCCAAAGATGCAGCACTTTTGAAAACGCACCACACCTGCAGCGCAGTGTTGTGAAGCGCGCACACACACACACACACACACACACACACACACACACACACACACACACACACACACTTCTTCCAGGCCAGTGATTTTGGAAAGTATTGAATGCACTGGATCGGCAAAACAGCGAGACAATCAACATTTTAAGAAAGATCTGCAGTTGTGGTCTCCACACTTCTCCCATCACAGGCAGGGGATGCTTGGGAGACCATCCCATAGAACCCTGGAAGCCCCAGGAAGACTTAAGTACACATCTGGAAAGGGGGAAAGCAGTCGCTAGATTATGGTAGGAAAAAAAAAAAAAGAAGAAGATGGTGTACCTAGTTTGAACGTTCACTCAAGATCAAGCAAAAGCCAGCATTTCACCCACCAGTTTATGTTACTGTGACAGTGATATCACAGTATCCACCTTCTGCAGCCAGAACACAGATGTCTCATTCTTGTTGCTCCATCTCTGTTAATATCTTTATTACAAATAATTTATAGAGAGGAGAGAATCCCTTATTGGGCCTTACAATGGATAAAATCCATAGAACAAGGGAAGAAACCCTTGAACAAGTCCTTACCAATGGGGTCTAAAGAGTCTGCTAGATCAGACTGAATTATCAGCTGTGGGTGACCTCAACTTTTAGATGGTAGCAATGGCAAGCAAGTAAGCAATTGAGATATTGTAACAGATAACCTGCTAATGCTAATATTGTACCACAGTACCGGGGAACAGACATGACACCAGGATTATTTGCTCAACTTAAGAATTTGCTGACCAGGCCTTTTCGGGGACTTTGTTTACAAGTTTAAAATTAGTATTTTTTTTCTAGAAAATTACTTAGAACCGCCAAACATTATTTTATATATATATTTTTTTTTTAGCAGAGACCATAGAGAATACAATGGTGATTGTTGCAATATTTTATGTCACACTGTATTTGCGCATGGTCTTTTAAACAACATTTTTGGAGAAAAAAAAAACAAAAAAACAAACAAAACACACTTTAACTGCTTCTGGACTGCGCTACATACATGTACTGTGGCAGGGCGGCCCTTCAGCGTGAAATCACGTACCCATACGTCAGCCAATCAGCGGACCCGATGTTTGCAGACACCTGTATGTAAACAAGGCAGATCGCCGTTCTGCGAGAGGGGGAAGATGGAGATCCTGTGTTTCTTCTTAGCAGGAACACGGATCTCTGTCTTCCCCCACAGTTAGCAAGCACTCCCAGGGAACACATTTAACCCTTTGATCCCCCCCTGTTGCCCCATTTCCCTGCCAGTGTCATTAGTACAGTGATCATGCATATTTTTAGCACTGATCACTGCCACTGGTCCCCAAAAAAGTGTCACTTGGTGCCAGATTTTTCCGCCGCAAAATCACAGTCCGTGTCTGTGTCTGTGTCAAGAGGGATTTCTGCACAAAAAAATAAGTGTTTTAATGAAAATTAAAACATCCAAAAGTTAGTATGACTGCCTGTAACCTTTGGATGTTTTAATTCTTTCATTAAAAGATTTTGTGCAGCAATCCCTCTTGATATTTTTCATAGGATATAAGCCCTTGGGAAGGCTTGATTGCTTTTGCACATACATCTGTAAACAAATTCCATAAAAAATATCCCATAGTTTGGTTTTTGCTAAAGTTATAGCGTCTACAATCAATTTATGCTTACTGGGATTTTGTTTTGTTTTTTTACCAAAAACATGTAGCAGAATACATATTGGCCTAAATTTATGAAGAACTTTTTTTTATTTTAATTTATATTATTGGATATGTTTTACAGCAAAAAGTAATCAATATTGTTTTTTCTTCAAAATTGTTGGTCGTTTTTTTGTTTATAGTGCAAGAAAATAGGATTTTTTGTACTCACCGTAAAATCCTTTTCTCCGAGTTAATGGACCGACACAGCTTCCAATTGACAAGTGGGTATTATCCGTTATTTAGGAGTGACTAGGCAGAAAAAAAAAAAAAACAAACACTTGTAAAAAAAAAGTGTTGCGTCACACCTTCTACAGTACCGCCCAGGGGGGCGGACCCTCTGGGTATATCTCCTCACTCTGCATCTCGCAGATCAGATTGTCAAAAAGCAGTACAAACTTAAAAAGGGAGGGGTGGGTGCTGTGTCGGTCCATGAACGCAGAGAAAAGGATTTTACGGTGGGTACAAAAAAAATCCTATTTACTCCTTCGTTCATGGACGGGCACAGCTTCCAATTGACAAGTGGGATGTCCCAAAGCAGTGTCAAAACGAGGGGTGGTAACAGCATAAAAGTAAACTTCACCCCAAACACAAAACAGCACTCTTCCAACGGAGGAGTTGCAACTCTAAACAGCCGCCTGCAAAACTTTGCGGCCGAAAGAGCCATCCGAAGATGCACCTACATCAACCTTGAAGAATTTTGTGAAAGTGTGAGCGGACGACCAAATCGCCGCTTTACATAATTGGGAAACAGACGCTTGATGTCGGAAAGCCCAAGAGGCACCTATTGCCCTGGTCGAATGCGCCGTGACAAAAAAAAAAAAAGGGGGGCGCTTGACCCTTTAAGGCGTAAGCCTGGATTACTATCTGTCGGATTCATCTAGAGATGGTGGCCGATGAGACTGCTAGGCCCTTCTTGGGACCAGCCACCGAAACAAACAGTGAGAGTCTGACTTCCGGAACAGGAAAGTAGTAGATAGGTATACTCTCAAAGCTCGGACAACGTCCAAGGAATGCAACGCCTACTCCTTAGGATTCGATGGATGAGGACACAAAAGATGGAAGTACAATGTCCTCATTGAGATGAAAAGCCAAAAACGACTTTCGGAAGAAAGGAAGGCTGCGGCCGCAGCACCACCTTATCCTTGTGGAAGATCAAGTGGGGAGCCTTGGATGACAAGGCTGCCAGCTCAGAAACTCGTCTAACTGATATAACAGCCACCAAAAAGACCACGTTCTGAGAAAGTGTCAATAAGGGAATATCCCTAATATTCTCAAACGGTGGTTTCTTAAGCACCGAGAGGACCAGGTTCAAGTCCCACGGAGGTAGCATGGGACGGACCGGAGGGGCCAAATGTCGAACCCCCTGCACAAAAGTACTCACAAGAGAGTGAGTCACCAGGGGTCGCTGAAAAAAAAGACAACCAGGGCAGATATCTGCCCCTTAATAGTACTTAAGGCAAGCCTTTGCTCCACCCCATGCTGTAAAAACAGCAGGATTCTGGAAACCAAATAAGTACGCGGATGCCACTTCATTTCCTCACACATGGAAATGTAGGCCTTCCAAGTGCGGTGATAAACCTTCCTAGAGGATGGCTTCTGAGCACTTCTCATAGTAGAGATTACTGAATCTGACAGGCCCGTGTCTCTCAGTAACTGGTTCTCAATAGCCCTGCCATTAAAGCCAGAGACTGTAAAGCAGGACAGAGTATGGGACCTTGCGATAGCAGGTCCTTCCGTAGAGGTAGACCACCAGGGGACGTCTGCTACCAGACGTACTAGGTCGGCGTACCAAGACGCTGAGGTCAATCTGGAGCGATCCGAATCCTTGGAATTATTGCTGCCTCTGTTCTGCGAAGCAGATGAGGAAGGAGCCTCATGGGAGGGAAGGCCTAGATTAGCCCATACTGACCCCACGATGTTACCAACACGTCCGTTGCGTCTGCCCCTGGGTCCTTTGACCAGGCCACAAACCTCAATACCTCCCGATTGAGTCAGGACGCCAAAAGATTTATGTGTGGCGTGCCCCTTCTTTAGCAGAGGAGCTGGGACACATCCGGGCGTAAGGACCATTCTCCCTGGTCCAGCATTTGGCGACTCAGGTAGTTCGCCTGCCAATTCTCCACACCCGGAAAGTACACGGCTGACAGTGCCGGTACGCTCCTTTCTGCTCACCTCAGGCTGCGAGTGACCTCTGATGTTGCAGCTGAGCTTCTTGTTCCTCCCTGATGATTGACATCTGCCACCCCTGTGGCGTTGTCTGACTGGACGTCCTTGCAGCCTCTGAGACCATCTGAAGAGGCACCGCCTGATCGTCCAGAGTTCCAGGACCTTGATCGGCAGGCGGGCTCCTGTAAGGCTGGCGGCCGTTGTGATCACTATCCAACGAACAGGAAGGAATGACCTCCACTTGCGTGCAGTAAAGGAGGGCCCTTGCCCTGGTCCCTTACCCTTTATGGTTTGAGGAAGCAACATGCTTTTACCTCCTGTGGCATCCTCGATGATGTCATCAAGAGGCTCCAAAAAGTCTGTCGCCCTTAAAGGGCAGATCCAACAGGGCCTTCTTGGAAGCCTGGTCTGCAGACCAGCCCTTTAGCCAGATCAGGCGGCGTATAGCTACCGCATAAACCAAAGCTTTGGACAGCAAGGGGATAGTGTCCATGTCTGACTCGCAGACAAACTTACGGCCTTGTACCAACTGGTAGGCCAAAGTTATCTCATTAGGAGGAGCATCTTGCTCTTTTAACCCCTAGAGCAGCAATTTTTCCCACTCAGTAAGTGTCTGAGACATAAGGCCCCAGCCAATGCCGGGCGCACCGCTGAGCCTACCACTGTGTATAGGTAGCGAGTGAGTGCCTCAGCTTTCTTATCCACAGGGTCCTTGAAAACAGGAGCCCCTTCCACTGGAATTGTGGTAGCTTTATTAGGTCTTGACACCGAAGGGTCCACTATCGGGGGAGAGGTCCATTTCTTCAGAAAACTCTCCTCAAAGGGGTACCATACCGCAAGATTCCTTGGCTGCGTAAAAACCCTTGATGGGTTCTCCCACTCCTTGAATAAGAGCTTCTCAAAATTAGACACACAAGGAAACACCTTAGTAGTGCGGGTAGGTTTACGGAACCCAAAAGGCGATCAGAGTCTCTGCTGCTTCTGCAGAATTCTCCAATTTTAGCGTATCCCACACTGCAGTAATAAGGTCAGATACCAAAGCCTTTTCGCGTACTGACCTGGACCTGGAGTCATTCTCACGGTCCGCAGTCTCTGATGCATCAGAATCTGGGTCATGAGCCATAGCTGGGCCTGGTTCTACATCAGAATTATCCCCGGAAGATTGCAGGGGACGGGAGCGTTTACTACCCCCCGTGTTCCTGTGTGAGGCTTCCACCCTGGCAGCAAAAGCCTCTAGGATTGCCGACATAGCGTCCATAGGAACATCAGGGGCACCAGCCA
Organism: Rana muscosa; assembly: GCA_029206835.1. Lineage (NCBI taxonomy): Eukaryota > Metazoa > Chordata > Amphibia > Anura > Ranidae > Rana > Rana muscosa. Next base: position 51,843,953 of record CM055125.1, read on the forward strand.
CCAAATCAGGTGTTTTAGGGGAAGAAACGTCTGCTTCAGACGCCATGCTGACCCACGCGCTGACACCCACAGGGCTCCAGGCAAGGTATCAATAGGCCACCCTCCTAGCTGATACAGAGATGTAGGGTCTCCCGGAGGACTCACCACCCTTGGAATGGTACTGCTATGCTGCCGTGTGATGCTATCCCACCGCTGTCTGTGTCAGTCTGATTCTCATCAGCGTCTTCTGTGAAAATTTGCGCCAGAGAAATGCACCCTAGAGGCCGGAGACTACCGCAAAATGGCCGCCAAGCGGCTGTATATAACAATGTGGGCTCTAAGAAATGAATAGCCTGAATATAGAGGCAAAAAACGGCCGTGGACCAAAACAAAATGGCCGTCGAGCGGCAGTATATACATACAGGCGAGAATCCTAATAAACATGGCCGCCGAACAGTCGGTAGAGGCCAAAGTGGGTGCGGACTACAAGAAAATGGCCGCCGGGCAGCGATTTAAAGCTATTGGCGCGAAACTACAAGAAAATGGCCGCCGGACATTCACTAGAGGCCGAAACAGGCATGGACCTTTGCAAAATGGCCGACCGACAGCATGGAGGGAGCACACACACACACACACGTAAGCAAAATGACAAACACAGTGCAGCCCCGCTCCAGATGGAGCCCCCCATGGTGACCAGCACCCAGCAACCTTAGCTCAGAGCCCAGGGAGGAGGGAAGGCAGGGAGAGAGGAAGGAAAGGGGTCATAACCACTTACTTGATCTCTCCGGGAATGTCCAGCCAATGTCACCCTGCCGAAGCGGGGGAGCTACTTACCCTTCCTGCATGTCTCATGCTGGAAGACATTCCGGACAGATCATCATCCGCGCACGGAGTTGACTGTCGGCCAGGCATGCTGTGATTGGACCCTAGGGAACGATCATATGCATGCCCTGGAGCGTTAGCTCACTGGACAGGCTGCTGCGACTCGGCCGTAAGGTCAGCCGAAGCTGAGCGGTCGATGCAAGCTTAGGAGCGTAAAGCTCACCGGACAGGCTACTGCGATTCGGCCGTAAGGTCAGCCGAAAAAAAAAAAATACCCGTAGAGCGACGGGTATGTCGTGGAAAACCCAGCGCGTAGCTAGGGTCGGCACACGCTCGATGGCCGAAAACTGGGGGGGGGGACTACAAGGATCGAGGACCCAGCCTGTCACCCAGTCGGCAGTTGATTGAAGATCGCAGGAACCAAAAAAGAAAAATTGTAGAAAAAAAAAATAAAAAATATAGAAAAATAAAATCTTTTTCCCTGGACCAATGAGCCCGAAGGGAGCCATGTCCTACTCCTTGCTAGACAGAAAAAAAATCTGATCTGCGAGATGCAGAGTGAGGGGATATACCCGGGGGGTCCGCCCCCTGGGCGGTACTGTAGAAGGTGTGATGCAACACTTTTTACAAGTTTTTTCTGCCTAGTCACTCCTAAATAACGGATAATACCCACTTGTCAATTGGAAGCTGTGTCAGGCCATGAACGAAAGAGTAAATGTCAATTTTATTTGGTTACAGCGTGGCACGACCGCGCAATTGTCAGTTAAAGTAACGCAATGCTGTATCACAAAAACGGCCTGGTCACAAAAGAGGGGGGCGGGGGTAAACCTTCTGGAGCTTAAGTGGTTAATGAATAAAGACACAAAATTTAGCCCAATTTTTTTTGTATAATGTGAAAGATGACGTTATGCCAAGTAAATAGATACCCAACATGTCACGATTTAAAACTGCGCACGCTCGTGGAATGGCGACAAACTATGGTACTTAAAAAATCTCCATATGTGACGCTTTAAAAAGGTTTACAGGTTACCTGTTTGGAGTTACAGAGGAGTTCTAGTGCCAGAATTATTGCTCTCACTCGGATTGTGGAGATACCTCACATGTGTGGTTTGAACACTGTTTACATATGCGGGTGCTACTTCCGTATGCAGTCGCTTCTGCGCACGAGCACGGAGGGATGGAGCGCTTTAAAAAAAATGTTTTCCTTATTTATTTTTACATGGTCCCTTTATTTTTTGTTATCACTTTTATTCCCATTACAAAGAATGTAAACATCCCTTGTAAAAGAAAGGAGAATGACAGGTCCTCTTTGAGAGATCTGCGATCAAAGAGATCCCCAAAACATTTTTGAGCCCGAGAACCTGAAGTGATGTCTGAGGTCGCATCGGTCCTCCAAAAGGCATAGAGCCGAGTGGGGGACCATCTTGCCCTCACTTGACTTCCTGCCTAGCCATTGGCCGCATCAGATTGGTTCCGGGCTTATTGATGGCTCCGTGTAGGGGCACCTCTCCCACCGCCTCTAAAAGTGATCCCGTGGCAAATCCGCTGCCGGGACCACTTTTATTAGGCACTGAAACGCCCACAGAATAAAAAGATAGCTAGCCACTGCCATAATGGTATTTAACGTCAAAGTCATGACACAGATAGATATAGTGGGCAGTCGGCAAGTTGTTAAAGTGACTGAAAAGTCGTTTTTTTTAAAATTATAAACATGCCATACTTACCAGCTCTTTGTTTTGCACAGAGCAGCACTGATACTCTTTTTCTTGGGTACCCCGCTGGCACTCCTAGCTTCCCCCCCCCCCCCGCTGAGTATCGCCATAGCAAGCCACTTGATACAGGAGGTACTTATACATGCTTGCTTCCGAGCCCTGCTCTGCATGTCCATAAGACACACCCAACTCCCACTGATTGACAGCAGTGGGAGCCAATGGCCCCTGTTGCTGTATCTGAGCCACGAGAAAGCCTTGGCTCTCGTTGACATCACTGGATTGAGATTGGCTTCAAGTATTTGGGGGGGGGGGGGCAAAACCTACATACAGAAGATTTTGTGCCTTCAGTAAGGTAGGAAAAAAAAAACTTCTGCCTTTACAACAACTTTAAGAATTATGCAATGTACAGCTACTGACATTCTGGGAACACTTACCAAACAAAGCTCCAGCTGGTCACATAGTGCATAGAATTCCTCCAGACTTTTATCAAACCTCTGAACTGGGACATCTGCAATCTTCCTGTGTGAGAAGAAAGAGGTGAGCACAAAGCAGACATACAGCACTCGTCCTGTAATAGAATAGACAGAGGAGAGCCCACAAACGGTACTTGGTGAAACAGTGAGAGAGCAGACTGGTGGTAAGCACAGAGAAGGCATACAGCACTCTGCTCTGTGATCTCTATGGTCTCTTCCCTTACAGGTAGAGTGCCGTCTATCTGTGCCCCTCGTCTTTTGGGGGGGGGGGGGGGGGAGAAGAGAAAAAAAAAAAAAAAAGAAAGAAAGAGGAGGGGAGAAAAGATGAAATAAAATTGTTCGCGCAAAAGAAAGAGGAGTGGAGCACAGAGCAAAAAAGAGAGAGAGAGTGTACGAGTGCAGACAGGAGGGGAGCACAGAGCAGAGCGCGAGCGAGCGCAGACAGGGTGTGGGGGGGGGGGGCGGAGCACAGAACATACAAATGGCACTCTTTCTGTGTGAGAGAAGAGATTGGTGGTAAGTGCAAAGCAGGCATATAGCAATCTTCTGTGAGAAGAGAAGAAACTGGATTTGAGCACAGAGCATACAACACAGCACTCTTCCTGTAAGTGAAGATAGAGAGCACAGAGCAAACACAATACACTCTTCCTGTGTAAGAAAAGATAAGCAAGGCAATAAAAACTATATGATACAATATGTGCATTTGTGTCTAATCAGAATGTTAAACTACACTTGAGAAAAAAAAAAAAAGAAGAAGAAGAAATGTATACAGGAACAAACAACCCTACACCATTCTTATTAATTTATGCAGAAAACATGATTCAGTATGAATAATCCAATGCAAACCTGATTCTGCATATAATAAACTATCCTCAATTCATAACTTGTCTCCCAACATGATGATATGATTACATGTAAGAACAGTATTGCATCAGAACACAGGAAGTACTTCATTAATATAAACCAATACTGATCATAGTTATATAACCCTGATAACATTTACCGTATATACTTGAGTATAAGCCGACCCGAATATAAGCCGAGGCACCTAATTTTACCACAAAAAACTGGGAAAACTTATTGACTCGAGTATAAGCCTAGGGTGTCCATCTGCATGCCTCACTGTGTCCATGTGCATGCCTCTCTGTGCCCATGCCTCTCTGTGCCCATGCCTAGACTGACATTTAACATGGTAGTCTATGGAAGGGGTGCCCGGGTTTGAAAAATCGGTGCTCCCCGGCCGTAGGTCCCCCGGACATAAAACTTTGTACACTTGTAGAGAAAAGGTGGGCCTACATGTGTGCCAAGTTTGGGGTCCAGGGGACCTACGGCCGGCCGGTACCGGGTCTCCAAAGTTTGGGAGATTAGACGCAAAAAGGTGACTCGCGTATAAGCCGAGGGGGGCATTTTCAGCACAAAAAAAATGTACTGAAAAACTCGGCTTATACGGTACATTCTTCATTCTACTCAGTGCAACTCAAAAGCACAGCACACTTCACAGACAGAACAGATTGCTGCTAATCAAAGACTAATCAAAGACAAGCAGTATTCATCCAATACAAATATAAATATAATATCTGCTTAGAGAGTTATAAAAGCCTTCAATAACAAAACAAGATATTTTTCGGTGAACGGCCATCCATAGCAGGCAGATATCTGAGGACAGCAGAAGAGAAGTATTCTGTGTAGAGCCAGAATCTATCATTGGCCCTCAGGCAAGGTGAACAAAACAGACTAAAAGTGACTGGAAATTCAGGATTCACTTTGACGAACACTTAAAACGGACAGTCTTTAAAAAGAATATTAGAGATACATAGATAGATTTTTAATATACACTGGTAATTGTATTAGGGTATATTCAACTTTTTAAATTATATCAATTTAAATGAATATTAATTAATTTTCGGTCATTAATCAGCACTGATGACCCTATATTCAGCAGCCAAAATATCAGTGAATCCCGACTTATGACTATTAGAAGCACTTATTTCCCCCTCCAGGGCTGGGCTATTTATGTTACAAGTGAGCCCCCCCATTTAAGCCAGACAACATCTAGAATCCGTAATCAGTCAGAAAGTGCTACAAAGAACTAAATTTGGTAAACAAATGTTTGCCAGCAGGTATGGCTTTTTGATAGGAGAGACTTTATAAGGTCTCATCCTTAAATACTGTTACCTGCCTGCTAGCAATTTTTTTATTTTTATTTCTGTATATGCGGGCCCTGCAGGGACACGGTATCACACTCCTGAGGTGTTAAAGGGACACTAAACTCTGGTGTAAAAGCAAAAACAAAACAAAAACAAAAAAATTCAAGTATTTATTTCATCCAAAAGGGAAGGTTTTGCTTGTCTGCTCCCCTCCTTCTTTAAAGTATAACTAAAGGCAAAACGTTTGCATAGAGTGGAGAGGGATTAGACCCCCTGTCAGTTTTTATTGACGTCTGTCCCCCCGTTAGGGAGATTTACCCTCTATTTGTCCCGATTACCATTGCAAGTAAAAGAAGGTCACACATTTTGGGCTGTCACCAGAAAAGTAAGGGAGAAAATCTTCCAATGGGACCTGGGGGTCCCCAAGGAATTCCCATAATTTCCCAATGAGACACAGATGATCCTTCAAGATTTGACAGTTTATTTTTTTTTGGGGGGGGGGGGGGGGTAACTGGTTCTGCCAGGTACCCACTCCCAGTCAGATCACCACAGTGATGCGAGTGTTAATTTGGCCCCCCTCCTGCCTCTGCAGCCTTCTGGGACACGTCACATGCCCCAGAAAGCTGTGGGACCATTTACAAAGCGGCTCACGCATGCACAGTGGGAGCCGGCTGTAAAGCCACAAACAAACAGTCACAGCCAGCTTTCTAAAGTAAACATGCCAGCACATGGACTGAAAAACAGCCAAAGAGCTGGCTTGGGTGAGGACCGCGCTGGATCCATGGACAGGTACTGTAAGTGTCCTATTATTAAAAGTTGACAGCTACAGTATTTGCTATAACTTTTTGCTTCTAGGTTGTAGAACGGCTTTAAGAACCAGCTATTGCCATCAACAAGCCAAAGCCATTGCGATTTTGGAGCGACTTACAGGGTCATTTTACTATATTATCTTAAAATTTAAAAATAAATTCTTAAGACAAATAATTACACCTATGCGTTTTCCATGTACATGAATGGCATGCTAGCTTCTCTTCTGACACCCTCACATTCAATGTCATGTTGATTCACTGCACATAATAAAAAAGGAGCCCAGAGAAAGCACATCGCACCATAGGAAAGATTTATTTCTTCCTGCAAATTGTTTAGATGTGAAATGGTTCAGATCGGCCATAGAAAAAAAAAAAAAAAAAAAAAAAAAAAAAAAGAAGTACACAAACTCAAAAACCGCCAAGACATGGTTCCTGGTAGAAAGACACGTGGATGTCGCTTTTTTTTCTTCCAAAAGTACTTTTCATTGTGGTAATGGGGCCAGTTTAAATAGAATTGTGTTTAGTAAAATTCTCCATATGAAGGGGGAAATCCAGCCTAGACTGTTCCATGTTGTTTTCAAACAATGCAGAAGTGTAAAGAACCTTTACAATGTAAAACACATATTGCTAAAATAATAATATTATTGCATAACTGAAACAAAAATAAAAAGCCTCAAAGTAAACTAAAGGAAACACTATTTTCCATTTCAGATAGAATAAAAGAGGGAAATGACCTGTGTCAGTTTTTATTTTTTTTGCCATCTGTGTCTCATTGGGGAGATTTCCCTTCACTTTTTGCCCCATAGCTACAACAGGAAGTGAGAGGAAACCTCCAAAAGGGAGGGAATCCCTGGATGTCACCAAAACAAGTGTCCCTATTGGAATATTTCCCAGCTATTACTGTCCTGAGGACAACCCAAAATGTGGGATTTCCTTTAACTTTCGGAGATAACAGGACAGATACAGAGGGTGAATCTCCCTAACGGAGGCACAGACAGCAACTAAAAACTGACAGGTGGTCCGATTCATCTCCTTTCTGTCCAAAACTAAAAACAAAAGTTTTGTCTAGTTATACTTAAAGGGGTTGTAAAGGTTCGTTTTTTATTTTCTAAATAGGTTCCTTTAAGCTAGTGCATTGTTGGTTCACTTACCTTTTCCTTTGATTTACCTTCTAAATGTTTTTTTTCTTTGTTTTCTTTGTCTGAATTTCTCACTTCCTGTTCCTCCTCAGCAAGCTGTTCAGTAAGCTGTTCTGGCTGACTCCACACCACTCGGATGATGGTGTGAAGTTTACTGAGGAGAAACAGGAAGTGAGAAATTCAGACAAAGAAAAAAAACATTTAAAAAGGGAAATCTAAGGAAAAGGTAAGTGAACCAACAATGCACTAGCCTAAAGGAACCCATTTAGAAAATAAAAAACGAACCTTTACAACCCCTTTAAAAAAGGGGTTGTAAAGGCTTGTGTTTTTTCACCTTAATGCATCCTATGCATTGAGGTGAACACCTGCCAGTCACCAGCCCCCCAGTTTTACTTACCTGAGCCCCTTCATCCCCTGGGCGCATCCCCGCCGTCCCTCTCTTCATGGAGTTCCGACTTTGATTGGATAGATTGATAACAGCCATTGGCTTCCGCTGCTGTCAATCAAATCCAATCACACGGGCGCCGGGTCGAGTCATACACTCGGCGCCTATGGACGCCAAATTAATGACTCAGGAGCGCGCCCACAAGGTAACCCCCTCGGGAAATCGCTTCTCCTAGGGCATTATCTAATGCGGGGAGGAGCCGCCGATGGACCCCAGAAGAGGATGTTCAGGGCCACTCTGTGCAAAACGAGCTGCACAGTGGAGGCAAGTATGACATGTTTGTTATTTATTTTTATTTTATTTTTAAAACAAAGCTTTAGTATCACTTTAAGACCCCATTCACACAGGGGCGACTCAGCCGCCTAAAAAGTTGCGTCCCATTCTGTACAATGGAACCGTTCTAATCGGAGCGACTGAAGTCGCTCAGACTTAGAAAAAGGTTCCTGTACTACTTCAAGACGACTTCAGGGCGACTTCCATTGACTTCAATACAGAATTAATTTTTGAAGTCACCTTTGAAGTTGTCTTCAGATTGCCCGGCACAGTCGCGGGACAAGTCGTGCCGCCCCTGTGTGAATGGGCTCCAAAAAGGGAGGTATGTTTTTTTTTTTCCCCCCCAGAATCATACTTACCTAGGTGGATGCAGCATCGGTCTGATCTGCATCTGTCCCCCGCCGCCTCTGCACTGAGAACAAAGTGATCAAACATCGCAGATGGCTCAGTTCTCACAGCTCCCCGAGAGGAGAACTGCTGACTGTCAATCTGCAGCTCTCTGGGAGCGGCCATTTCAGGCTTTTAGCGACTCGCTGAGAGGCTGAGACGAATGTCAGTCCAGGCACCTGGCAGGTCCCGACTTCCATTGTCGGGATGACGCAGTGCCTGGGACTGATTCCTGTGATGTCAGCAGAGAGAGGACTTCAGGCCCCTCTCTGCTGAGAATGGGTCCCAGGAGTGCAAAACTAATTGCACTCTTGTGACCCAGAGAAGCCCAGCCAAACGAGCTCAGGCTGGACTTCTCCTTTAAATACATTTTTTCTCTAAATTATGGTCCGTAGCTTTCTTTCCTTGTGACACCAGCAACCCATATTTATTGTATAGATGTCAGAGGGACAGGAAGTAAGGCCTCATTCACAGCATGATTGGACCTGTCAAATCGCATGACAAGTAGCACCCTATTGCCGGCAATGGAACCGTTCATATCGCCACACGTCACCCCGGTAAAGCCCCTAGAAGGAATAAGCGGCAATATCGGGTACGTTTGTGCCAGATACGTCAAAACAAAAGGGAATATCGGCCTCACCGATAAATGGTTGATCCCTACCCCAAACACACCTCCAAGACAACCACTGCCTTGCTAAAGAAGCTGAGGGTAAAGGTGATGGACTGGCCAAGCATGTCTCCAGACCTAAACCCTATTGAGCATCTGTGGGGCATCTTCAAAACGAAAGGTGAAGGAGCGCAAGGTCTCTAACATCCACCAACTCTGATGTCATCATGGAGGAGTAGAAGAGTGGAAGGGGACTCCAGTGGCAACCTGTGAAGTTCTGGTGAACTCCATGCCCAAGAGGGTTAAGGCAGTGCTGGAAAATAATGGTGGCCACACAAAATATTGACACTTTGGGCTCAATTTGGACATTTTCACTTGGGGTGTACTCACTTTTGTTTCCAGTGGTTTAGACATTAATGGCTGTGTGTAGAGTTATTTTTAGGGGACAGCAAATTTACACCTCTTATACGAGCTGTACACGCACTACTTTACATTGTAGCAAAGTGTCATTTCTTCAGTGTTGTCACATGAAAAGACATAATAAAATATTTACAAAAATGTGAGGGGTGTACTCACTTTTCTGAGATACTGTATATACACCCGACGGAAAGATTATTCCTCATGCTATAGGAAAAAAATAAAAAATTTAAACTGTTCCATGCAACATTGCGCTGTTAAACTGGCCTCAAACTTAGGCGTTTTTTTTTTGTTTTAACGTTCAGCTACTGGGCTGAACAAGAAAGAAAAAAAAAAAAAAAGGAAGAATATAAGAAGTGTGGCTCCTTGTAAGCCCCCTTGGGGTTCCGGGTTCATTCACCCCCTCTTGGGTCTTGGACAGCGCCCACCGGGCTCCCCTCTGGATTTTCCAATCACCTTCTTTAATTTTGGGTATTCCAACACTCATTCCACATGTTAACGGTAAATAATCTATTTTTAGTTTACCTATGTGTTCATATACATATGGCATGTTTAATTAATTTATAATATACGTAATGTGTATTTTTTTAGAAGTCATGCATCCCCCTGAAGAGACTGCATACAGGTCGAAACGCGTCGGGACACGTATATCATATAGCTCATATGCATTGTTGTTGTGTTACACTATGTGATTATTCTTGCTCTGTGTCTTTAAGATCTGTCCCCTTCTTTCTAGCTGAACTCTCTCTCTCACCGTAGTTCTTTATATATCTCCTCCACTTCCTGATTCTGGTCATTACTCCTGTATATCTTCCATGCTAAACATCTTACATGTGGCTTACAACTGCAACGTTTTTCTACCTATGAATATCCATCATTAAACGGAACATTCGAAAGGATTCATCGTCTGTCGTCCTAACTGTGAGTTTATTCATTGAGTTAAACTGCCTGTATCGATGCAAGGGATGAATATCAAACCAGCTTGAGTAAGGCCTACTTAAACCTGGAGATGAACTTTATCGCTTTGTAGTTGAGACAGAACAGTAGAAAAACGGCGTTTCACAGCCTAATTACAAGATTTCTGTGTGTCAGTACTGAAACAGACAAGATTTACTGCCCTCATAGCAAGACAGAAGGGACAGAGCAGCACATGGCAGCCTTATAGCCTGAGACCTATCTGCACAGTGTCATATTTCAGCACACAGATCCTGCCTGCTTTCACAGTCAGTCTGCTATCATGAGTGACCAAGCTTCTGCATGTGAACTCACATCTACCTCCCCACAAGTTCCTGAAGAAACTGAGTTACCCAAACGCTCAGTTAAACCCACTTGGAAAGTAATGGAGAATTATGAAGCTTCAAGGACTGAATTGTCAAATAGCTTGGAATTAGTCTGGGAGAAAATCCTTGCTGAAGCCAATACAGTGTCTGTTGAACGTGAACTACTGACACTAGAGGGCGCCATTAAACAACTTTCTGCCTCATATGAGCTTTATCAGCTTACCAGCATCAAATTCACTAATGTCTTACAAAACATGAAGTCAGAAAATGCGATGAGGCAGTTAAAGCGTGTCAACATTCTTAATATTGAAAGAGACAGTTTTATCCAGCAAACCAGATTAAAGGCAGAAGCAAAAATAAAGCTGTTACAGGACACTGCATCTCACAGATCTGTTTCCACCAGACGTTCTAAAAACTCGTCAAGATCCCATAGTTCAAGATACTCAACACTCAGTGAGCGACTTATTATTGCCCGCGCTGAAGTGGAAGCCAGCAAAGTGCAGGTGGCATATGCAGAAAAAAAGAGCAGAGTTGGAAGCGCTGTCAGCACGTCAAAGAGCAGAGTCGGAAGCTCAGTCAGCCCGTCAAAGAGCAACAATGGAAACCTTAAATGAACAGTGTAAACATGACGCAGCCATGGCAAAGCTAAGGGTCCTACAGCAAGCTATCAGTGCAGACGAAGGTGCAAGTGAGAAAGACAGCATTAACCTAAACATAGCAGATATGGAAGACCCCCTCAAAACGCACTAAAGACTATGTCCTAAGCCACTGCAGTGCACACTCCATTGTCTCCAATGCTCCCGACTACATAGAGACTCCTTCACAGCTTCAAGTTAAAGAGGTTCCAGCAACTTCCTGCACTCAAAATCACTCCGCTGCATTTCCTACCTGCCTACCTTGCCTGCCTTCATACGTCACAGAGCATCAGCGCAAGCTTCAGGCAAGTCATCAATCTCCAGTCATCGGTACAGCCTTGAATCAACGTACCATTGGAACAACTGACTTCAAGCAAGCAACTCACCTGGATGCATCTGCTGCACCATATTTCCCTGTGTCCTTTAACAACAATGTCAAAGATAACGCAATCAGCACCATACAGCCAACAGCATCTCACATAAAGGCGGAGACAACTGAGACAGAAGAGTTTGTGAGGTACATGCTTCGCAGAGAGCTCACAAAGACTGGTCTTACAAGTTTTGATGACCAACCTGAGAACTACAGAAGTTGGAAATGTGCCTTCAGAACTACAATCAGCAATATTGGCATTACAGCTGATTAAGAATTGAATCTGCTGATCAAATGGCTTGGTCCTCTATCTGCTGCACGTGTTAAGCCATTAAGATTGTTTTTCATGGACAATCCTACTGCAGGCCTAACAGCTGCATGGGAGCGACTAGAGCAAAGTTATGGCAGTTCAGAAGCTATAGAAAATGCTTTGTTCATGCGTCTGGAAACTTTCCCAAAGATATCCGGTAAGGACAACAAGGAGTTCCAGAGACTGAGTGACCTTCTCCTTGAGCTTCAGCTAGCCAAGACAGACCCAAAACTACCTGGACTCAGTTACCTTGACACTCCAAGAGGGGTAAACCCAATTGTCTCCAAGCTCCCGTATGGTTTGCAAGAGAAATGGACTGCACTAGGGTCATCATACAAAAGAGAGAACAAGGTTTCCTTCCCTCCATTCTCTTTCTTCTGTGAATTCATCAGGGAAATTGCAGAGACCAAGAACGATCCAAGTTTTTCCTATGGTGAGTACAGTCTCTTCTCACCCTTTCCTAAGAGTACCAGTCTTCAGGGCAACTACAGAAACCATAGAGGCCCAGTGTCCGTGAAAAAGACTGACATCCTTCCCACTCCTACCACAGTTCTGGCCACGAACAAACAGAGTAGGAAGATTGAAAACCCTAACAGAGAGTGTCCCATACACAAGAAGCCACACCCCCTCAATAAATGTATCGGCTTTAGGAAAAAGCCTCTGGAAGAGCGCAAGGAGCTTTTAAAGACATTTAGGGTATGTTTCAGGTGCTGTGCTGCTACAGAACATTTTGCAAGGGACTGTAATGTGTCCATCAAGTGCATAGAGTGTGGCTCTGAAGAACATGTGCAAGCCCTCCATCCTCTTGAGCCCAGCTCTGCACAACCTGCCAACGATCCTCCCAGGTTAACGCATGGCGGGGAGAATACAGACCAAGTGCCTAATTCTACCATAATTTCTTCATCCTGCACTGAAGTTTGTGGAGAAGACCTCTGTGGTAAGTCCTGTGCTAAGATATGCTTGGTGAACATATACCACAAGGATCAACCAGAAAAGTCTCTAAAGGCATATGCTATCTTAGACGATCAGAGCAATCGATCACTTGCAAAATCGGAATTGTTCAATCTATTTGAAATAAAAGGCGAAGCTCATCCTTACACCTTGGGTACCTGTAGTGCAGGGATATGCAATTAGCGGACCTCCAGCTGTTGCCAAACTACAAGTCCCATCATGCCTCTGCCTCTGGTTGTCATGCTTGAGGCTGTCAGAGTCTCGCTATGCCTCATGGGACTTGTAGTTTGGCAACAGCTGGAGGTCCGCTAATTGCATATCCCTGCTGTAGTGGAACTATAGAGGTTTCTGGAAGAAGGGCTCATGGACTCATGGTATCTTCTCTCAAAGGTAACTTGCAATTACCCTTACCTACACTTGTTGAGTGCAATCAGATACCTGCTAACAGGGAAGAAATCCCTACTCCAGCTGCTGCTTTCCATCACCCTCACCTCAAGGTAATAGCAAATGAGATACCGCCGCTTGAAAAAGATGCTCAGATCCTTCTTCTGTTAGGAAGAGACATTCTAAGAGTTCACAAGGTACACAGACAAGTCAGTGGACCCCCAGATGCCCCATTTGCCCAGCGCACGGATCTAGGGTGGGTCATCATAGGCAATGTCTGCATAGGCAAAATGAAAAGACCTACCAACATTTCGTCATTCAAGACAAATGTTCTGCCAAATGGCCGAAACACTTACTTTGAGCCATGCCCACATCACTACTGGGTGAAAGAGAAGATAGCCAGCCACGAATGGCAACATGGTATCTCAGATGACACAAGCCCTTTCTCCTGCCATGATGGCGACTTCGGCTCTACAGTGTTTAATGCAACCAGTGAAGATGACATACTGGCTCCTTCAATGGAAGACAAAGAATTCATCAAGGTAATGGACAATGAGTTCTTTCAAGATGACTCCAATAACTGGGTAGCACCCCTACCCTTTCGTCTCCCAAGAGAGAGATTGCCCAACAACTTACAGCAGGCCATCAGATTCTCCTCCTTTAAGGCGAAACTTAAGCAGGAAACCAGAGATGCAAAAGCACTTTGTGGACTTTATGCAAAATGTATTTGACAGAGATCATGCAGAGCCTGCTCCCCCACTAAAGGAGGGAGAAGAATGCTGGTACCTTCCATCCTTTGGCGTGTATCACCCACGCAAACCAGACCAAATCAGAGTTGTCTTCGATTCCAGTGCTCAGCACGAAGGTGTTTCTCTTAACAACATGCTCCTTACGGGACCCAACTTGAACAATAGTCTAATAGGAGGAGTCTTGATTCGTTTCAGACAAGAGCCTGTAGCAGTAATGGCCGACATTCAACAGATGTTTCACTGCTTCATCGTCAGAGAAGACAACAGAAACTACCTCAGGTTTCTATGGCACAAGGACAATGACCTCATCAAGGAAGTTATAGATTATCGCATGAAGGTACATGTCTTCGGTAACAGTCCTTCCCCAGCAGTGGCAACTTATGGGCTAAGGAAAACAGCTCAGACTGGAGAAGTTGAATATGGATCTGATGCCTGTCAATTTGTTGAAAGAAACTTCTACGTTGACGACACACTTAAGTCCTTTCCAACTGCTAAAGAAGCAATTGATCTTTTCACCAGAACAAAGGAGATGCTGTCTGTAGCAAACCTTAGACTGCACAAGATTATATCCAACAGCCAGGAACTTATGAATGCCTTTCACTCTGAGGACTATGCCACTAGTCTAAAAAACCTTGACTTAGGTACAGATGTGCCTCCTGTACAGCGAAGTCTGGGTTTGTTGTGGAACATCAAGCAAGACAAATTCACCTTCCAAGTGTCAACTTGTGACAAACCCTTCACTAAGAGAGGAGTCCTGTCCGTGGTGAATAGCATCTATGACCCACTGGGTTTCCTTGCTCCAGTTACCATTCAAGGTAAGATTTTACTAAGACAGTTGTCTACTGAGAACATAGACTGGGATACTCCCTTGCCTAGTGAGAATCAACACAAGTGGGAAAGGTGGAGATATTCTTTGAAGTCACTAGAAAAACTTCAGATTCCCCGTTGCTATGTTCCAGGATCCACTTCAACTGCTAACCGGAGAGAGATTCATATTTTCTCTGATGCATCAATTGAAGCTATTGCTGCAGTAGCCTATTTGAAGACCTCTGAACTGAATGGAGAATCACACTGTAGTTTTGTCCTAGGCAAGGCAAAACTCACACCCAAGCCTGCACATACCATACCAAGACTTGAACTTTGTGCAGCCGTGCTAGCAGTAGAAATTGCCGAGGTCATACGAAGTGAAATGGACACTACAATTGATTCTTTCACCTTCTATACAGACAGTAAGGTAGTACTTGGTTACATAAACAACCAAACAAAACAATTTTATGTGTACGTCAGCAACAGGGTTGAACGTATCAAGAGATTCTCTCTACCAAGTCAATGGCATCACGTTCCCACTGAACTCAACCCAGCTGACTGTGGGACCAGAGCCGTGTCACCTGCCGCTCTTCAGGACAGCTTATGGCTGTCACCTCCAAGGTTTCTGCGTGAGGACTCTTACTTACTCCCTATTGACACCACCTATGGGCTAGTAAACCTTGAAGATGATAAGAAAATAAGAACTGTGAACACCTCGCTCCACACTTCTGTAAGTACAAAACAGAAGCTGCGGTCACACCATTACAGGCATCAATGGAAGCAGGTGCAGCATCTAGCCAATGTGTTCTGGCATCACTGGAAGAAAAAGTATCTTCATCACCTTCAAGGTCGTAACAAATGGCAAGCATCTAAGCCGAATCTTAAGGTTGGAGACCTCATCCTTCTAAAAGACAAGGAAGTTTGTCGGAATGAGTGGCCTATGGGTCTTATTACTAAAGTTATGCCCAGCGACGATAACAAAGTCTGGAAGGTAGAGATCAAGGTAACCAAGGGAGGATCGACACGAACCTTTAGTCGACCAATTACAGAGTTAGTACTTCTTTTGCCAGGTGAGTGACTTGTGCAAGGACTAGCCATGCTGTTGGCACGGCGGGGAGTACATTGCTGCCATCTACAGGTTCTACTCAGAACTTTGGAATTATTTGAAGAGATCATACTGTGACTTTATGTTCTTCATCCTGTTGAACTTACGTTTGTTATTTGCTTGTTGCATGTTTTTCATTACAGGTTCCAGGACATTCGTCAGTATTGGACTTTTTGAAAATATATATTTTAGTTTAAGGTTATGAAATCTAAAGATTTCAGACGGGGAGTGTTGTGTTACACTATGTGATTATTCTTGCGCTGTGTCTTTAAGATCTGTCCCCTTCTTTCTAGCTGAACTCTCTCTCTCACCGTAGTTCTTTATATATCTCCTCCACTTCCTGATTCTGGTCATTACTCCTGTATATCTTCCATGCTAAACATCTTACATATGGCTTACAACTGCAACGTTTTTCTACCTATGAATATCCATCATTAAACGGAACATTCGAAAGGATTCATCGTCTGTCGTCCTAACTGTGAGAGTTTATTCATTGAGTTAAACTGCCTGTATCGATGCAAGGGATGAATATCAAACCAGCTTGAGTAAGGCCTACTTAAACCTGGAGATGAACTTTATCGCTTTGTAGTTGAGACAGAACAATTGTAATGTTGTACACAATTGTTTGTTGTTTCTATACTTCTACTGTGGAATTGTACTGTATTATTGGAGCCAAAGCATTTTTCATCTTTTATAACTTTCATTGCATTTCAATCTATGCCTAATAAATGGTGTATACTATCATTCTATACAATTATTTACTTTTTTATTTTTTTACTTTTTTATTTTTGCTGTTTAAAGCCCCATGGGGAACTTTCCTTATTCAGCAAAGAATAGTCCTCCATCCACAAACGAGGTGGATGAAGGCATTCTAACCTCTCACTGCCAGGACATGGTATTCTCACACTGATTCCCGCAGCTGTCAGAATACACTGATCAGCGTCTGCAGCCGCTGATCGAGAAACGGTTTCCAGCATGTCCCTTTAATGGAAGTTGAACTTCTGTCGAGCAAGGAAGACCACATACTGATCGATATTCAGCAAGTTCAGCAGGGACGGACTTCCATTTGATCAGTGTATGGCCAGCTTTAGCAAAGTGCAACACCGTTTTAAAAGCTGGAGTTCACTTTAAAAAACTGCAATTGTGGAGATTTGTTTTCAGTGGTGCAGGATCTTGATCCAACAAACTTATCCTTGCTCACCATGTGAATAAATACCCAAAATTTTATATTTTGCATTGCAGGGCCACGCCGTAACTGAGCCAAGCATCTGGCTTGCAACTGTGGCACGGTTCTGTTCACTTGCATAGGAGTGCCGCTGCCTGTCAAAGTGCAACATTAAAGTGTTAGCAGTCCATAAAAGTGCTAAAAATAAGGTGCTCCAATTCTTGGACAAAAAGACACTGCTCTGTGCTAAAAAAGAAAAATGGCCCATTCCCGTCACCACTCTCGTGCCCTTCTAGGACCAAACTGACCACAAGTTGTTGACCTCTTAGGTATACACTGGAGGTAGGTCAAACTGCACTTACCTGAGCATTGGAGCAGCGGCATCCCAGTACATTTTGACAGCAGATTATTCCGAGTGCCTACTAGATATTGTGCGTGCATACCTTTATGATTTTGTGGGGATGTTTTAATAAACAGCATTGTCTAATGAGATCTTTTTGGTTCCTTTCCTAAGTGTGTGCAGTATTGCAGGGCTGTGGAAGGTGACTTACCTCGAACGGCTGATCAGAAACATTAAGCGCAGTTCGACCTACATCAGTGTCATAGGTGTGCGCAGCCTATTGCATTAGGGTGTGCATCCCAAAGCGTGTGTGTGTGTGTGTGTGTGTATATATAGCCTGGGCAGGGGGAATCTGCACCGCACTGGGCGATTAGGGTGTGCCCAGGCGCATGCCTATGATCAGTGTATACTTAGGTCAACAACTTGCGGTGAGTTTGGTCCCAGAAAGGCAAGAGAGAGTGGCAACAGAAATGGGCAAATTTATTTTTCAGCACGGTGCACAGTCACTTTTTGTCCACGAATTAAAGCACTTCATTTAAAGCACTTTAATGTTGCACTTTATGAATTGTGTATATATTGTAGAGTATAGAGTTTTGGGGGTAGCACAGTGGACCACTGATTAGAAGAAACTGGTCATGAGAGAAACACTGAAGCCATCATTCCTTATCCCATTGTGAAAATGTCAAGCTGGCCATACACCATATGAAATTCATCCGGTTCCTGATGACCCGGCCGAAAATTCCCAACATGTGTGGCCCTGTCGGCCCCTTCCCACCCAAAATTCTTTGATTCAAAAATTGAAGGAGCTGGATGGAAAATTTTGGGCTGAACAACAACTTCACTCACTCAGATGCAGCTACTGTTTGGGTGTTCTGACAGCCGTCACAGGAAGCTGTCAGAATACAACAGCCACGGCGAAAGATATTGTGTGGATGGAGGAATCTAGCCGATTTTTTTTTTGTTTAGCCTGCAGGATAAATGGAAAAATAAAAAAAATAAAAAAAATAAAAAAAAAAAAGAGAAGAGGATCGTTCGTGTATGACCAGCTTTAGTTGTCTGGCCTCAGAGCTTTTGATGCCATGGCCATTGACAGGAATGCAGCAAATAAAGTCAGAATTCCAAACCCGTAACTGGCATTTTTAGTATAATGTCCGTAATGGCAGACTTCCTCAAAAGAAATCCCAACATTAGAAAAAATAAATAAAAATACATGTGAAAGATCAGCTAGATGTAAATTATGTTTTTAATATATGTATGCATTTTTTTAAAGCTTTTATTCTATTTATAATTTGCAACTATACACTATATAGGAAAAAGTTTGTGAACACTTGACTATCACACCTATAGGAATAAAAATATACACACACCACACACACACACACACACTAAAAAATAATATATATCTATCCACACACTCTGTGTATGACTATGTATATATCACATGCATACATATGCTTACACACAGGGCCAGGCATATTTACTCATGACATACACAACTCTAATTCCAGCTCTGCTTTTTCTTACTAGTCTATGAGTCAGTGGTTTTACTGAAAGCAATGTAAAGCCTATGGGGCTTGCTTCAGTGGTTAAGAACAGTGTTTGCTCACTCAAATCTACCTGCCTCTATATCCAATACAATAACCCGGAAGAAATATTAAACTGGCAAAAACATCACATTAAATATTGCTTTACAGTAAACACTACAATAACGGGAAACCTGTGATCACTAAAAACACACAGTACTTCCCCCTTTAAAAGGTAAACTGCAGCGTATTTTTGGTGAGCGCATATTTCAGTCGCCATCACCATGTTTATCGTAATGTAATTCTCAGGTGTGCAGTGCCCGAATCTTCCTTCAAATGACATTGAATGATTGCAGTGAAACCATTCAGCTTCATTGACAAGTAAAAAGGTAGAGATAAAATCTCAGCAATATTTTCAGTCTATCAGACCTGTCTGGTAATACTTGTACTGAGGGGGAGGAAGAGGAAGCAGGTTAGCTCACCTTTCAGATATATTATAAAGCACGACATACACTACCCAAATAAAGACTGCGCAGTCATCAGCACCCACAATGTAGTACTGTCGCAGGTCATGTGACCCAAGTGGCCAGGTTCTGGTAACGTGCTAAAAATGAAGAGCCGCTGGACCTTGTCATTTCAGCTTCTAGACAATTTGTACCCAGCACCAAGTTTTGCATAGAGACGAGTTACAACCTTCGAGTGTTTTTTTGTTTTGCTTTTATTTGCTTTCTGTGTCATGGAAAATAAAGAAAATCTCTCCAAAGTCAGGAGACTGGAGCAAGCGTCCACTAAAGATACGGGATTCACCCTTTACACGTTTCCAGCAAAACTTTTGCATAAAATTATGGATTCTTGGTTTGCATACATTGCAATACATGTTCAAGCCGGTCAATCGGGTAAAAGCATTTTTTGCCCAGTAAAGGGATCACCTTATAAATTAACTGGTGTGGAGCACTACCCAAAATTGGGGAACCTACCCCCTATTAGACTTTGTGATTAGATGTGTACAACAAGTAATCCATTATATATAAAATACATAAATGCAGCAACATAATCTTCATAGAAAAGTCTGATATTAAATCTTCATGATTGTGAAATAAAGATATCCATCATGCAAAAGTGCCAAAGTGCTGACCAGTCAAATAAAGTGCAGGTTGTGCTCCCCTTCAGTGTGCCCACTCACTCAAGCTGCTGTGGACCCCCAATGACAGGAGTCAAATGCGTTTTATAAGTATCCTGGCTATGCTGGTCTTTGTTGTCCTCCTCACTGGCTTGGCTCCTCAGTGTTTAGGGAAGTAAAGTGCTCATGCATATGTGTAGATAAATAGGCAAAAGATTCACAGAGCGTATTTCCATTTATTAATTAAAATCAACAGGTTAAAAACATATCCAAATGTAAGTGGATGTTTTTAACCTGTTGATTTTAATTAATAAATGGAATTATGCTTTGTGGATCTCTTTTGCCATTTTATATTCGGCTGGTTCAGAAGAGACTGGGATAATTTCGAACCATTTATGGGCAGGCTGGTTGTCCTCAATTAGTTCGCCTTTGGACAACCAGTCTATTGGAAAATTTTAATTCGCTTAGTGTCGCCAGTTATAGCCCGCAACACTGATCAGCGTATTCAGACGGCGGAGAATTCTCCAGAATTCTGCCAGAACACATAAGCTCGGCAGCAGGGATACCCCCCCATCACATTGTGAATTTGTGGATGGGGGAATCAATTCATTTTGCTTTATTCAACCTGCTGGTTGAACGAAAGCAAATGAATCATGTATGGCCTGCCTAATGGAGTGAATCTTTCAAGCAGGGAGACAGACAGAAATAAAATCCCTTCACCCTACTCTATCCAAAAATATACAGAAAATGTTTTGATTTTAGCTACAATTTAACAGATGAACTGAAAGACCAGAAGCTGTGAATTATTAAAAGCCAAGGTACACATGACCACAACATTGGGGTCAAGCAATGATGTGTCATAGTTAAATCATGGTTGAGTAAACCACTTGATCAATCTCAACTCGATGACCTGCAGTGCTGCTACGCAACGTCTGAGGTCCAGCGTTCAGGCATGTCGTGCCTGGTGAACCTTTTAAAATGAGTTCCTTCTATACAAAGGCCTGTATTTAAAGAACAGCTTAGCCCAAAAAAAAAAAATTCCAAGGCAGAATATGGCTGCCGAGGATGCTGTAGTAGACTGTAGTAGCTTTTCTACCTACAGTAAGCTGTGTTGTCTTCCTACAATAATACAAGCAACTTCTATTCTGCAGCAGGAAAGAGACTGCACTTGTATGGCATCTCTGCCATTCAGGAATAGCCTTGTGGTTTTAACCATGAATACAAGGCATTCACAGATTGGTCAAGGTGGAGAGACAGGTGGATGAGGTCACAATCTCCACCTCAGCCAGAGGATAAAAAATACAAAGTGTTTCTGAATGGCGGAGGTGCCATACAGGTTCTCTTTCTGCAGCAGAAGGGAAGCCACCGTGCAGTTTGATTTTAATTAAATAGATTTTAAAACAAAAATATTTTTATTTTTTTATGCTCCATCTTTTTTCATTTATATAGCAAAAAATAAAAATACCCAGTGGGGATCAAATACCAAATCACCGCTCTATTTTTGTGAAAGAAATTCTATAAATTTAGTTTGGGTAAAGTGCTGCATGACCGCGCAATTACCAAATTGCCCTGGTCATGAAGGGGGTAAAACTTTCCAGAGGTCAAGTGGTTAAAAGGTGCAGGCTCCAATATTCACTTACTAATACTTACATCTGTACCTACTGAGTTACTGATCTGAAACAAGCACATAGTAAAAAACGAACACTTCTCAGAGTTCACTGTCTGCATGTATGTTACAGGTCTGCGACTCAAGTACTGACGTCATGACTGGGATCACAGCCCTGGAATCTACACCTTTAAAGACCAAGTCAGCTGTGATGATAGCAAATTGCTAATCAGCTAAAGAGCTATTAGGGGTACATTGAGTGATCAATACAGCATGTCCATAGTGAACACAGAACCAAAAACCCAGTAACCTCATAAATCCAGTCAGAAAAATATTTTCCTGTCTACAGTAAAGCAATAAAATGGCCATAAAAAAAAAACCTGAAACTAAAAATGTAAATATGCTTTTGTGTGCTCCAGACTCCTTCCAAAACAAGGCCAAGTTCTAAAACTTCTGCATCTTTCAGGGACTTTAAGGTTATAGTGCCACCTTGTGGTACGTTCAAGATAATGCACAAGAAATCTGATGAAATACAGTAAAACAAATTACTTTGGTACAAATCTAGTTATGTGAACTGTGTTCTAGTTTAAATTTGAACGGTATAGGGGGAAAACCATACTTTCCTCATAGTGTCACTACTTGAAGCAGTAGGGCCAAAGCTCTTTTGGCCCTACTTTCTCCTGTAGGTTCTACACGCGTGACCCTGGACATAACTCATCCGGTCCAGGGTTTGGTTTGATCCTGACTAATGTCAGGATCCACCCAGATGCCTGACCGGCAGCTGGCTCAGTCTCCCAGCATGCCACTGGGAGACAATCAGCCACTTCCACCCCAGTGCTCTAGTGAGCACTGGAGGGGCAGAGCAGACAGCCAGAGACTAAAAGTCACTGCTCTCTCCTCACTAAAGACCAAGAACCGAGTGATCAGCGGTCAGGGACAAGATACATCCCTGGGAATTACAGACCAGTTAGCCTAACATCAATAGTATGCAAGCTTTTGGGAGGGGATGATAAGGGATAGAGAGAGATTAAAATATATAATATATATATATATATATATATATATATATATATATATATATATATTTTACACACACACACATATACACACACACAAATATATTTTTTACACATACACACACAATATTTTACTAATGAGAGCGGTATCATTAGCAGTAATCAGCGTGGATTCATGAAGAATCATTCTTGCCAAACCAATCGATTAACCTTCTATGAGGAGGGGAGTAGTCGTCTAGATAACGGAAGGCCCGTAGACGTGGTGTATCTGGATTTTGCAAAAGCATTTGACACATTTCCCCATAAACGTTTACTGTACAAAATAAGGCCCGTTGGCATGGACCATAGGGTGAGTACACGGATTGAAAACTGGCTACAAGGGCGAGTTCAGAGGGGGGTGATAAATGGGGAGTACTCGGAATGGTCCGGTGTGGAAAGTGGGGTCCCCTGGGGTTCTGTCCTGGGACCAATCCTATTTAAATGCATAAACAACCTGGAGGATGGGATAAAACAGCTCAATCTCGGTATTCGTGGATGATACTAAGCTAAGCAGGGTAATAACTTCTCCGCAAGATGTGGAAACCTTGAAAGAAGATCTGAACAAATTAATGTGGTGGGCAACTACATGGCAAATGAGGTTTAATGTAGAAAAATTTAAAATAATGCATTTGGGTGGCAAAAATATGAATACAATCTACACACTGGTGGGAGAACCTCTGGGGGAATCTAGGATGGAGAAAGGACCTGGGGGTCCTAGTAGATGACAGGCTCAGCAATGGCATGCAATGCCAAGCTGCTGCAAGCAAAGCCAACAGAATATTGTCATGCATTAAAATGGGGATTTACTCAAACGATAATTCTCCCGCTCTACAAGACTCTGGTCCGGCCGCACCTAGAGTATGCTGTCCAGTTCTGGGCACCAGTCCTCAGGAAGGATGTACTGGAAATGGAGAGAGTCCAGAGAAGAGTAACAAAACTAATAAAGGGACTGGAGGATATTAGTTATGAGGAAAGGTTACGAGCACTGAACTTATTCTCTCTGGAGAAGAGATGCTTGAGAGGGGATTTCAATGTACAAATACCGTACTGGTGACCCCACAATAGGGATAAAACTTTTCCGCGAAAGAGAATTTAATAAGACACGTGACCACTCACTAAAATTAGAAGAAAAACGCTTTAACCTTAAACTGCGTAGAGGGTTCTTTACTGTAAGAGCGATTAGGATGTGGAATTCTCTTCCACAGGCAGTTGTTTCAGCGGGGGGCATTGATAATTTAAAAAAATATATATTAGATAAGCACCTGAACGACCGCAACATACAGGGATATACAATGTAATACTGACATATAATCACACACATAGATTGGACTTGGACTGGTTTTTTTTAACCTCTCCTGCTATACAACTATGTCAGGGATATGATATTAGCGGACCTCTAGCTGTTGCAAAACTACAAATCCCATCATGCCTCTGGGAGTCATGCTTGTGGCTGTCAGAGTCTTGCTATGCTTAATGGGACTTGTAGTTCTACAACAGCTGGAGGTCCGCTAATTGCATATCCCTGAACTATGTGAACACTCAGTTCTTGGTTTTAGAGGTGTGGGGGGACAGATGCAGCATCAGACCAATACTGAATCCATCTTAGGGAGTATAATTGTTTTTTAGATTCCCAAGCTTCTCTTTTAACTACAGCTACATAGCCGGTAAGGTTGAATAAAGACACCAGTCAATTCACTTAAACCTGTGTAGGTGTGCGATGTATGTTCATGTCGATAATCATTTTCCATATCCCTGTATATCGAATTTACTAAGATGCCCGTCCAAGAGTCTTAAAACTATCAAAACTTCCCGCTGACACCACCAGTTGTGGAAGGGAGTTCCACATCCTTGCCACCCCGACAGAGAAAAAACCCTACTTGGCTTAAAGAGGAAGTAAAGTCTTATTTTGTACTTGTACCTACAGGTAAGCCAATAATAAGGCTTACCATGTAGGTACTGTTAATGTCTCCTAAACTTGCAGTTTAGGGAGATATTCAGAGTGCATGCAGCCAATGACGTCATCGGCACATGCGCTCTGAAGGTCCGGCTTACTGGGCCGGACCTTCAGAGCGCATGCTGTAAACGGTGGCTCCCATGCGGGAGTGAAGCCATCGCAGCTCCAGCTACTCACAGTGCCGAAGTCCAGAAAGCCAGAAGAAACACCAGGGAAGAGGTCAGACGTCTCAGCAGTGTGTGGGCGCCACTAGGGGGCTTCCTTCTAAGGTAAGAAATGCATAATGAGCTAGTATGCGATGCATACTAGCTCATTATGCCTTTGTCTTACAGCCCCCCCCCCCCCCAAGGGGGTTTACAACCTCTAAGGATAAACCACTTCTCTTCCAACTTCATTGAGTGGCCACCATGTCTTCTTACACTCGAGTACCAGCCTGAAATTCCCCTTCATTGTCAGGTCATTTTTTAGTTGTGTTGTGACAGTGTGACTGAAAATTACTTGATTATGTAACACTGCAGCCAAAGGAATTTTATATAATATATAACTGCACACCACACCGCTATTCATAAACATACAGTAGTAGTGTAGTGATTTGTTTTCATATTATGAATTGCTCGTGCAATGGTTAAAACCTGTCTTTTTTTATTTTGTTCTTTAGAAAGCAGCCGCAGCCCGAGTAGAAAAGCCCCTCCACTGCCAGCATGCGAAAGAAAAGGTTCCTTGATTTATGTGGAAGCAGCCGTCTCCCTGCTGAGGTCCAAAATTTACCCTGCCAACTCAGAGCTAGAGCTTTCCAATCAGCAAGCAGCATGAGCTTTGCAGATTGCACAACTATAGGTCAGACTCAGCAAGGACGTGTTAGGCCTCTGCAGAAAGACCACTGCTTCCACAGAGAGACCACTGCGTCCACAGAGAGCCAGGGCCCTTCTCTGCATGCTGGCAAGGGACAGACTTTTGGAAAAAATACACTTTAACCACTTTACCCCCGGACCATTTGTCAGCCTAAGGACCAGAGGTCTTTTTTACAATTTCGCACTGCGTCACTTTAACTGGTAATTGCGCAGTCATGCAATGTTGTACCCAAATTAAATTTGCGTCCTTTTTTTCTCACAAATAGAGCTTTCTTTTGGTGGTATTTGATCACCTCTGCGGTTTTTATTTTTTGCGCTATAAACAAAAATAGAGCGAAAATTTTGAAAAAAAATTCAATATTTTTAACTTTTTGCTATAATAAATATCCCCAAAAAATAACAAAAAAAAAAAACAAAAAAACACTTTTCTTCCACAGTTTAGGCTGATCAAATTCTTCTACATATTTTTGGTAGAAAAAATAAATAAATAAATCGCAATAAGCGTTTGATTGGTTTGTGCAAAAGTTATAGCTTCTACAAAATAGGGGACTGTTTTATGGCATTTTTATTAATATTTTTTTTTTTTTTACTAGTTATGGCGGCGATCAGCGATTTTTATCATGACTGCGACATTATGGCGGACACATCGGACACTTTTGACACATTTTTGGGACCAGTCATTTTTACAGCGATCAGTGCTAAAAAAAAAAAAAGTGCACCGATTACTGTAAAAATGACACTGGCAGTAAAGGGGTTAACCAGTAGGTGGCGCTGTAGGGGTTAAGTGTGCCCTGATGAGTGTTTCTAACTGTAGGGGGGATGGGCTGTGTGTGACATGACACTGATCTCCGCACAGACTACACGGAGCGGAGATCAGTGTCATTGTCACTAGGCAGAGCGGGGAGATGCTTGTTTACATAAGCATCTCTTCGCTGTATCTCTCTGTGAGACTATCGCGGGTGTCCCCGCGGCGATCGAGTCCGCGGGGCTCACGGAGAAAGCGGCAGGGTCGCGAGCGCGCCGCCGGCAGCATCTTAAAGGGGACGTACAGGTATGTGGTTATGCCTGGCCGTGACGCTCTGCCGACGTATATGTACAGGCGGCGGTCCTTAAGCGGTTAATGAATTTAAAAAAAAAAAAAAAACTAAAGTAAAGATTGCCCAATTTTTTTCTATAATTCTGAACGATGATGTTATGCCGTGAGAATTGTACTCTAAGCAAAAATATTGTCATTTTAGCCAGAACCGTGCAGCTCTGTGGTCAGGCCTATGAGATCCTGAGAACTATGAATATATACAGCAAAATACTTACTGCCCATTATCAATATTTGTGTTCTGGGCCAGATTCAGAGCCGCGATTTTCATGAGATTCTAAAAAACAAAGAGCACACAGATAATCAATATTACAAATATATACACATATCAAATGTGGAACAAGTAATTTGTACAGGGGTTATAGGGAGAACAAATGTGTACGCATCAATTTGTAAAGAGGGTTTTAAAATCATTGATCGCTAACAGTTTCCTCCAGCACGTCGGCAGTCCCGAGAGGAAAGATCCCTGGTGCCGCACATCCACGGTGTCCTATGGTGGTAAGAAAGACAACCATAACCTGGGCTCCCGCCAGGCCACGCTCCTATGCGTTTCACTCTGCCCCCCCCGCCCCCAGAGCTTAGTCATGGGGATCCCCTCTTACCACCAAAGGACTCTGCAGATGTGCAGCCCCAGGGATCTTTCCTCTCTTGCTTCCAGTATCTACACTAACTGGGGCAAGCTCCATCCCTTGCTGACACCCCTGCAGTGGGTGACCACACTACTCCCCATACTGATCGAGCCTGAGTGGCACACTAAACAACCTCCTATGGGTCCTCCTCTAGCGTGTTGGCAGTCTCTCGCCTCCTCTAGCATTGCTGGCAGACTGTGTCTCTAACCATCTCCTGTAGCATGTCGGCAGCCTCCCACCTTCTCCTGTAGTACAACTGCAGTCTCTAACCATCTCACCGCACTTTTGTGATCTTTTTTATACAATAAAACTTTTTGGACGTAATTGAAATGATCCTTGGTGTGCTGGCGAATATGGTTGATTGTTGATGTTTCCAGGACCCATCTGGTGATCGCTGCAGCACCCAGCATCTTACAAGAGCCGCTTTTCCAGGAAGGTGTGCGAGTGGAATATTGACTAGTCTAACCATCTCATATCTGCAATCTGACTGCTTTTTGTAGCATTACATTTACTGAATATTATGTGCAGCTCTTTGGTAACCTCAGGGGTCGCACTTAAGTCCCTCTATATCATGAGATCTGACTACCACTGGATTACATGAACACTCAGCAACAAATAACCTGTTTTTGTGTTGTGAAAGTTGCACACCTCTATCACTGCATTCATTAAAGCAGTATTGCAACTAAAAAAGAAGTTACAAATGAATATCCCATTACAAGATAAGAAATCAGCAGCTTTTATTTGCAATTTAGAGATTTCCCATGCTGTACCTGGGAAGGTCACTTGTGCCTGAGGAAAAGGCCCTTTGTGGCCTCCAAAAGTCGCTGTTTTCTGTGGCGACAATTAAATTCATCTTCAGGCTTCATTTAACTTTAAATAGTTTGTTTGGACCAAACTGGCCCATACCACCTACAACCGTGGCCACAAGTTTTGAGAATGACAAATATTATGTTTCACAAAAGTCTGCTGCTTCAGTGTTTTTAGGTCTTTTTGTCAGATGTTCCTATGGTATACTGAGGTACAATTACAAGCATTTCATGAGTGTTAAATGCTTTTATTGACAATTGCATTAAAGGGGTTGTAAAGGTTCGTTTTTTATTTTCTAAATAGGTTCATTTAAGCTAGTGCATTGTTGGTTCACTTACCTTTTCCTTAGATTTTCCTTCTAAATGTTTTTTTTTTTTGTCTGAATTTCTCACTTCCTGTTTCTCCTCAGTAAACTTCACACCATCATCCGAGTGGTGTGGAGTCATCCAGAACAGCTTACTGAACAGCTTACTGAGGAGGAACAGGAAGTGAGAAATTCAGACAAAGAAAACAAAGAAAAAAAATATTTAGAAGGGAAATCTAAGGAAAAGGTAAGTGAACCAACAATGCACTAGCTTAAAGGAACCTATTTAGAAAATAAAAAACGAACCTTTACAACCCCTTTAAGTTTATGAAAAGAGTCAATATTTGCAGAGTTGACCCTTCTTTTTCAAGACTTTTGCAATTCTCCCTGGCATGCTGTCAATCAACTTCTTGGCCACATCCTGATTGATGGCAGACCATTCTTGCATAATCAATGCTTGGAGTTTGTCAGAATTTGTGGGGGTTTTTGTTCACCCAGTTCATTATCAAACTGTCCTTGGATGGTTGGAAGAAGTTTCTTCCGAGGGGATGTTTTTGTACCATTATTGGCTGTGTTCTTAGCATAGGCGTGCGCAAGGGCTGTGCCAGGTGGGCACACCCTAATCCTGGAGTTGGCAACCCGTCAAACGTGGGCGGGTGACAGGTAAGCCGTGATTCTTACTTGCCGACCCCCAGAACCTAGACAGAATAGGCGGCGGGGGTGGAAATTTGTGAAACCGATCTGTATTTTTGTTCTGCAGCCTCTGAAAGTAGGCTTCTCCCCCTCTCGCCGACATTCAGCTGCCACTAGAGAAAAATACAGGGGATCGGTACCAATATATGCCACCCCTCTTGTCCCAGTTCCTCTTCTTTCTGCTGCCCAGGTCCCCGTGTGCTCCCCTGCTCGCCCCCCCCCCCCACATTGTTTCAGGATGACGATCGGGGAAGAGGTCAGTTAATATGTCACAAACGCATATGTGTTGGAGCTTTGCGGTGCACACCCTAATGCAATAGGCTGCGCACACCTATGGTTCTTAGTCAAAAGTGTGAGTGAGCCCACTCCCTTGGCTGAGAAGCAAAACCACATGTAGCGGGTACTTACTTTCCCGGGGTAAAATTTTGAATCTTTCGGTGACACCGGTGGTATATTCCGGCGGTCCACTGGGTGGCGCTGTCACCATGGGCTGACGGACGGATATCGCTGTGTGCGGAGCCTCCTTTTTGGCCTCTCTCGGCAGCGGTATGGTGGGGCGGGGAACGCGCCGTGCTTGCTGGGGGAGGGTATAAAGGGGTCGGCCATCTTGGTCACGGGGTCATCGTCCCAGACACCTTCAGCTTGCGGACGGTGGTTCGCGTTCGTCCTCTAGGTGGCCTAGGCCTAGAGGTCCACCGGAGATCGTGTTCCACCTCAGGCACCTTTAGTCCTGGGGTGAGGTACTTGGATGGAGGTCCGGAGCTCAGTGCCCAACACTGAGTTCCGCGAGGGAAGGATCCTAAGGCACTCGGGGGATGGATGCCTGAATCAGAGGTGGGCGTAATGGACCGGGAAGAGCTCCTCATCTGAAGACCCGGTGCAGCAGACTGCCGGTGACGGGTGAGTCTCTTGTCGGAGACCGTCCGGAAGGTGAATTTCCCTCGTGCGGAGACCATAACCCACTCTCAGGGAGGAGAGTGGATCATAGAACTTGTGTCTGGGCCTATTCGTACACACACCTCCTTTTCTGTTCTAAAGCCAAGGGAGTCCATGTTATGTTCTAAATAAAGGAGTGTTGGACTTTAACGATGTGTGGCTCAATTTCTGGCGGACGAGGTTTAAAGGAGACTCTTAGAGGGAGGATCCGATGCACAGCACAGACCCGAAGGTAACAAGAGACATTGCTGAGACCACATATACAACTGTGGTGGAAGCCTGGCGTAGCTCACCCCTCTCCCTCCCCTATCATACCCCCTAGACCAGAGACAGTGCGAGTTGGAAAACTTTAATAGAGGGGAGTGGGAACCTAGGGTGTGCGCTACACACACATGAATGGATGCTTTACCGTTGGCATGACACAGGACTGATGGTAGCATTTACCTTTTCTTCTCCGGACAAGGTTTTTTCCCAGATGCCCCAAACAATCGGAAAGGGGATTCATCAAAGAAAATGTCTTTACCCCAGTCCTCAGCAGTCCAATCCCTGTACTTTTTGCAGAATATCAGTCTGTCCCTGATGTTTTTCCTGGAGAGAAATGGCTTCTTTGCTGCCCTTCTTGACACCCGGCCATTCTCCAAAAGTCTTCTCCTCACTGTGCGTGCCAATGTCCTCACACCTGCCTGCTTTCATTGCCGACCAAGAGGTGAACTGATGGTGCCCCGATCCCGAAGCTCAATCAACTGAAGGAGACGGTCCTGAAGCTTGCTGGAATTTCTTGGGTGCCCTTAAGCCTTCTTCACAACAACTGAACCTCTCTCCTTGAAGTTATTGATGATCTGATAAATGTTTGATTTAGGACCTAAACCCAGGACCCTGTATCCACTATATCTGGTCTCCCACAGTACACAGAACATGGAAATGCAAGTATTTTAGTAAATATAAACTGCTAAATACCTTTTCTCACCAGCAGTATATAGCAGTCTTGTGACTTCTATAAGTGTCTGGTTAGAGCTTGTAGGAGGAGTTTTCATTCTCCCCTGATTGTCCTATGAGGATGCAAGAC
Organism: Rana muscosa; assembly: GCA_029206835.1. Lineage (NCBI taxonomy): Eukaryota > Metazoa > Chordata > Amphibia > Anura > Ranidae > Rana > Rana muscosa. Next base: position 51,874,896 of record CM055125.1, read on the forward strand.
CTGGACCCTCTGTCTGGCCCTGTGCTGATCACATGCATTCTCCCAAGACAGAAAAAAAAAAAAAAAAAAAAACCTCTCTAGCAATACACACCAAACTGAACATGTGCAAAGTGCCCCCAAGTCCCTGTTCTATCAGGAGATGGATTGGGGACAGTGGCAGAAGGGGATCAGAGAAGACATGAGGAAGCTGCCTTTTTACACAATTCAGAGGATTAACTCCTTAGGTTCCACAATGAGTATACCAAGCATGCTTTACTGCATATACAGACTGATTTTACTGTTGTGAGTTTAGTAACACTTTAACCACTTGCTTACTGGGCACTTAAACCCCCTTCCTGCCCAAGCCAATTTTCAGCTTTCAGCGCTGTCACGCTTTGAATGACAATTGCGCGGTCATGCAACGTGGCTCCCGAACAAAATTGATGTCCTTTTTTTTCCCCACAAATAGAGCTTTCTTTTGGTGGTATTTGATCATCTCTGCGGTTTTTATTTTTTGCGCTATAAACAAAAAAAAAAAAGCGACGATAAAAATCGCAATAAGTGTATAATGATTCGTTTGCGCAAAAGTTATAGCGTCTACAAAATAGGGCATAGTTTTATAGCATTTTTATTAATAATTTTTTTTTTTTTTACTAGTAATGGCGGCAATCAGTGATTTTAATTGCGACTGCGACATTATGGCGGACACATCGGACACTTTTGACACCATTTTGGGACCATTGTAATTTTTACAGCGATCAGTGCTATAAAAATGCACTGGTTACTGTATAAATGACACTGGCAGTGAAGGGGTTAACCACTAGGGCCGCTGAAGGGGTTAAGTGTTCCTAAGGGAGTGATTCTAACTGTGGGGGGAGGGGACTGATGGTTGTCCCTATGTACAAGGGACACGCCATCAGTCTCCTCTCCCTGACAGGGACGTGGATCTCTGTGTTTACACACAGAGATCCATGTCTCTGTAAATGCCGATCGCGGGTACCTGGCGGACATCGCGGCCGCCAGGCACGCGCATCGGCACCCGCGTGACGCGGCGGGCACAAAAGTTCCCCGATGCGCGCTCGGGAGCGCGTGCGGGGAACGAGGAAAGGGGAGGACGTCAATAGACGTCCTCCCGGCATTCTAGGTCCGCGCTGTAGCCGTCATTCGGCTATAGTGCGGGCCTCTACTGGTTAAAAGAGCATTTTTTTTTGTTTTTTTGCTAGTCGTACTTACCTCGGTGGATGTTGCATCTGTCCCCCGCCGTCTCTGCACCAAGAACCGAGCCACCGAACACCGCCGATGGCTCGGTTCTCTCCCCTCCCCGAGCAGAGCGATGCTGACTATCAGTCAGCATTGCTTCTGCTCTACTTCTCCACGCTCATTGGAGCGCTGAGCTGTGGAGGGGCGGGGAGCGGCTCGCTGAGACTGCCATCAATCAGGGCAGCTGGTGGATCCAGACTTGGAAGTCGTGATGACGCGCTGCCCCGACTGATGGCAGTAACGTCAGCGGAGAGCGGACTTCTCCGCTGAAAACGGGTCACAGGAGTGCAAAACGAATTGCACTCCTGTGACCCAGAGGAGAAGCCCAGCCGAAAAAGCTCAGGCTGGACTTCTCCTTTAACTACTTCAGGTCCGCCCCATAGCAGTTTTACTGCTACAGGGCGGCACCTCTGTGCAGGATCAAGTATATTGACTCTCCAGAAAGTACAAATAAAATAAAAAATGTTGTTTATAGCACAAAAAAAAAAAAAAAAAAAACAGTAGCAATCAAATACCACTAATCCCGGGTTCGCACTGGGCTGCGGGAATAAAGCCGTGCGAGTTCAGCTGATCTCGCACGATTTCACTCCCGCCCGTCAGTCCCGATTTCATAGACATCTGTGCGGGTTTCTTCACAGATGTCAATGCAAAAGGTACAGAAACGACTTTTTGAAATCGGTGCAGCGCCACACCGATTAGGACCGTGCCATTGCCAGCAATTACACATGTCAAATCGCACCAATGTGAGCCAGGGCTAAAAGCTCTATTTTTTTTGGGGGGGGGGGGTATTGTTTGGGTACACGTTTGTAATATAAAATAACGCAGTGCAGGATCACGCTTATTGGGATTTTATTTTACCAAAAATAATGTAGCAGAACACATATTGGCCTAAATTTATAAAGATTTTTTTTTCACATTTTTTTTATTGGTTAGGTTTTACAGCAGAAAGTAAAAAAAAAAAAAAAAAAAAAAAAAATGTTTATAGTGCAAAAAATAAAAAAAATCCAGAGGTGATCAAATACCACCAAAAGAACGCTCTATTTGTGTGTGGGGGGGGGGGGGGGGGGGAGAACATCAATGTTATTTGGGTACAACGTTGCACCACTGCAAAATTGGCAATTAAAATAACGCACTGCTGTATCGCAAAAAAATGGCCTGGTCATGAAGGGGGGTAAATTGAATAGAATTGGAGTAAAATTTTTAAGGGAGGGCTTTTTTTTGCCATCTGTGTCCCGTTGGAGAGATTTCTCTTCACTTCCTGTCCCGTCGAATAACAGGAAGTGAGAGGAAATCCCTCCATACGGGAATCTTTGGTTATCATGAGAGCTGGCGTCCCCATTGGCAGATTTTCCCTCTAATCCTGTTTTGGTGACAACCTACAATCTGGGTTTCTTTTCACTTTAGCGGATCAAGGCCATCAGGACAATCCGGGTTATTCACCACAACGGGGGACAGACAAAAAAAATAAAAATAAAACGCGGTTAGTTCTACTTTCGGTAGCTGAATATGAGGTGTGAGCACAGCTGTGTTCATAGTTCCCTCATATCACTGAGCAGGTAGTGAGGGAAGGATAAGGCTGCCAGCCCTATAACATGCAGCAAGCCCCGCCCCCGCAGTCCCCTCTGAGGGGAGGAGCAGTCACCCATAGCAACCTCAGGCCTGGTCTCCCCTTTGTAGTGACTGGACGCTGCTGTGGTCACCTGTGCTCTCTAGCCCCACCTAGTGTATATCAGTGATAATACCTGCAGACTCTCCTTCAGCTGCGGGATGAGCATCCTGTACCTCTGCACCGGGTCGAAGTCCTGCTGCTGTTGCGGCATCCCCATCTGCTGTTGCTGCTGTGCGGCCCCGGGTCCAAGTTGGGGCCCGGGGGGTCCGCCGCCCGAAGGTTGCTGAGGACCCAGCGCTGGGTTCATGGGCGCCGCCATTGTTCCGTGGGGAAATCACGTGACTTCGAGCACTACACGGAAGCTTCGGTGGGCGGGCCTTGCGACTCCGCCTCGCCTTCTTGAACGAATCTTTATTTAGCAGCAGAGGGCGCTTCAACGTCTAAACTACAAGTCCCATGATTCCACGGGGCCCTTACGTCATGGGTGGCCGTGGTTGTGCCTGTTGCGTGTGTTGGAGGAGGCGGAGCGATTGAGGGCCCCGGCAGTCGGGACCTGGGATGTGGACGGCTGTGGGTTGTGTGTTTTGAGGTAGTATGGCGCCTACCATCCAGACTCAGGCGCAGCGGGAGGACGGCCACCGGTAAGTAAATATGCAATGTGGTGCGCGGGAAGTGATTGGGGGGCCTGAGGTGGAGACGAGAGCGGTATAGAGTAGACGTCACTCTGAGGGCTCCATGGGGCACACACACAATGCTACTAATGGGGGGGAATACCAGTGCTGGGGACAGGAACAAGAGAGCCGCCATGGCTGACCTATTCCTGCAATATATCGCTTTCCTGGATACCACAGGCTGGGCTCTGAGGTACTGGCCTGGAACAAGCATGCAGCAAGGGAAGGCAGCTCCTGATTGGCTGAAAGTACCGTGGGAGGCAGCTCCTGATTGGCTGAAAGTATTGTGGTCACTGGATTGGTGTTTGTAGCCAGGCGACTGGCATTTTTAGATGTACTCCCTCATTACAGGTTCTCTTTGGGCCCGGAATGTGCGAAAAATGTGCATTGTGCTTGTGGTGCCATTATTTTTAATGACGCTTCAAATGCGGGTCGCAGTCATAGGTGTTTCCACACATTGCAAGAACACACAGGACACACCAAAAAAATAAAATAAGTGTGTGTGTGTGTGTGTAAAACAGGGTTTAACAAACCCCAGGTGCCCATGGCAACAAGAAGTTTCATCCTGTCACTTGGGCTGCTACCCAAATGTACACCCCCTATGTATCCCGGGCTCCGCTTGCCCATCTGCAGGCCCAGGACGGGCATAGCGTGTGCTGCAGGGTAGCGGGGAGGGAGGACAGTGGACACATATCCGCTCTCCTCCCCTTTTAGTTGATGACCCGGAAGTGACGTGTGATGTCATCTCCGTGTCCCTGTTCAGTTTCCCCCGGCCATCAATGCCAGGAAAATGTAATGCAGGGCGATGTGCATTACATTCACTGGAGCACAGGAGAGACATGCAGGGTCTTTTGGGCTGCATTCACACATGATCGCGGGCGTAATTGCAACACTTTCAAATGGCTGCAAAACACTGGATGCGTTTCTAATGGCACCCCAATCACGCTGCAATCACAATGCGCAACGCTCATCGCTCAAAAAGGAACATGAACTTCTTTTGGCGTCAGCGTCACGCATTGTGATTTGTCGCACAATTGGGGTGCCATTAGAAGTAATTGCATTGCACACGCCTCCCGCATTTTGCAGCCATTTGAAATCATTGCAATTCTGCCCGCAATCATTGGTGAATGCAACCTTTGACCCTTTGTCTCGTTAAAGCGCTTGTATACCCTAATTTGTCATTTTTCCCTACAGGTAGGCCTATAATAAGGCTTGTCTGTAGGTAAAATTATTATATCTCCTAAACCTGTATGGTTTAGGAGATATTCTCTTTTGCATACTCTCTTTGCATGTTGGAGCCACAAACCCAGAAGAAATGTAGAGGAAGCTGACATCTTGCCCTCAGCGTTTCTTCCAGGTTTGCGGCTCCGGCGCTGTGAGTGGCCGGAGCCGTGATGACCTCACTCCCGTGCATGCGTGCAGGAGTCTTAATCCCAGCAAGGTCCGGCAGCATCTGCCGGACCTTCAGCTGGACATTCAGAGCACATGCGCCGCTGACGTCAGCGGCTCCATGCAAAGAGAATATCTCCTAAACCATACACAATTAGGAGATATTAATTTATTATAGGCTTGCCTGTAGGTAAAAATGACTAGGCGTGCAGGGGTTTTTGAGATAAATAGTGCAGCGCTAAATCATTTAGTAGTGATAAATGATTACCACAATGTGATAAAGGTATGGAAAACCAAACATCAATGATAAAACACAAATGTGAATTGTGAGACCTCCAATGTATGGGAAAATTGAAGTCCAAGTGGAATGGACAAAACAGATGTGTGGGAAACTTCAACAAGTGTTAGGTGGTTGGTAATCTGTGGACACACACTATGATGATTCTTCACACACCATGACCCAAATGGAAACAAAGGTGAAATGAGGGAACTCCAATATGTGAGAAAATTAAAGTCCAAGTAAAATAAACACAAATGTGTGGGAAACTTCAACAAGTGTTATAGAGTCCATGCAATAAAAACACACACTGAGATGATTCTTCCCACAGGAATGACCCGGATATATAGAAATACCAAGTTGACTGTTGAAATCAAATGCTTGTAATGGTAAATAGATGGGGTACTCTTACCGCAACTGGTGGACTCATCTATCATATGACAGTGAGTCAAAAAGGCTTGGGGTGTCAACGACCTGAATCAATGGAACAGGATCTCTGTGGGTGCCGCAGCGGTCTAGATCAATCCAAAGGAGGGTAGTCCGATGAGCTAAGATGTTGAAACAACTCTCCTCCCATGTGCAGGCTCCAAATGGAAAGATGGAAACAAAAATGGGGACAAGAAGGGATGGCTCCCAATGGTGCAGGTCAATAAAACCGATCAGGGTTTATTAAGATAAAATGTCATACAAACACATGACAAAAAGGTAAAGACTATAAAAGTGATCACAATTTAAAAGCAATGTGGGGTGCAGTAATGCAGGCCCAACGCATTTCGACTAAAAGTCATCAACAGGGGTTTTTGCCTTGCAGGTTTTTATTTTTTTTTTTTTTTTATGTGTGGGTATACAACCACTTTAAATGGCACCTGTTGCCAAAAAAATAAAAATCACACGGGGGACTTTTTGTCCCCTATGTGTTGGGGGAAAAAAAGCTAAGTAAAAAAAAAAACACTTATTTTTTTTCTTGTCACCCAAAATAACATCTATATACGAGCACACTGCTTACACTACTAACATGTCCAGTAGCCACATCTTCTTCTCTTTTTTTTTTTTCTGTTGTACATACCGTATTATGGCTATGTCAATTCCGGCTTCCGGGCACTCACTCCCGCGGGAGTAGGCGTTTCTATTCTGAGGCGCAATGTAATCTGGGAGTTCACCCAGATGTGTCATGTCCTGCCGAAAAGTTCCCCCGGCGGATAAGGACGCCCCTGTACTGCGCAGGCGCGGCACGAACCTCAACGGAGTTTCCGAAAGTAGCTGAACATGTAGAGCTGCGAGTCAGTGCTACACGGCTCCTAGTCATTGCGCAGGCGCCGTGTAGAGCTAACTCGCAGCTCTACATGTTCGGCTACTTTCGGAAACTCCGTTGAGGTTCGTGCCGCGCCTGCGCAGTACAGGGGGGTCCTTATCCACCGGGGGGACCTTCTTTGGCAGAACACCGTCCACCGCTACCAGGAAGTCAGTGCTTGTGGGCTTCACAATGCTCACAAGCAAAATGGAAATTTCCTATAGCTGATTTTAAAAGTTCATCTTTTTGCTTGAAAACAGACAGGGGAGGTTTGAAGTCACCAAACACGCGAGTACTAATTGGTGATCTAAAAATACATTGAATGCAAGCAAAAAAAAAAATGATTTGCCGCGGAACCTCTGCTTTGATTGTAAAAAATTAAAGTTACACCCAAGCACATAAAATCCCCCCCCCCCCCCCCCCAAAAAAAAAAACCTATCGAGGCCCCACATATACGCATGTGCAAACGTAAACACACGTGGCAGGGCGTCCGCGCCTGAAAACATTGATTGTCATACAGATGTTACATATCGCTGCGCATGCTGGAATGAGAGCAATAATTCTAGCGCCAGACCTTGTTTGTAACACTAAACTGATGACCTATAGGGGGGTTTTAAATCGTTACCTGTCAGTACCCTATATTTTCTATAGGTAACAGGTACCCGCTCCCACTTTCTGCTGAGTTACCCACGGTGAACTCAGCCGGAAGTCCTCCTCTCGCCACAGTCGGCCCATTGAGAAAGCGCAGCGCGATTTGCTCAGTAGGAAACCAGCTGTGAAGCCGCAAGGTGTAGGGAGGGGGGGGGGATAGTGGCCCATCGTTGGTGTCAGGTGGAGGACGAGTGGCCCATTGTTGGTGTCAGGTGGAGGACAAGTAATATGTGTCCTAAGGACCAGATAGAAGCATACAAAGGACTGTTTGGGGATCTTTGCCTAAAGCTAGATGGATCAAAATTCAACAAGTTCAGCTCTGGCTTTTCCTGCTCAACAAAGTAACTGTTGGAAAACATTCATTCGATCAGCGGCTGCAGCCAATGGCACAGCAGGGAGAATTCTTGTGTCCACCTCACTTGTGTGGATGGCGGAAGTCAAGGCGTCATCATTTATGGCCAGCCTTATGCCATGTATACACAATCTGACATTCCGACAACAAAACCGTGTTTTTTTTTTCCGACGGATATTCGCTCAAACTTGTCTTGCATACACACGGTCACACTAATGTTGTCGGAAATTGCAAACGTCAAGAACGCGGTGACGTACGACGAGCCAAGAAAAATGAGGTTCGATAGCCAGTGTGGCTCTTTTGCTTTATTCAGAGCATGCGTGGAATTTTGTGCGTCGGAATTGTGTAACCCCGCTCGGAATTTCCGACAACAAGTTTTGTTGTTGGAAAATTTGAGAACCGGCTCTCAAATTTTTGTTGTCGGAAATTCCGACAGCAAATGTCCGATGGAGCCTACACACGGTCGGAATTTCCGACAACAAGCTCACATCGAACATTTTGTGTACGCGGCATAAGAGTTTCATGCTCTGTATTGAAGTGCATTGTTTACTTCTATACAGTATAATAAATTAAGATCTAAACTGCGCTAGAAACCACAATCTACAAATGTCAAAGCCGCCAGCACTCAGACAAAGTGGATAGAAATTAAAAAACAAGGTAGTGCGGCGCTGTGCTGGTGAATATCGCTAAATAAAGAAGTGATAATCAAACATATGGTGAAAATAAAAATGCAGTGAACATTGCATAATCAAATAAACCACAAATCAAATAAGTATAGTGTTGGTAGCTCCACAAAGGGAGTCCACACACTAAAAGTACTCCCGTGAGCAAACACAGGTGCATATAACTAGTCCAAACAAATAAATAAAGTGACTTATGACTCAGGAAAGTCCATATAGTAAAAACAAAAAAAAGTGTATGTGTGTGTGTGTGTGTTGAAAGTGCACCAACCCGAAGGTGAGCACAACAACTTTGAAGGTAGGATGAACTAATAGGTTGACATAAAGTCCAAACACCTCTGACCCATTTCAAAGATCACTTCCCACGGAGTAAACACATGTGAAGAACCAAACTGTTGTCTGATGAATTCAAATCAATACTTGAGACAATAGACAAGTGGGGTACTCTTACCACAAATGGTGGAATCCTCTACCGTACGATAGTGAGTCAGATAGGCTTGAGGTCTCAAAGACCATGGATGATGGAACAGGATGCCTTGGATCTCTCAAACCGTCCAGGAGAGGATAATCCGATGCACTGAATGGCTAGTAGAAACTCCCCCAGCATATAGACTCCAAGGATACACAGATGAAAGAAGTGAAGACAAAAAAGGGGAAGCTCCCAATGGTGCAGGTAAAAAAAAAAACGTATCGGGTTTATTTCCATAAAATTGTCATACAGGATGTTGACAAAGGATAAAAAAGTGATCACAATCTTAAAAGCAATGTGGGGTACAGCAAAACCCGACTTCAAAGTCTTCAACCGGGGCATTTAGTATAGTCTCTGAACTGCTCTGCATATTTAAATTCATATCATATCATGAAGAGTGTAATAGGAAGAATGATAACATCACAGTCTCGGCAAGAGGCACTTTGTTTTCTATAAGTTTTATGTTCTCTATTATTTACTTCAATACCTGACAGAGCTCTTTTTTTTTGTCTTCCAGGTCCAGTGCACATCGAACAGTTCCAGAGCGGTGAGTTTCTCACAAGATCTATTATGTGGGTGCGGGCTCATTTTATAAGAATGGGGGTGTGGCCTATAGCCGCCAGCTTCCAGCAATCGTCGTTTGGACACAAAGGGTTATTTCCACCTTTGCAGCCTATATAGAAGAACACCTATTGTTTATATTTGTTACATGTTCCCATGCACATAACAGAACTAAAATAAATATGTTTAGAAATTGCTGCATACCAATTTTTTTTTTTTTTTTTTTTTTTTTTAACTTGCTGAAAAATTCTAATTGGTTTACTCCTATGTAATGTTATGGAGGGGGCTAGGGAGTTATGTTTACCAAAGTGATGAGTGTCTGTACTCTGCTGGCAGATTGCCATTATCAGTTGTAGTCTGGATGAGCGCACCATCTGTCCTAACAAAGGATAACGTTCTCAAAGCTTGCATGGTACACTGTATGTAAATGATCTTTAAAAAAAACATTGGAAGCTATTCCAAACAAAACAAGCTGCCTGTCCTATACCTGTTCCAAAGGAACAACTAGAGTAAGATATATATATATATATATATATATATATATATAATATAATTTTTTTTATTATTATTATTATTTTTTGTTGTTAGGTTGTGTGACTGGGAACACAACAAAAAATATTGGGGTTTCTTAAATTTGGCTGCGATGATGGAAATATTCTTTAAATTAAATCCTACCAGAGGAAACTGAGGACTTCCATTGCTGACGGCCTTCTGAAAATCTAAGTTTCCTGGCTGTTATCCTAACTTTAAGTCTGAGTCTCTGACCCTAAGGCCCCTTTCACACTGGGGCGGTTTGCAGGCGCTATTTTGCTAAAAATAGCGCCTGCAAACCGAGCCTAAACAGCGGCTGCTGTCTCTCCAATGTGAAAGCCCCGAGGGCTTTCACACTGGAGCGGTGCGCTAGCAGGACGTGAAAAAAAGTCCTGCTAGCCGCATCTTTGGAGCGGTGAGAGGAGCGGTTTGTTTACCGCTCCTACACCGCTCCTTCCCATTGAAATGAATGGGACACCGCGGTAATACCGCCCGCAAACCGCGGCTGCAGCCGCGGTTTGCGGGTGGTATTACCCCTTTTTCGGCCGCTAGCGGGGGTTAAAACCGCACCGCTAGCAGCCGAATACCTCAGCAATCCCGACGTTATAGCTTCGCTAAAAATAGCAGCGCTATACCGCCTCAGTGTGAAATCGGCCTAAACAAGTTTTGCAAATTGGGAAATTTCTTATCTACTTACTTAAAGTGGAACTTTATGCTATGTCCTCCATTCCCTCCTAATTTTGGAACTTTTTTGGAGGAGGAGCGGGTACCTGAACGCTTTAATCTAGATTAGTGGATGACTGCATTGTTGACTGTTTTGGGGGCACAAATTCTAGGGCTGCCATCCTTATTCTCTCTTCGTTAAATCACTGATCTGCAGTATGTATCAGGGGCTCCAAAACTTTACTGGTTGTATTTTTGTTCAGTCTGTGACTTAGTAAATAATTCAGCAATGATAAAGATGGGGTTTGTGGACATTGTTTGTTTGGAGTTACACTAAATTATTAGGCCTCATGCCCACGGGCGTTTTTTCAGCCGCGTTTTTGAGCGTTTTTTACAGCTTAAAAACGCCTGTCCATGTTAGTCTATAGCTTCATGCCCACCTAGGCGTTTTTGAGCTGTAAAGAGCATAGGCGTTTGTAAGCTGTAAAAAAAACCCAGGGCCAGTGCGTTCCTCAGCGTCAGAACTAGGCAGGAAAAAACGCGAGCGTCAAAAAACGCGCACTAACGCGCAAAAAAACGCGCACTAACGCGCGGTCGCGTTTTTAGCTCCGACGTTTTTTTTAAAAAAAAAAAAAAAAAAAAAAATATTTACAATAACATGGACAGGCGTTTTTAAGCTGTAAAAAACGCTCAAAAACGCAGCTGTAAAAACGCCAGTGGGCATGAGGCCTTAATGTTGTAAGTTAAGCAACAGTGTGTAATCACACACGCGCGCGCATTAAAGAGGAAGTAAAGGCAAAAACTAATAAACTCTCTCAGCCATGTTCTAAGCCTAATCTATCTAGCCCTAAAAAGAATAAATCGCTATACATACTTGTTCTGCAGCCACTCCTTTCCAGTCTCCAGCGGCGCACTCTGTGTGCAGGAGACAGACGAAAACGGCTGAGAAATGACGTCGCCCATAGACTTACTATGGGGCTTCCATTGTCCGCTGCCTCTCTTGCACACTCCGTCACATTGAAGCCACCACTGACTGCTCAGCGTGGGACTGGATCGGCTGCAGAATAGGTAAGTATATGGAATTTGTTTTTTGCACAGGGCTAGGTGGTTTGGACTTAGAATGTGTCTGAGAGTAGGTTTATAGTTACAGTGCATCCGAAAAGTATTCACAGCGCTTCACTTTTTTCCACATTTTGTTATGTTACAGCCTTATTCCAAAATGGATTAAATTCATTATTTTCTTCAAAATTCTACAAACCATACCCCATGAGGACAACGTAAAAGAAGTTTGTTTGAAATCTTTGCAAATTTATTTATAAAATCACGTGTACATAAGCATTCACAGCCTTTACTTAATACTTTGTTGACGTACCAATTACAGCCTCAAGTCTTTTTGGGTAGCTTGGCACACCTATTTTTGGGCAGTTTCTCCCATTTTTCTTTGCAGGACCTCTCAAGCTCCTACAGGTTGGATGGGGAGCGTTGGTGCACAGCTATTTTCAGATCTCTCCAGAGATGTTTAATCTGGTTCATGTCTAGGCTCTGGCTGGGCTGCAGAGATGATTGTTCTTCTGCAAGGTTCTCCTCTCTCCACAAAGAATTCGAAGAAGAGAAGCCCCCCAATTGGGACTTTAAGGGCAACAACTAATAATGTAGAAAAATTGTGATTTTATTCAAAATTTATACAAAATTACAACATTAAAAACATGAATGGTGCGATAGTACGTGAGCTCCCAAGAAGGTCCAAAAAAGCCCAATGCGTTTCGGGACACTGTCCATCCCTTCGTCAGGGGCTAGTATCCGGACGGGGTCACACTATACAATACAAATAAAATCATTTTAGAGAAATATACATTTGAACATCTATACAAAAATTGGGATCAAGAGCACAATAATCACACAGTGCAGGAATCCTACCCAATCACATCATTGTAAAGACTCCTAGTTGGACCCCCAGGGAAGGTACCGATGTTCCTCCTGCATCCAAAGGGGACACCGGTGAGACGGGTCCCCAAATCTCCCAACAGATCCAAGCTGCACCACCAAGGCACGGACACAGCAGCCACGGCATTATGGTCCTTCAGGTTCTATTTAAAGAACAATAATGTATGAATTGAAATCATCTGGGGCATACAAGCTTCCCAGTGTCTATCCCTTTAAAATCTTTTCAAAACCCCTTAAGAGCACGGGCGATGCGAACAGAATGAAACATACCTGATTGCTGGGCCATTCATCTAATCCCTGGAGCTACACAGACAAAGATTTGGCAAAAACAGATATCCCAGTCCTTCAGATATGGTATCATATGTTCTATATTTGGGTATAAATGATCCGGGTAAGTATCAATCCCATTTTAATAACAAGTCATGTACCACATGAAAAGTGGACATGACAATAGTATACAGAGAGACCTAAAATCCCCTGCCTCTTCCTGTCAAGCCTACCTTGTAAGTAGCCAAATACATCCAGCACTCCCGCTGCGTCACCGCCATCCAACACAATGACGGATACGCTGCGCAAGGAGGCTGATTTTTAAATGGAGGGGGGGGGGCGGAGGAGGAACACGTGATGCCGCGACGTATTGACCGGCATCACGTGATCCAAGGTCCTGCACGGCACTCCAGCTGTAACCCTGGGACGCAAGAGGCATCCACACACTCAAGAGCCGCACGCGTGGAAACTGAGCATCCGACGTCATGTGACCAGATGGGTCATCTGCGCTAAGGTCCTGTCAAAGGGTTCGCCTCGCACACACAAGAGGCGGGACCAGTCCTATCTGGTCCTGCCCCATGCATAGACCCACCACAGCACTGCACCTTTGTAGAGTATGTGTCTGATTGCTTCGCAACAGGCACATTGACTCATAGTGCTCGAATAGCACGGCTGGCTATTATCTCAGTTTTCAAAAGGGGAGGGAAAAAGGGGGAAAGAATTTGTATGTAATTGTATGACCCATTTACCTGTATGCAATCATTTGTAAACTATGTAAAATACTAAGTCGTCACATTCCTTCATCCTCCGCCCCCCTTCCTCCATTTAAAGACCGGCCTCCTTGCGCAGCGTATCCGTCATTGTGTTGGATGGCGGTGATGCAGCGGGAGTGCTGGATGTATTTGGCTACTTACAAGGTAGGCTTGACACGAAGAGGCAGGGGATTTTAGGTCTCTTATGTATACTATTGTCATGTCCACTTTTCATGTGGTACATGACTTGTTATTTATATGGGATTGATACTTACCCGGATCATTTATACCCAAATATAGAACATATGATACCATATCTGAAGGACTGGGATATCTGTTTTTGCCAAATCTGTCTGTGCAGCTCCAGGAATTAGATGAACGGCCCAACAATTAGGAATGTTGCATTCTGTTTACCTCGCCCGTGCTCTTAAGGGGTTTTGAAAAGGTTTTAAAGGGATAGACACTGGGAAGCTTGTATGCCCCAGATGATTTCAATTTATACATTATTGTTCTTTAAATAGAACCTGAAGGACCATAATGCCGTGTCAGTGCCTTGGTGGTACAGCTTGGATCTGTTGGGAGCTTTGGGGACCCGTCTCACCTGTGTCCCCTTTGGACACAGGAGGAACATCTGTACCTTCCCTGGGGACCCGCCGGTCCAACTATGAGTCTTTACAATGATGTGATTGGGTATGATTCCTGCACCGTGTGATTATTGTGCTCTTGATCCCCATTTTTGTATAGATAATCAATGTTCAAATGTATATTTCTCTAAAATGATTTTATTTGTATTGTATAGTGTGACCCCCGTCCGGCTACTAGCCAGCCCCTGACTAAGGGACGGACAGTGTCCCGAAACACGTTGGGCTTTTTTGGACCATCTTGGGAGCTCACGTACTATCGCACCATTCATGTTTTTAATGTGGTAATTTTGTATAAATTTTGAATAAAATCACAATTTTTATACATTATTTGTTGCCCTTAAAGTCCCAATTGGGGGGGATTCTCCTTCGATTTACCCTAGGGATGTTGGCAGCACATATAGGTCCTTTTTTTTTTTTTATGTTCTTTCTATGTTCTACTCTCCACAGAGAACGGCTGGAGCTCCATCAGAGTGACCATCGGGTTCTTGGTCACCTCCCTGACTAAGGCCCTTCTCCCCGATCGCTCAGTTTGGCTGGGCAGCCCACTCTAGGAAGAGTCCCGGTGGTTCCAAACTTCTTCCATTTACAGATGATGAAGGCCACTGTGCTCATTGGGACCTTCAATGCTGCACACACTTTTTTTGTACCCTTCCCAAGATCTGTGTCTCTATACAATCCTGTCTGAGGTCTACAGACAATTCCTTGGACTTCATGGCTTTGTTTGTGCTCTGACAATGCACTGTTACCTGTGGGACCTTGTATAGACAGGTGTGTGCCTTTCCAAATCATGTCCAATCAAATGAATTTACCACAGGTGGACTCCAGTCAAGTTGTAGAAACATCTGAAGGATGATCAGTGGAACAGGATGCACTTGAGCTCATATGTGAGTGTCATGGCAAAAGGCTGGGAATACTTATGTACATGGTATTATTATTAATATATATTTTTTTTAATTTGCAAAGATTTCAAGCAAACTTATTTTATGTTGTAATTATGGGGTATTGTTTGTAAAATTTTGAGGAAAATAATAAATTTAATCCTGTTTGGAATAAGGCTGTAACATAACAAAATGTGGAAAAAGTGAAGCGCTGTGAATACTTTCCGGATGCACTGTAGGTTTTGCCTTTACTTTTAGCAAGCAACAATGGTTAATATGCTTTTAGTTTGCCACATTGTAATTTAGCGTGGATCTCTCTAACTGATCTATATTTGATCTTTTTTTGATACTGTTGGGGCACCAGGGTGTCGGCTTTTAACACCGGTGTTATGTGCTTGTGGACAATTTTAAATGACATAATAAAAGTGATCTTCTTTTTCTTTTTTTTTTTTTTTGGTCCCAGGTGTCATTCTTTTCTATACCAATGGTGGGTTTTGCAGTTTTTTTTTTTTTTTTTTTTTTTTTTTTCAAGGTATTGGTAGAATTCTATATCTGAATGTGTAAGGATAAGGCTGGCAGCCTTTTTATACATCTACATACATATTCCAAAACAGTCTGTCACAGCAAAGTATCTGTGAGGCCGGGTTCACACTGGGGCGACAAACGCTCCGACATTGGGAGCTCATGTCGCATGACGTGTGAAAATCAATGTTTCCCTATGGGAGCCGTCTTAACTGGTCCGACACATGTCGGTCCGACTTTGAAAATGCTCCCTGTACTACTTTTGGTCCGACTTTGATCTGACTTCAGCCCATTGACTATCATTGAAGTCGGATCAAAGTCGGACCGCAGTCTTGCATGATCCGACTTTGGGATGCGACTTGTGCTCTGCTGATCTTGAGGGGGAACTCTACGCCAAATTTTAAATTAAAAAAAAAAAAAAAAAAACGGCATGGGTTCCCCTCCAGGAGCATACCAGGCCCTTTGGTCTGGTATGGATTTTAAGGGGAACCCCCTATGCCGAAAAACGGCGTGGGGGTCCCCCCAAAATCCAAACCAGACCCTTATCTGAGCACGCAACCTGGCAGGCCGAAAAAGAGGGGGGGGGAGAGAGCGGCCCCTCCTCCCTCCTGAACCGTACCAGGCCGCATGCTCTCAACATGGGGGGTTTGGTGCTTTGGGGCAGGGGGGCCACCTGCGGCCCCCCCACCCCAAAGCACCCTGCCCCCATGTTGATGACAGGGCCTCTTCCCGACAACCCTGGCCGTTGGTTGTCGGTCTGCGGGGGGGGGCTTATCGGAATCCGGGAGCCCCTTTAATAAGGGGGCCCCCAGATCCTGGCCACCCACCCTATGTGAATGAGTAATGGGGTACATCGTACCCCTACCCATTCACCTGGTGGAAAAAATGTCAATAAAAAAACACACACAGGTTTTTAAAGTAATTTATTACACAGCTCTGGGGGTCTTCTTCCGACTTCGGCGGTCTCCGGTGTCGTCTCCGCGCTCTCCGGTTCTTTCTTCCTTCTGCTGGGCCTCCGCTATCTTCTTCCAGCTCTTTTGCTAGCGGGGCCCGGTCTTCTCCGTCGCCTTCTTCCCTCTTCGATGTTGACAGGTCGCTTCCTCCCGCTGTAATGCTGGGTGTGCGGTGCGCTCCGATTTTATATAGGCCTCTCATGACGTCAGTCACATGCTCCCATGACGTCAGTCACATGCTCTGGAGCTTGTGACTGTGACGTCATGAGAGGCCTACATAAATCGGAGCACACCCAGCATTACAGCGGGAGGAAGCAACGTGTCGACATCGAAGAGGGAAGAAGGCGACGGAGATGACCGGGCCCCGCTAGCAAAAGAGCTGGAAGAAGATAGCGGAGGCCTGGCAGAAGGAAGAAAGAACCGGAGAGCGCGGAGTCTACACCGGAGACCCCCGAAGTCGGAAGAAGACCCCCGGAGCTGTGTAATAAATTACTTTAAAAACGTGTGTTTTTTTTTTTTTTTTTTTTTTTAATTGACATTTTTTTTTTCACCAGGTGAAATGGGTAGGGGTACGATGTACCCCATACTCATTCACATAGGGTGGGGGGCTGGGATCTGGGGGCCCCCTTATTAAAGGGGGCTCCCGGATTCCTATAAGCCCCCGCCCGCAGACCCCGACAACCAACGGCCAGGGTTGTCAGGAAGAGGCCCTGTCCTCATCAACATGGGGGCAGGGTGCTTTGAGGTGGGGGGGCCGCAGGTTGCCCCCTTGCACCAAACCCCCCATGTTGAGGGCATGCGGCCTGGTACGGTTTAGGAGGAAGGGGGCGCTCTCTCGTCCCCCCCCCTCTTTTTTTCCTGCGGCCTGCCAGGTTGCGTGCTCAGATAAGGGTCTGGTTTGGATTTTGGTGGGACCCCCACACAGTTTTTTCGGCGTAGGGGTTCCCCTTTAAAATCCATACCAGACCGAAGGGCCTGGTATGCTCCTGGAGGGCAACCCATGCCGGTTTTTTATTTAAAATTTGCTGTGGAGTTCCCCCTCAAGAGTCATACCAAACACAGTGCCTGGTATTGGCGGGGATCAAAGTCGGATCCACGTTCATTGAAAGTCGGACATGTGTCGGCTTCATGTCGCAGGGCAAAGTCGGATCCAAAGTAGTACGGCTGTCGTGTCGCACAAGTGTGAACCCGGCCTGAATGACCCTTTGTACATTGTCATTCTCTGACTCCGGGGAATTATACATTCATTGCCTTACCTAGGGTTAGTAAGCATTGCAGGAACTCAGACAGTGGCAGCTTTCAGTGGCACCAGACCAGTGTGAGCGCGTTCTGAACTTTGGTGTTCATATTTCCAGGCTGCATTATTTGCACTGCAGCCTCCTTTTGTACAGTTCAGAGTTCTTCTTCTTCTTTTTTTTTTTTTTTACCATTTCTTTGTCTTTCTGCAGGTCTGGAGTTGTGTGTCGGGTAAAATACTGCAATACATTACCAGATATTCCCTTTGATCCCAAATTCATAACTTACCCCTTTGATCAAAACAGGTAAGTGGGTGCCACACACTGTACTGTTTGCCTAAATGCCAGTTCTCTTCTGAGCAGGCCTGATATCTTCTTTCAGATTCGTGCAGTATAAGGCCACATCTCTTGAAAAACAACACAAACATGACCTTCTCACTGAGCCAGACCTGGGAGTCACCATTGACTTGATCAACCCTGATACATATCGCATTGACGCCAATGGTGAGTGAGGATGCAGGACCACTCACCTCCTACCACCAATGACCCTTTCTCTTACCTTTTTATACCTGTCCTCTGGACAATATATAGCAATGTCCCTTTTCTGCATGCTTGGTGGAGAAAATTTTGAACCACTGACATCAGTCTTTGCTTTAAGTGGCAATTTCTGCCTCTGCCAAGTGTTTGCTTCAGGTTTGCACGCTGTACCAGAACAATGTGTGCAAATAATTTCTGTGCTGTGTCTGTTAGGTGTTGGGTGTCTTAAAAAAAAAAAAAAAAAAAAACCTCGTCAGAATGCTGCTAATGTTCCCTATGGCGGCAAAAGGTTGCCATAAGGCAGGAATCTCAAACTCTATTTCATCGCGGGCTGTATCAGCATAATGGTTGCCCTCAAAAGGCTGGTTGCTTCCATTAGCCTAGATGTCCAGAGCACCCTGCTCCCCCTTACATTAGATGTCAAGAGTCCTCCACCCTCCTTTACATCACAGTGCCCCCCTTAACTTGTGCTTCTACCAGGAAGAAGCTGTGAGGCAGAAAGTGCAGGGGCTGCAGGAGGGCTAGAGTCGGCTGGATGCTGAGTCCAGGGGAAGGGGAGACAAAGGGGTGCTGCTGCACAGAATCTGTAAGAGGAGTTCTGTTCTCCCCTCTGCAGAAGAAGTGCGAGGGCCACATGAAATGGCCAGATTTGGCCCGCGGGCATTGTGTTTGACACATGTGCCATAAGGTGACCTCTTTCTGAAAGTGTTAATTTCCCAGCTGTCATGCTGATCCGGTGGTTTCAGGACCCAATAAGCAGATAAGGAGTTTTGATTTCACTCTGACTTTCTAAATAGTGATCTCTCCCCCCCCCCCCCTAATGAAAGCGGCTTCTCTCCACGAAGATGGCAGATCTTGTCATTCTACTTTCCTAGCAGTCACTTTTCTCTGTGACCAATTTACCCCATACAGCTGACAAGGAAGGAAATCCTCATCTCAGTATATTTCTGGGTAAAACATCCACAGCAGTTAGCGCTTCAAATCACAAAGGAGCTAAATTGCTTGAAAAAAGGGACTGCATACAATATCCTGCATTGTTCTGCAAACAGCTTAAATACTTTAGTGCACCATTGGTGCAATTGTGGCCCCAATAGGTGAGCGGACAATGTTTTACCTGGAATTCAATGCAATTCCATCTCTTTTTGCAATCCATAGACAAAACCCAACTCTAGGAAAAAAACTAACTTTTTTTCTTTTTTATTTTGACCAGTGTTAAAAAAAAAGATTAAAATTACAGTAAATTACAATTATGATGCAACATTATTTAAAAATTAAAATCGGAAGTTTTTTTTATGCACTTTATTGCAACATAATGAATAAAAGAAAAGAAAAATGGTTAAAAATGTAAAAAAATAGGGAAAATAATAGTTGAGGAGAGATGAGGAAGGAGGGCTTAATTAGGGCTGATTAGGGTAGAAGTTCTAAACACAGGAACAGAAATGTTATATATTGTAGCGTACCAGCCCTTAAATGTGGGGGGCCACATTAATATTCCTTTTTTATTTACAAATTTTTTGCAATAGTAGTTTTTTTTTTTTTTACTTTTTCTTCTGTAAATAATTAAGCCTAACTAAACCCACTGATTTGAACTTTCTTTTGAGAAATAGTTAAATTAGATTTTGGCTATACATTTATTAACAATTAATAAGCATATTTGTTCATACTTCTTCTCATGTGGGTCACAGGAGGGTACTTATTCTTGTACTCGTGTGACCCAGAATCCGCCATCAGTGGGCTAAAGTCCACTTTTGGCTGATGTCACAGAGCTGGTCCAGTCTCTGGATGCATCCCAATGTCAGGATATGCCCAGATGCCTGGACCGGCAGCTGGCTCAACCTCTTGGCACACGCCGCCTCCGCCATAGCCCAGCACTCCAGTGAGCACCGGAGGGACAGAGCAAAGAGTGATGACTGATTGTCACTGCTCTGTGCTCAGAGCGGAACCAAGAACTGGGCGATCAGCAGTCATGGCTTACAGTCGGCAGGTGGCCGATGCTGCAACCATCAAAGGTGAGTGTGTAGAGAATTTTTGTTTTTTCACTTCTCTTTTTCGATCCTTTATCAAATCAATGTTTTCTGCAGTGCTTTCCTTTATATTCTGCCTACTAGGGCACGCACAGCTACATTAAAGGCATGCTTCTGATGAGCTTTCAAGCCCTCAAATGGCTGGCATAACAGCTAATCATAAGTGCAGTACCATTGCAAATGCAGATCTAATTGGAGACTAAGATGGCGATGTCTTCAGCAGAATGGAGGGTTTAGTTGCACCTTTTAAAGAATGCAAAGGCTTTTTCTAAATTAAAGTTGATGATGATAAACCTAGACAAATTGAAATATTTGCTTTTAATTGCAGTCCCCCTGGATTTAGCCGATGAGAAGCTTCTTGAAGAAGAAATTCAAGCACCCACCAGCTCCAAGAGGTACTGTTTATAACTTTGTGCTTGTCTGTAATCCAATTCCTCTTGCTTTACATAAAGGGCCACTTAATGTGATAATGAATGTTAAAGTGTTATTTAGGGCTCATTCACACTTGTATGATTTGTCATGCGACTTTGGACATGACAAGTCACAGCCCATTGTTTGCAATGGCATCAGATCAGTTAAAGTTGCAGTGATTTTGAAAAAGTGCCTGCACTGCTTTCATACTCCTTTTGGTCCAGAGAATGTAAAGTCTGGTCAAAATTGCACCAAAAGACACACTGGAAATTGGTAAAGTAAACCCTCCTTAATGCATCCTATGCATTAAGGTGAAAAAACTTCTGTCAGTCACCGGCCCCCCCCCCCCCCTTTTACTTGCCTGAGGCCCCATATTTCCCTCGGGGGAGACATGCTGTGTCCCTCTCTGCACGGGGTCCCGGCTTTTGATTGGATAGATTGATTGCAGCCATTGACTCCCGCTGCTGTCAATCAAATCCAATGGCGCACGCGGGGGGGGCGCGCGCGTACGGCATTCGTGTCTATGGACGCCGATACCTGGTCTCTGGAGCGCGCCGGTAAGGTAACCCCCGGTAGAGCGCTCCTCCTAGGGGGTTATCTGATGCGAGGAGGAGCCGCCAAGGGACCCCAGAAGAGGGGGCCACTCTGTGCAAAATGAGCTACACCGTGGAGGTTATTTTAAATACGAAGGCTTGCAATCACTTTAAGCCTTAATGAATTTATTGCGATGTTTGTGTATATTGGTAATCAGTTGATTATATCTAGAATTTATATTTGAGTACGGTTATTAACATTTGTTTATGGGATTTCCACACAGCGCTGCAAATAGGTTTGGTTTCATTTTTTTTGTTTGCTATTGTGTGTGTGCGCACACACACACACACACACACACACACACACACACACACACTAGCAAACAAGAAAAAATATATATATATAATTGAAAAGCAGCAGTGGATTTGTGTTTCAGCCTTGATGAACTGGTAAGCCCCCCCCCCCCCCCCCCCCCCACACACACACAATATTTTTCTTACCTGAGCCCGATCCAGCGATGTGCACGAGCACAGTGGCTCCAGCCACTGACTCTCTCCTCATTAGACAGATTGATGGCAGCAGAAGCCATTGGCTCCCACTGCTGTCAATCAAAAGCTGTGGCAGGGGGGCAGGGCTGAGTCCCGCTGTCTGTGTCAATGGACGCAGCAGCGGGACTCGAGTGAGCCTGCATGCGTGCCGCCATAGAAAACCGACTTTCCGTGGGGACACCCGATTTGAAGAGGAGGGTCCTGGAGTGCCGGCGAGGGACCCCAGAATAAGGTAATTGGGGATGCTCTGTGCAAAACCATTGCACATGGCAGGTGAGTATGATGTTTGTTTTTTCTTTCTCGTACATCACGGGACACAGAGCGACATAGTCATTACTAATGGGTTATATAGATACCGTCAGGTGCTGGCACTGGCAACTTCCAAAACCGGAAGTACCCTCCCCTATATAAGCCCCTCCCATCCGGGAGCACCTCAGTTTTTTGCCAGTGTCTAAGGTGTTGGCCAAGAAGAAACATGTGTTTTTCACTGAGCTTGCTTACAGGTTCTTTTGGGCCTCAGTAAGCTATTCCGGATCCGACCAAAAAAGCTTCATAGCTAAACGGTCGGTACCCGGGCCTTGCAGCAGAAGAGCAAGGTTTTGCCTGTAATGCTTCTCTTAGGAGAGCTGGACCCTGGGATCCAGAGCTCTGGTCATACCCATGACCAAGATGTTTTCTGTGCAGGGTGCTATACAGGTCCAGGGGAGTGGAATCCTTGGGAACCCGGTCCCTGAAGGTTTGATTACAATGCCTGCCGTGATAGGTGAAGTTTGGGCTTTTGTGGACCAAACAAAGTCCTGCGGCGGGGAACAGGTAAGTGGGGGCCCCCAGGAACTTGGTTCTATTGGGGGACCCCCAAGCCTAATTTGTCTTTCTGTCTGTTACCTAATGGTATTCCCGCAAAATTCTGTGCATGCCTGTAACTACTAAAAAAATGTAATAATTTTTAATGGTGGTCAAGAAAAAAATAAATAAATTTATATATATATATATATATATATATATTTAATATATTAGACTGCGGTACCTGTGTTTGTCCACTAGAGGCCGCTGTGGAACGTTTCTTGTCATGTGGACTAGTTTCTTCTCATCAGAGCGAGTCCAGGCAGATGGTGAGTTCTCTTATGGGAAACTGCTTCCTCTGCCATGTTGCAATGCTCGTCCATCCCCCGGCCTGCGGCAAAGAGGGGCCCTGGCTCTTGTCCCTAGTTTCCATTTTTCAAAATTGGCTGCACCAGTCTCCCCTGAAGAATCAGAGGTTAGTGACCGTAGAGCACCCTCAGGAGTACCTGGTACTGTGGCTGTCCTCAGTTCACCTGCTCCTGTGTATGTAACAGAGGAGGTTTTTTCCTCAGCTCTGGGAGGGCTGGAAGAGAGATTGTCAGCATTGATCGCGGCTTCCCTGTCACAGGAGAAAAGCGCCCGATCTCCGTCTCCTCCCTCAGAGTGCCTGTTAACAGAGCAACAGTCCCATACAGGGATCGACCTACCTGAAGGGGATCAGGATGAGGTCGATTCGGTTGTAGAGGAATCAACAGTGGAAGAGCCGTTCTCAGCATCACATGCTGAAAGGTTATGGGTTCAGTCCCTGACTAATATGGTCCGATCAGCATTTAAAATGCCACTTGCGGAGCCATCATCCACTTCTGTCTCCTCGTTGGGGTCGCTAAAAGCTCCCCAGACTGTTTGTTCCTTTCCGATCCATCCTTTACTGGAAGGGCTCATTTACCAGGATTGGGAGCATCCTGACAAAATATTTACTCCCCCTAAGAGATTTCCGGTGGTCTATCCCATGGAGGATAAGTTCATCAGAAAATGGAGGGTCCCTACAGTGGACGCAGCCATCTCTTGTGTGAATAAATCACTGACATGTCCGGTGGATAATGTCCAAATGTTCAAGGACCCAATAGATAAAAAATTGGAGTCCTTATTAAAATCTGCTTTTTCTACAGCAGGATTGGTGACACAACCAGCAGTGGCAGCTATAGGGGTCTGCCAAGCAGTGAAGGATCAGTTGAAACAGGTCTTAAGGGACTTGCCAGATCAGCAGGCTCTTGCCCTAGCTGATCTACCTAGAGCCTTATGCTTTGCGGTGGACGCCATAAAGGATTCAATCCATCAGGCCTCCCGCCTTACGCTGTCTGTAGTACATATGCGCAGGCTTCTATGGCTCAAAAACTGGTCTGCTGAAGCTCCCTGTAAAAAATTGCTGGTCAGCTTCCCATTTCATGGTGAGCGCTTATTCGGGGAAGACCTGGACAAGTATATCCAGAGAATTTCCAGCGGTAAAAGTACACTTTTGCCGGTTAAAAATAGAGTTAGAGGTCCCTCTTTTAAGAGGCCAGCTTCTCCAGTCCCTAGGACATCGGCTGTGAAACAGTTCCGACGGCCTCCTCGGTCAAATCCCGGAGGTAAAAATCAGGGACAGTTGCAGGGTAACAAGAAGCCCTGGAGCAGGAGAGGTACAAAACCTCCCCCAAAGTCAAATGCATGAAGGGTTGCCCCCACCCAATCGGGTGGGGGGAAGACTTCAGTTGTTCACAGAAACCTGGCGGGACACGATCCGAGACAGATGGGTGCTCTCCGCAGTAAATCTGGGATACAAATTGGAGTTAAACTCCCCTCCTTCCCGCTTTATAAGGTCAAACGTGCCAAGGGATCCCCAGAAGAGAGGATCCCTCCTGTTGGCACTGGAACAATTATTGCTCCAAGCAGTAATTATAGAGGTTCCCCTGGAAGAATGGGGGTTCGGGTTTTACTCAAACCTCTTTACAGTTCCGAAGCCAAACGGGGACGTGAGGCCCATATTAAATCTAAAAGGGCTAAACAAATTCCTACATATCAGGACTTTCCGGATGGAGTCGATCCGATCGGTAGCCACTGCCCTACAAGGGGAGGAATGGTTAGCCTCGATCGACATCAAAGATGCTTATTTGCACATTCCCATCTTTCCAGCCCACCAAAAATGTCTACGCTTTGCGGTAGAAGGGCGCCATTTTCAGTTCAGAGCCTTACCCTTCGGTCTGGCCACAGCACCAAGAGTGTTCACAAAAATTCTGGCCCCATTATTGGCCAATCTAAGAACACGAGGTGTAACGATAATGGCATATCTAGACGACTTGTTGCTGATAGACCACTCAGTGGAAAAACTAGAAGTGGTTGTTCACGAGACAATCAAGTTTCTGGAATATCACGGTTGGATTATCAACCGAGACAAGTCAGCCCTAAAACCAGTCAAAAGTCTGGAATACTTGGGGCTAAGGCTGGATTCAGACCAGAGAAAAATTTTCTTGCCTCAAGAAAAGGGGTCGTCTTTGAGAGATTTGATCCACTTAGTGGGTTCAAAAAGACAGCCATCCATACGCCTGTGCATGAGGCTGCTGGGAAAAATGGTGGCATCATTCGAAGCAGTACCCTACGGTCAATTCCATTCAAGGAAGTTGCAAAGGGCCATACTGTCAGCCTGGAACAAAAAAGTTCAGGCTCTGGACTTACCAATGTCCTTGTCCCCTTCCGTTCGCAAGAGCCTCCGCTGGTGGTTGGTTCCCCAGAATCTGGAAAGAGGGAAATCCTTCAGTCCGATTTCCTGGAAGGTGGTCACTACAGATGCCAGCCTTATAGGCTGGGGAGCAGTACTGGAGCAATGGTCTCTCCAGGGCAAGTGGTCAGAAGCAGAAAAGGCCCTGCCCATCAATCTCTTAGAGATACGAGCAGCCCGGTATGCCCTAGTAGCATGGACATCCAAACTCCAAGGGTCCCCTGTCAGAGTTCAATCAGACAATGCCACAGCAGTGGCATATATCAATCGTCAGGGGGGCACCAGGAGTCGTGCAGCCCAAAGGGAAGTAAATTACATCCTGAGATGGGCAGAAAGATATGTCCCAGCCATATCTGCGGTATTCATTCCAGGAGTGGAGAATTGGAAGGCGGACTTTCTAAGTCGCCAACAATTATGCCCAGGGGAATGGTCCCTTCATCCCGAGGTTTTCCGGACAATATGTCAGCGGTGGGGAACACCGGATGTAGATCTGCTAGCATCCAGATTCAACACAAAAGTGGACAGGTTTGTCTCTTGGACAAGGGATCCCCTAGCGTGCGGCTCGGATGCCCTAGTGTTCCCTTGGGATCAGTTCAAGCTGATATATGCATTCCCACCGCCACAATTGTTACCTCGATTACTCCGCAGAATCAGGGTAGAAAAGAAACCAGTGATTCTGGTGGCTCCAGCGTGGCCCCGAAGAGCATGGTACGCGGAGATTGTAAAAATGTCTGTGGGGAGTCCTTGGACCCTCCCACATCGTCCGGACCTGCTTTCGCAAGGACCGATATACCACCCTTCCTTACCAGCCCTAGGTTTGACGGCCTGGCTATTGAAGCCCACATTCTAAAAAAGAGAGGGCTCTCTAATGCTGTGGTATCTACCATGATCAATGCCAGGAAGCCGGTATCCAGGCAGATCTACTATAGAATCTGGAAGGCGTACATCGCCTGGTGTGAGGCCAAGAAATGGCATCCACGTAAATACGTAATAGGTAGGATTCTGGACTTCCTACAATGGGCTGTAGATAGGAAGCTTGCCTTGAGTACTATCAAGGGTCAGATTTCGGCCTTGTCAATATTTTTTCAAAGGCCCTTGGCTTCGCATTCACTAGTCAAAGCCTTTATACAAGGAGTGATGCGTATTAGTCCTCCGGTTAATATTCCCATATGTCCATGGGATCTAAACTTGGTTCTGTCGGTTCTACAGAAACAACCATTTGAACCATTACAGCATATTTCCTTGGTGCTTCTCACCAGGAAATTGATTTTTCTAGTAGCCATTTGTTCGGTTAAGAGTATCGGAATTAGCAGCTATGTCCTGTAAGGAGCCATATCTGGTTATCCATAAGGACAGAGTAGTGTTACGTCCTCATCCAGCCTTTCTTCCTAAGGTGGTATCGAGGTTTCATTTGAACCAAGATGTGGTTCTTCCTTCTTCTTTTTTCCCCAAACCTACTTCGGTAGAGGAAAAGTTATTGCATTCTTTGGATGTAGTAAGAGCAGTTAAAGCTTATCTAAAAGCCACTGCTCAGATTCGCAGAACGGATACTTTGTTTATTCTGCCGGAAGGCCCCAGAAAGGGTCAGGCAGCGTCAAAATCTACTTTAGCCAAGTGGATTCGACAGGTCATTATGCAAGCTTATGGCTTGAGAAGGAGACCGCCTCCGTTCAAAGTTAGAGCGCACTCCACGAGAGCAGTTGGAACTTCATGGGCAGTGCATCACCAGGCCTCCCTGGCTCAAATCTGTAAGGCCGCAACATGGTCTTCGGTACACACGTTTACTAGGTTCTACCAGGTGGACGTTAGAAGTCAGGAGGATGTCGCCTTTGGGCGCAGTGTGTTGCAGGCCGCAAAAGATCCTCATTTTACAGGTAAGCTGTTATAAAAATCCTATTTTTTTGTTTTTTAAATCCAACGTTTACAACCCCTTTAACCTAATTAGTTGCAAAAGTTTCTTCCATCGCTTTCTTACTTTGCCAGCTTTTTATGGCCCTGCATCAACTTTTCTGAGACATGTTGCTGATTCAATTTCAAAATGACCTATTCTTTTATGGGTTCTAAAATATGGGTTTATGAGATTTTCAAATCATTTCGTTTTTATATAGATTTTACACAGCGTCCCAACCTTTTTTTGAAATGGAGTTGTAAAATATTAGGCATAATGGTTTCTTTCTTCATCTTCTATTTTACATACAGGTCCCAGCAGCATGCTAAAGTAGTTCCATGGATGAGAAAAACTGAGTACATCTCCACAGAGTTCAACAGATACGGCATCTCCAATGAGAAGCCTGAAGTCAAGTAAGTTCAGTGTTGTTGATGGTTTTCCCATGCACCTTTGCAGCTATTACCCTTCATGTTAGTTTAACCCTGTAGTAATTGTGTCACTGCAGGATTGGAGTGTCTGTCAAGCAGCAGTTTACAGAGGAGGACATCTACAAGGACAGAGACAGTCAGATTGCAGCTATCGAGAAGACATTTGAAGATGCTCAGAAACCTGTAAGTGCAATGAATGATGAGGCACTTAGAGGATAAAAGGACCCTAAAATGTCTCCGTTATTAACGCTCTTCATTGCCTCCCTTCAGATTACTCAGCATTACAGCAAGCCTCGTGTTACCCCAGTGGAGGTCATGCCTGCCTTCCCTGACTTTAAGGTACAGTGCTAAAGAGAAATGCCTGATTTAAGTGTGAGATAAATAGGCCACCCCCTACTAGCCAGGAAAAACTGCAACTGTGCTAAAGACAGAAAGTCCTTTGATTTATTGTTTAGCCCAAATTTTACAGCATTCAATATAGCCAGTGTTAGAGGGTTTGTTTGGTGATGTTGGGTGGGAATACAGCCTCTTGTGGGATAATCCTGTGTGTGTGTGTGTGTGTGTGTGTGTGTGTGTGTGTGTGTGTGTGTGTGTGTGTGTGTGTGTGTGTGTGTGTGTGTGTGTGTGTGTGTGTGTGTGTGTGTGTGTGTGTGTGTGTGTGTGTGTGTGTGAAGTTTCAGTGGGCACAAAGAAAGGGAGGATCTGAGAGCGGTGAACTTGTCTAGGTAGGAGCTACGGGTTGCCAGACAGGCGAGTATAATGCCTGGAAATGGTATTCTAATTTATTTGGAGACATTCCTTAACTGTTTTGCTGTCGGAGGAAGTGTGCACATATTAAAAAGCATATTTTGTAAATGAAAACTCACTTTAAACCAAAAAACAATACATATAGCCACATGGAAAAGCAATTGCATGCCATGGAAATAGTTGTGGTGTTTTTATATATATATATGCACAAGAGTGAACATGAGGACCAGGCATTAAAGTGGTTGTAAACCCTTATTTGTGACTTCTACCTATAGATAGTGGAAATATCTCCTAAACGTGCGTCGTTTAGGAGATATTTCATTTGTAGTCCGCCAAGAATGTAAAGGGCGCATGCGCTGGGAAGCCTGTACCGTTAATGGCGGCTCCCGTGCGCATGCGTGGGAGTGACGTCACGCGGCTCCGGCGATTTAGAGCCGGAGTCCGTGACCCGGAAGGAAGAGGGGCCAAAATATGGATGCAGCCTGCACAGGGGACAGCGCTGGATTATTTTGTAGTTAAGTGTCACATAATGGGCTAGTATGCGATGCTTACTAGCCCATTATGCTTTTCATTTGCAGGAAGCAAAAGAGGAAATTAAACCCATCGGGGTTTACTTCCTCTTTAAGCAGGTGGTTGCATAAAGTAAACCCACAAGGCTCCCGCCGGTGGAAGAGGGGGCCCTCCTCGGGGTAGCCCTACAGGTCTGTCAACTATACACCCATAATCCTAAAAGCTTGAACAACAATATCTCAAAATCTTTATGAAATATTCTTCAAACAATTAAACTTTTATCTTGCGTTGTAGACTGCAATTACTCTCTCCATTGTCAGAACACAATGCAGTCTTTTATGGGAAATGTGACTCCCATTACTGATCGTTTGTGAAAAATAGATAGTTATGCTCCATGCACACTGAAGCTCATAAACGGCTGTTTTTGGGAGTTTGGGCGTTTTTTTTTTTTTTTTTTTGTTTTGTTTCGTTTTTTAACAGCCCATAAACTCCTCTCTGTTATCCTATGTGTCCATGCACACATGAACGCTTTTAGAAGTTTAGCCGCAGTGGAGTTTATGGGCTCTTTTCTGAACACCCTAAAATTACGTTCTGGAGTCGTTTTTCTGACCACAAGAAACGCTGATAAACGCTCAATTTTCGTTTTTTTTTTTTTAAATGCTTAAAGCCGCTAATGCGGAAAAACGCTAATAAACACTATTGCAAAAACATTGAAAGACTCACTGCAATGTTACTGGTGTTTTTTATATCATTATTTTAACGTCTAGTGTGCATGGAGCCTAAGGGTTAAAAGGGGGAAGAACGGGGGAAAAGAGTGAGAAAGTTAGAGAACAATCAAATCGATGGCCTCACAATAGTGGAATAATTTTTTCTTATGTGGCAATCTTGTTAAATACCTTGCCAGACTCATTGGTTTCCACAACCTTCTTCCTGAGCTTTTTTTATCTTGGTTTAAGGACATCGCACACATTGGCAAAAAAAACAGCAGACCCCAAATATAGAAGATTTAATTAAGATAAGTTTATTGGCATGTATTCTGGAACACCCAAATCTAAATGTATGTAATTTAAAGTGGTGGTAAATGTGAGGGGGTACTGCTTTTTTCCCACTTGAATAATCTGCATTTTCATTGGTTTTTAGATTATAAGAATTAATGCACCATGTCAATTTTATCTGTAGGAACTGTTTGAATGAATATCTAATGTTCAAATATGTTGAAAGTCAACCATTTCCATGGGGTGATCTTTATCTCATTACTGTATTTTCTGAGACCCAGTAGAGTTAAATGTTGTCACATGATATTTTCACTGCTGTTAATATAAAAAAAATGAGGCTCTACATAAATACCAAATATTTTAAGCCTCATAATTTTGTATGCCCACAAAGTGGTGAAAAAATAAGGTACCCAAAATTTCATAGGCATTCCATTAAAAGCCTTAACAGCTCATCAACTTAAGAGTTCACCATTAATGAAATGCTGAATTATTGCTCTCGTTTTGGCGTGTGCAGTAAAACCCGACATGGTGCAATCCTCATTTTCATGCGATTATTTTTTTTTTCAACTTTTACATTTTTCTTTTTTTACTTTATTGCTATTACAAGGGAGCTGAAAAACCTCCTATGCAATAGCTTGGTGCAGGTTACCAATTCTTAGAACTTTAGATTTACCTCTGAAGCCAATAGAGCACAGACTGTTTTTTTGTCCCCAGTCAGAGCACCAATGGTCTTACAGCTTTGAACCATGAAGCTCTCAGGGTTGAGGGCTGAGCTCATTAGGGGTTCATTCTTCACCGGAAAGATCAGTGAGTGGATGTTCACTGAAGCTAGAGACGAGCCTTTTCAAAAGACAGTTGGGATTTCCTTTTGTATTCAGAATATTTGGCTGCCATGTTGCATTACTACAAATTCCTTCTTGACCTTCTTTTCTTCTAATCATTACTATGGTTCCATTCCTAGATGTGGATTAACCCCTGTGCTCAGGTCATATTTGATTCTGATCCTGCACCTAAGGAGGCCACAGGATCTGCAGCCCTGGAGATGATGTCACAGGCCATGATCAGGTAAGGTTCCCTCCAAGTTCGCTCTGCTCCATCTTATGAAGTGCAGGATACCGGAGACCTAGAAAGTAAGCCTCTGGGGGGGGAAATGGTAAAAAAAAATCTAACTTTAGCAGAAAGCTGACAGCTGATATCTTATGCTGGCACTATATCAGTAGGCACAGCCATATAGGGGAGCGGTCCAATAGGAGGGGAAGATTTATTAAAACTGGAGCACTCGGAATCTAGTGCAGCTGTGCATGTTTGCCAATCAGCCTTTAACTTCAGCTTATTTAATGAAGCCTTGACAATAAAACCTGGAAGCTGATTGGTTTCTATGCATAGCTGTATCAGATTTTGCACGCTCCATTTTTATTAAGCCCCTCCCCATCATTGACTCCAAGCGGCTCTGGAGTGAAACAACAATAAAAGGTGCTCTCAACATAGGAGCCTAAACTGCCCCTTTGCCATATATCTGATTGCTAAATAGAGCACTAATTACAAAGCAATAGCCTTTCTCAACCAAGGTTCCTCCAGAGTTTGCTAGGGGTTCCTTCAGAAATTGGGAATGACCACCTCTGCAGTCGGGCCATTTTTAAACCAACCACCAATGTAAGATGGTACTTTTTCCACTGATCCCAAAGTAAGGGGAACACTTCTGCACCAACCATCAAATGCCCCCTGTCTACTGTCCACCAATTTAATGTGAAACTACAGCTTTCACTGTCCTGTTACTAGTCCTCATCAGTAATGTTTAATTTAAGGATATTTACTGGAAAAACATATATTTAAATAGAGAGTGAGTTTATTAAAAACCTCTCTGGTTGTTGGACACAAATGCGTACACCACCTTTTAGCAATAAATGATGATAAATTTTAGTGTATTTCTAGTCAGAATATATATATATATATACTTCTAGTTAGTATTCCTATAATGCCCTAACACAGCAGTTCTATAAAGGCTCATGAGTCTCTTTCCCCACTCTGCCATCATCTTCACTGTACAGCCGCCTCTTGAAAATCCTCTTTTTTGGGGCCTGCTTATTGGAAGATCCATAGACCTGCAATTCTTGTGTACATAATGACAAGCTGTATACAATCGGCTTTTTGGTTTTGGCAGCGCATTGGGTTCTTCCATTCGAAACCCCGGCCTGGACACTATCTACATGGAGATTGCATGTTCTCCCTGTGCTTGTGTGGGTTTCCTCCTATGCTCCAAAAACATGCTGGTAAGCTAATTGGCTCCTGTCTAAAATGATTTTAGTATGTGTATGTTTATATTTACAATATATGAGATGGAGACCTTTAGATTGTAAGCGGCTCAAGGAACAGTTGTGAATGTAGATTATATAAAGGGCTGTATAACTTGAGGGCGCTATATACATGCTATATGTATAATAAAACATTACCGCAGTTTATTTTAGTTACATTTAGCTGATCATTTTAAAATGTAGACCTAAATAGGCTATAGATCTCATTTTAAAGTGTAACCCCAGCCTAAAATGTATTTTAGTTTGTAAAAAGTTGGGAAGGGTTATAAACTTCAGTCAGATTTGTATTTCTGCTTGAGTCTGTTGGAAAGATGTTCTTATTTGGGTGACGTTCCACATGTTTGGCCACCATAACTGAGAGAGAAAGTGAAGGGATGATGATTAATGATGTTGGATGCAACAACAAACCTGACAGATGCAAACCTTTCCCCACTCCACAAAAAAAAAAAAAACAATTGTATGTGTATTCCCGTCACGGTAACCACCATCCCTGGAACAGGAAAAAAAGCAAAACCCCAGGTTTTAATACTTTGTCATTATACATTTCTGATTTATTTCCCAGAGGTATGATGGATGAAGAAGGAAACCAGTTTGTAGCCTATTTCCTGCCCGGTGAAGACACCATGCGGAAACGAAAAAGGGACCAGGAAGAGGGTCTGGATTACATGGCTGAGGATATGTAAGTGAACAAACTACCCGCAAATCTCTGCTTTTGTACGGCCGCCCCAATATTTATTTTTGTAGACCTGCATTGTTGATCACCCGTTTTCCTGGACTTGACGATGCATTTTTTTAAATAAAAACTTGTGCTTTTAATGAATAGATATGACTACAAGATTGCCAGAGAGTACAACTGGAACGTTAAAAACAAAGCCAGCAAGGGCTACGAGGAGAACTATTTCTTCATCTTCAGAGAGGGTGATGGAGTTTACTACAATGAACTGGAGACAAGGTGAGCTGCTCTCTTATGGTGTTTTATGAGCCAAGAGTTTGTTTTCCATTAGGACTTTGTCATTGTTGAGAGGTGTAAGCTAATACAAAGTCTTTCTTGTTTGGTGCAGAGTACGTCTCAGTAAAAGGAGGGTGAAGGCTGGAGTTCAGTCTGGAACCAACGCTTTCCTGGTGGTGAAACACAGAGATATGAATGAGAAGGAGCTGGAGGCTCAGGTAGGAAATTTTGGTGGTTAGAGAATGAGGAAGCATATATTATGAGTTACCAAAAACCATGCAAAAAAAACTTTTCTTTTTTTTATTTATTTTTTTTAAATTTAGAGTTCGTCTTTAAAGTTAAAATCTGTGCTTTGTTCATCTAGGTCAGAGCAACAGGTTTGCATTTATGCCCCATTCCTAGCTACACATACTCCATCATTCACTTCCTTGATGCTCCATTGAGTCACAGGGATCGAGTGGAAAGAACAATAGAAACCGGCCGACGTTCGGCCCGTGTGTATGGCAGCTGGTTTTTGTCGCATGGTCATGATTGAAAAAGGTCTGCCGACTGTCTCCCAATCAGGGCTGCGAACGCTGACCAGAGTATTCTGGCGGAGGGGGCCGTCTCCCTGTCAGAACACAATAGAACAGCAGGGGAGATCGCTGTACTAACATTGGGTTGTTAACTGCTTTTACTTTATCACTTGTCATCTGCAGGCATGATCTTTTCTTTAGAGCACCCTTGTAGCCCTGAAATGTGAAATACAGTTAATGACCTCCTGCAAGACATTGGTGGTTTAAATGACCCCTTCCCCACGCCATAAGTGTTCCTAAATGTGATGGCTTCTATGACCACAAGAAAACTTTAGAAGGTGGACCAAACTACCAGCTTCCTGATGGGAGGACTTTATTGCACTCTGAGTGTTGGGGCTTAAGGGCACTCTGGATGAGAAATAGTGATAGTCTATAAATAATTTCTTTCCAGGCAAGCTTTGCTTTAAATTTTACCAGTCATTGGAAAAAAAATTCTAGGCTTCCTTTGAGAAAACTAGTTCCCTGGCTGTCATGCTGATGCTGAGGTTTGAACACTGTTCCCACATGTAACAAGTGCAGAGAGTATAGTGATATAGGATTTTGATACTTATTTATTACGTGCTTGATTTTAAAGTATGGAAGCCATACTTGGCCAAGCAACTAGCATTTTTAAGAGGCCAGCACTGATATTTCTCATGACAGGGGTACTTTTAAAGCGGTAGTAAACCGCAGTTGAAAAAAAAAAAATCCCCTGCAAGGCAATGTCATAATGTGCTAGTGGGGGGGCGACGCAAGGATGTTACTCGTGCGCGTGGAAGCTGCCGTTTACTACACAGGCTCTGGAGGTCTGGCACCGGCTGCATGCACTCTGAATATCTAGGAGATATTTACAGTACCTACAGGTAAGCCTTACTATAGGCTTAGCTGTAGGTATAAGTGGTATAACTGAGTGTACTACCACTTTTAAAGTGCCTGTGTCCACATGATGGACATTGAAGTATTTGCATTTTCTTTAACAAGCAATAAAAAAGCTTAAGTGCTCTTGGAAGTGGCCATTCATTAGAGCATATGGCTGTACAGAGTAAAGAATGGCTGTTGTGGCACCTGGGAGCCCCAGCTGCACTGTAATTTTTGTCTTGAAAAATAAACCCGTGCATGTGTGTACTCAAGTGCCGGCTCCACAGCTTCATAGTTGCCTAGTAGATGAGGTTGAAAAAAGACCATCAAGTCCAACCTATGTGTGTGATTATATGTCAGTATTACATTGTATATCCCTGTATGTTGTGGTCATTCAGTTGCTTATCTAATAGTTTTTTTAAACTATCGATGCCCCCCGCTGAGACCACCACCTGTGGAAGGAAATTCCACATCCTTGCCGCTCTTACAGTAAAGAACCCTCTACACAGTTTAAGGTTAAACCTCTTTTCTTATTTTAATGAGTGTCCACATGTCTTGTTAAACTCCCTTCCACAAAAAAGTTTTATCCCTATTGTGGGGTCACCAGTACGGTATTTGTAAATTGAAATCATATCCCCTCTCAAGCGTCTCTTCTCCAGAGAGAATAAGTTCAGTGCTCGCAACCTTTCCTCATAACTAATATCCTCCAGACCCTTTATTAGCTTTGTTGCCCTTCTTTGTACTCGCTCCATTTCCAGGACATCCTTCCTGAGGACTGGTGCCCAGAACTGGACAGCATACTCTAGGCTTCTTTTTGCATTCTAAAGTTTGAATGATGATTCCTCAAACTTGTATTTTTTGAAGGCCTTCTCTTTTGCTTTTTATATGCATTTTTACATTGGAGTTAATCCATCCAGGACTTTTGCTTGCTCTTTTAAATTTATTACCCAATGGGATGCATTGGCTAATGCCCTTATTTAATATGCTCTTAAAGCAAACCCATTTCTCCTCTGTTTTTTGTTCTTAAGATTTTATCCCAGTTCATGCCTTCTAGCAAGGTTTGTAGTTTAGGGAAGTTAGTTCTTTTGAAATTCAGTGTCTTTGTATTCCCCTTATGTTTCCTATTTGTGTGATTTATACTGAAGCCAATTGACGCTGTTTCCTAAATTGCCCCGTATTTCCACATCCGTGATCAGGTCGGTATTGTTGGTAATCAGTAGATCCAATAACGCTTTATTTCTAGTTGGTGCGTCTAGCATCTGACCCATAACATTGTCCTGCAAGACATTTAGGAACTGGCGAGCCTTGGATGAATGCGTGGTTCCCTCTGCCCAGTCTGTCTGGATAATTAAAATCCCCCATTACGATGACACTTTCCATCCTTGCTGCTAATCCAAATTGTGATAGGAGATCTGTCTCCCCCTCCTCCCTCAGGTTAGGGGCTTATAGCATACTCCCAGTATTATTTTCCCTTTAGCTTCATTCCTCTGGAGCTCTACCCATAAGGATTCCACCGCCTCCCTAGCTCCCTTTAGTGATGTCATCTCTCACATTCACATGTACATTATTCTTGATATCTAGGCATACCCCCTCTCTCTATCCTTGTGATAAAGGGTATTCCTTGAATTTTTGCCAACCAATCGTGAGAGCTGTTAAACCAGGTCTCTGAAATTCCCTCCAAATCCTCCTCGTACAACAGTATTTCAAGTTCACCCTACTTGTTCCGGCAGGCTCCTGGCATTGGTGAACATGTCACGTAGTTTAGACCAGTCGCATACTATCCTCTTATTGGGTGTTCCGAGATTGCAATGAGGACTTGCTACTATACTTACCTTACGTTTATGTGCTTTGGTTACCGCTTCAGGTGTTTACTCTGTATGTCTATACACCCTAATGTACAAATTAAATTTTAATGTGTGAGGCACATTTTGTCCAGCAGGGGGAGACATTGTACATGTTGCTGAATTCTCTCCTTACTTGTAGGA
Organism: Rana muscosa; assembly: GCA_029206835.1. Lineage (NCBI taxonomy): Eukaryota > Metazoa > Chordata > Amphibia > Anura > Ranidae > Rana > Rana muscosa. Next base: position 51,911,292 of record CM055125.1, read on the forward strand.
AGCCCGCAGAGCTCAGTTGGAGAATCATGAGCCAGAGGAAGAAGAGGAGATGGAATTGGAAGTGGATCGTGATATTCAGGCATCAGGTATGGTCTTTATATGATTCTGTGTAGACCATTGTATATTGCTGCCAATGTCACCAGGACTGAGCTGGTTCGTGTGGTAAGCTTTGGTCTGATAAGTTTTGGCTAGTGATGATGGCAGCACAGTGCACCACAGGGCTATTGTGAGAAACTCAATTTAGATGGAATTTAACAGAAAAGGGTGGTTAAAAGAGAAGTTAATTTTTAAAACAAAAATAAGTTTTTTTTTTTTGCAGGTAAAAAAATGTGCATTTATTGTTGGAGCCTGTAAAGCATTGCAGCAGCAATCAGCAGATTGGTGCCATGCAGGTCTCCTTCAGATTTGTCTGTGTGCTCATACATCCCTCACAGGCAAGCAGATTATTCCTGTCAGATTGTATCAATGAACTACCACAGCGCCGTGGTAGTTCATTGAGAACTACAAGCCGACAATAGATGAGGATGTCAGCACCTGTAGTTCATTCACACGCAGAGCTCTGTGTATAAATGGGTGTAACATGTTCCCAAAGGTGAACTTAGCCTTTAAGATTGTATGTTACTGACATGTGACTGCACGCATCACATGTATGGTATGTATACAGGAGCAGAGTGCACAAAGCAGACACATAGATGGGTCGTTGTCGCAAGAAAGCACTTGAAGACTGCCATTAGTAGAGCGACAACACAGATTAGACTAACTTCCAGGAAGCATTTACATTTGCTACCAATGCTTATAATCTTCAGTCTATTGAAGAGTAGCAGTAACCTGTAATGAAAATGGCAAAATTTCAATGCGGATATAATTTGTCATTATGAAGCCTCAGAATATATGCAGTATAATTGTATGAATAAGCGGATATAATGTTAGGATTACTGTTAGCTGTATATGATGACATGTGCTTCTACCCACCCCTATAATTTTGTGAATTATGTATGTGCTTCTCGATCATACTGTGGCTAGGGTCACACCCCCCCCCCCCATAATTTCATCAGGGTGTTCTCCACTGTTGACCAAGAACAGGTACTCAACTCAGTGTTTCATTACAGGATTTTGTCATGTCAGGCTACTTTTCACCCAGTTTAATTTAATACTCAGGAACACATTACTTTTTTTTTTTTTATTACTTCATCCTCTATAAAATCCCCTGGACCAAGAGCTACCCATCTTCCTTCTGGAGAGGAAGTAGAGAATTGATGTCCCCAACCTAACACACTTCATCTGTGTCCCTCTCCCCATGCTGTGCTCTGCATTAGGGCTGTTACTGATTAAAATTTTCGTGTTCGATTATTCTATTTTTTTTTTTAATCGACTAATTTCGATTAATTATAACGCGCAGAGATCCAACTACTTTTAGCTGATCTCCTTGCAGGCTGATTCCCAGTGCAGCTACCAACCAATGGAAAAATGGATAGCAGGATACAAAAAACACACAAAGGCCGCGCTCGATGGGAATAGCATTAAAACTTTTATAGTCTTCAAGTAGGTAACAAAATAAATATTGCACTGGAGATAAAATCGATGTAGCTACATAAACTGTAAAAATGTTGCGAGTAATACCAAACGGTAGCAAAAGCAGTCATAAAAACATGTAGCTAAGTATGATACTGGTATAAAAATGTGTACAACGATACCACTGCTGAATTCAGATGAGAAGGGGCTAACATCAGTCCGTCGGCATATAGATGTCCCATGAAGGGAACGATCACAACTGCCAGTGGATGGCTGTAGAATCCCAGGTTGATAGAGGGAAGTATAACAGCCCTTGCGTGTGGCAGATAGTAAGGTCCCGCCGGCATGCAGATATGAAGGCACAGCAAAGGAGCCCTTCAGATGGACACGGCAAGCCCAAAGAATTTTGATCGATCAAAACAATTAATCGAGGAATTAATAGTTAATTTCCACAGCCCTACTCTGCATAAAGCACACATTACTCAACTTTATATATATATATATATATATATAATTTTTTTTTTTTAAGGCACCTCTTTGATTGTCTGATGTCCACAGCCAGGCAAGAGACGTGCTCTGTAGGCTAGCATGGCTGATAAGCAGATTGCGTGACCTGCGGTTGCATGCTACATTTATGTTATGAGTGCATTTGATTGTATTCATAGTCTCTTTAAGGACCTGCTTTTGAGACTGAAAAACCCTGAGGAAAGTGCAGAGCTTCATCATAGTGTAATTGAGAAGCAACTATTGGTTAAAAAAAACGTCTAGAAAGCCATTTGGGGGAAAAAGGGTAATGCAAACAATTTAAAGATGCACAAACTTCCATGAAGTTCCAGTAGCCATTTTGTTACATAGTGTGTATTCTTCTTGCATTGCTAATTATCATGTAACTTACTCCTCCCTTAGATGCAGAAGATGGAGAGAAGGGCAGTGAGAGCGAGAAGGAAGGCAGCGAGAAGGAAGGCAGCGAGAAGGAAGGCAGCGAGAAGGAGGAGCTCTCGGGTAGCGAGAGTGAGAGAGAAGATGTCCCAGAGGAGAAGGAAGCAGAAGAGGATAAAGAGAGCAGTGAAGACGACAGAGCTGCCAGAGACAAAGAGGAGATCTTTGGCAGTGATGATGACGATGATGATGACGACAGCGATGACGAAGTGCAGAAAGAAAGTGGAGGCGAAGCAGAGGAAAGTGGCAGCGAGGAAGAAGAGGACAAAAACAGAGGGCGCAGAAGCCGCAGCGCCAGCAGCAGTCCATTTGGAAGCGACCGATCTCAACAGGCAAACGAGGAGCAAAGCGGAAGTGAGCAGGGCTCTGCCTCCAGCGATGGCAGCGATAGCGACTGAATACAGATCCTGCTCAGTACCCAGTTTTGTAAATATTTGTTATTATACTTTTAGTTCAATAAAAGTTTTCAGACAGTTTAAGTATGGAGTATTTGCTGTAGAATGTAAGAGATTGGGATGTCTTTACCCAAACTACATTAATAAAACACACACTGTGCTGGTACATAATATTTAGAAATCTCCTTTTGAGGTCTATAATGCCCCTTTCACACGGGGGCGGCATCGGCAGTAAAGCGACGCTTGACCGTCAATTTTGCAACGCTATTTGGCCGCTAGCGGGGCGCTTTTACCCCCGCTAGTGGCCGAGAAAGGGTTAAAACCACCGCAAAGCGCCTCTGCAGAGGCGCTTTGCCGGCGGTATAGCTGCGGTGCCCCGTTGATTTCAATGGGCAGGAGCTGTATACACAACCGCCAAAGATGCTGCTAGCAGGACTAACTGTAGATCTTCATTGGCATCTTAATTCAAGACCTCCAGCCTGTGGCGAGTCTAAATTCTTCAAGTAATGCAGCCAGTAAAGACATTGGCATTTGAAACTTCCAGGAATGTCAAATGCCTGTTATACTTGTTGCTTTCAGTGGTAGCTCCTGCTGGATAATATGTCCTACATAGTCCTGTAGGGCTGACAGGAGGAACCACAGCATGCACTTGTGAACCCAGGCATTTGACACTCCCAGAAGTATGAAATGCTGAACTTTGCTGTACTGCTTGCAGATGGTGGAGTTTGGATTCACAAGGAGCAATTCTTTGGATAGTTATAGTGGAACTCGAGGTAGGGATTTCAATTTTTTTGGTAAGGCTGTATAAGGGTTAGAACCGATGTCCAATTTTTTTGCTTAATTGTGTGCCCCCACAGCAGAAAAGTATGTTCCTTTTTTTGTCTCGGTGACCTCAAGGAAGTGATTAAAAACTTCCCCAGTGAAGATGAAAAAGGAAAAAAAGGATTAGATCCCAATTAGGGACGGTCAGTCAAGTACACACCCTTTGTGAATGGCAGAAGAATCAATCCATTGTATTAAGCCAAAAACAGAAGTGGAGCCGTGAATTCCTGTGGTTTGCTGAGGGTATGTGATCAATAGACACATGTATGTATATGGACTAGACAGTGGCGTCACTAGGGTTGGTGTCACCCCCTCCCCCCCCCCCCCAGTTAATTGAGCCACCCGGGGCACTGAGCATTCTAGCACATCAGCACAGCTCTCCCCCCATGGAACCCCCCCTGTAATCCCCCTAATGGAACCCCCCCCCCTGTAATCCCCCTAATGGAACCCCCCCCCTGTAATCCCCCTAATGGAACCCCCCCCCTGTAATCCCCCTAATGGAACCCCCCCCCCTGTAATCCCCCTAATGGAACCCCCCCCTGTAATCCCCCTAATGGAACCCCCCCCTGTAATCCCCCTAATGGAACCCCCCCCTGTAATCCCCCTAATGTCACGTCCCCCCGTACAACCTCCCTAATGTCACGTCCCCCCGTACAACCTCCCTAATGTCACGTCCCCCCGTACAACCTCCCTAATGTCACGTCCCCCCGTACAACCTCCCTAATGTCACGTCCCCCCGTACAACCTCCCTAATGTCACGTCCCCCCGTACAACCTCCCTAATGTCACGTCCCCCCGTACAACCTCCCTAATGTCACGTCCCCCCGTACA